>JAESUZ010004516.1:0-35805 GCA_017311185.1 Proteles cristata cristata
CTTGAACCCATGAACCGTGAGATCACGACCTGAGCTGAAGTCGGACACTCAACCAACTGAGCCCTCCAGGTGCCCCAACATTTTTCATTTTTAGAGAGAGAGTACTCGAGCTGGTGAAAGGAACAGGGGGGAGGGGAGGAGAGAGGATCTCAAACAGGCTCCATGCCATGCACAGAGCCCTATATGGGGCTCGATTCCACAACCCTGGGATCACAACCTGAGCCAAAATCAAGTGTTGGACACCCGACTGACTGAGCCCCCCAGGCTCTCCCAAATACAAGCATTACTAATTTAGAAATATAAGCTACCCAAAATGAAGATAAAAGTACAACTGTAATAGATTAGAAAAAAACTCACAGAATGGGTTAGGTGACTTTTCTGGTTCCAAAGCTGGCACTGAGAGCAAGTGCTCCCCCAAGTGAGCGCACCTTCAGTAGCGAGACCGACCAGCAGGGGTGAGTGAGATGCAAGCACAAGTATGTTGTGATCACACCTCTTCCCATCCCTATACCCAGTGGGAACAAGAGGGGATTCCTAACCAGAAAGGAGAGAGTCCTTACAGGCCCTCACCACTCACTGGGAGTAAGTCACGGCTCATACAAAGGGAGAGGAACAGGTTCTCAGTTCTCTAAAAAGACTGAGGCTTGGGCCGCCTGAGTGGCTCAGTCGTTTGAGTGTCGGACTCTTGATTTTAGCTGGGGTCGGGATTGCAGGCTCATGGGATCGAGTCCCGTGTTGGGATCCATGCTGAGCGTGGAGCCTGCTTCTAGTCCTCTCTCTCATTCCCTCTGCCCCTCTCCCCCACTCACACACACACACACACACTCTCTCTCTCTCTAAAATAAAACAATAATAAATTTTTTAAAATTAAAAAAAAATTGTCTGAGCTTTAGTCTCCTGATCAGAGAGGAAGCTCACAAGCAGAAACGATATAGAACGTATGCCCTCTGTGCCAGCCAAACCAGAGCAGAAAATTTGGCCCTGCCAGGGGTCACACAGCTTTAGTCCTGATGCTGATCAAGAAGGGCTATCCATCCTAAAAACATACAACTGAATCAGGAAGAAATGGAAAACGTTAACAGACTGATGTCTAGCAATAACCATTGTCTACCCATTCCACGAGTAACGGAAACTCCCAACAAACAAAAGTTCAGGACCTGATGGCTTCATAGGTGAATTCCACCAAACATTCAAAGAAGGGTTGATACCCATTCTTCTCTATTCCAAAAAATAGAAGATGAAGAGAAACTTCCAAATTCATTCTGAATGAATTACCAGAATGACCAGAATTACCCTGATTCCAAAACCAAACAAAAACACCACACACACACACAAAAAAAATATAAGCCAATATCTCTGCTAAACATAGAGGCAAAAATCCTCAACAAAATACTAGCAAACCCAAACCAACAATGTATTTTTGAAAAAAATCTTTCACCATGATCAAGTGGGATTGATTCCAGGGTGGTTCAAAGGTGGTTCAATACTCACAAAGCAATTAGTGTGATATATCACACTAGCAAGAGGCACGATAAAAAAGCATGATCATGTCAATAGATGCAGAAAAAGAAACTGACAAAATACAACATCCATTCATGATAAAAACACCCAACAAAGTGAGTTTAGAGGGACCAAACCTTAACATAATAAAGGTCACACATGAAAAATCTACAGCTAACAATGGTACAGCTATTCAATGGTATACAACTGAAAGCTCTTTCTCTATGATCAGGAACAAGGCAAGGATGTTCACTCTCACCTCAACAAAGGGCTGGAAGTCCTAGCTGCAGCAATCAGGCAAGAAAAAGAAATAAAAGGCATCCAAGTTGCTAATGAAGAAGGAAAACTTATTCTTTGCAGATAACATGATACAAAAATAGAAAACCCTAAAGATTCCACCAAAAAACTATTAGAAATGATAATTCAGTAAAGTTGCAGGATACAAAATTAATATTCAGAAAACTGTTGCATTTCTATACACTGATAACAAAGTAACAGAAAGAGAAATGAAAGTAACAATCCCATTATTGCACCAAAAATAATAAAATACTAGGGATAAATTCACCCAAGGATGTGAAAGACCTATATTCCAAAAAAAAACAAACAAACCTGTAAGACATTCATGAAATTAATTAAAGATGACACAAACAAATGGAAAGATATACCATGCTCATGGACTGGAAAACACTGAGTATTTTGTTGTAAGCAGCTCAGTTTCCTTTCAGATACATTTGCATATGTCCATTGCTTGTAAATGCGACCAACCCCCTTTCGAAGAGGTAAGAAAACAAAATTAGCAATACTCTAACCCCAGAGCAATTAACGTGACTTCGCAACACAGCTGGTATCTACCCTTCTAAGTGTTACTAGCACCATCATCATCGCTTCCCTGTCAGTCACCTTGTGCTTCCATAGGGGTAAAACAGAATTTCCCCACAAACACAGAACACTGACACCCTTAATGAGGGGTAACTATTCTATTCACAGGAAGTCTCGAATTCATTAATGTCATCCGTAATATTACACTTTATTACTTATTCTTGAGGTTTTTCGTGTTCTGCATATTCTTCTATGGTAAGTCACCAGCAAAAACTTCTTTAAATCCCTTCTGAGACCCAGACTCCAGCAAAGCACAAGGGAAAGACAGCTTTCTTTGAGGAAGCTGGCACCAGAGCCAGCTGTCACTGCTGCCCTTTGGGTGCTTGCATCTGAAGCACAGCTATTCTACCGCAAAGCCCCCTCTTTCTGAATCCCCCGATACTGCTAGTACCCAGATTTCAGCACGACGGCCGCATTCCATCAAAGGTTTCACGTGCATAAAGTTTGCCTCCTGAACATTTATTACATACTGTTTAGGCACATTAAAGGTACTAATACAAACAGGAACCATCTTATACAGCTCTTGTATCTTTCTGAGTGCCTAGGTAAACAATTTTAAAATAAGCTGCATAAATTACACTCCCTTCCTACTGTTGGATTCTTAGCCTCCATCAGGCCCAATCAGGGCAAGGGGAAGACTTTGAATAGGATGAAAGGCAGACATTTAAACGAGACTGTACTCGAGTTTTCAATATGTAAGAGTGACCATAAAACTAAGAGATGAGCCCAAGTTGCCACCAAAGGAGGGAACAGAGATCCAAGAACAATCCTCACAGTGGGAGAAAAGTAAGTGAACTGCTTTACAACTCTTCCTACCAAGTTCACCCATGCAATAAACAGTTAAGTACCCATTCGAACATAAATGAGGAGTGCAATTTCATCTTAGTAAGCATGGTCTAAATAAGCAAAACCAAATTTATCCTTTTAAAATTCCAATTTCAACAAGTATGATCCCAGCTAATCTGTGAGAACTATACAATGGTTATCACATCCCTCAAAACTTTTTTTGTCTGAAAAAAGTTTTTATTTCTTCTTTATTTAAAAGTATTTTAAGTTATTCTTTAAAAGAATAATTTGCTGAATACAGAATTCTAGGTTGATGGATGTTTTTTCTAATAACATTTTAAATAGATCACTCCTCTCTACTCTTCTTTCTGAAAAGAAAACTGATATAATTATCCTAAGATTTTCTATCTATAAGGTATTTTTATTCTTCCTAGTTCTTTCTCCTCCTTACTTTGTCTCCAATTTTCTGCAGTTTGAATATGATATGCCTGCACATAATTTTTTTTATTGACCCTGGTTGGTGGCCTCTGAACTTTCTGGATCTGTGATTTGGGGTCTATAGTAATTTCTGAAAAATTCTCAGCCATTATTGCTTCAAACATTTCTTCTGTTCTTTTCCTTCTGGTATTCCCAATACATGCACATAACACCTTTTGTAATTATCCTACAGTTCTTGGGTGCTCTGTTTCTTTCTTTAATTCTTTTTTTCTCATTGCTTTTCTGTTGAGGAAATTTCTTTTTTAGGACATGCTAACTCATTCATTCTTTCCTTGGGCAGGTCTAGTCTACTGATAAGCCCATCAAAGGCATTCTTCATTCTACTGCAGTTTGATTTTTTCCATTCCTTGATTCTTTCATTTTTATTTGAGAGAGAGAGATAGAGAGAGAAAGAGAGAAGTGGACGGGGGAGGGCAGAGAGAGAGGGAGAGAGAGGATCCAAGCAGGCTCTGCACTGCCAGCACGGAGCCCAGACGCAGGGCATGAACTCCTGAATCGTGAGATCATGACCTGAACCGAAACCAAGAGATGGACACTTAACCCCCTGAGCCACCCGAGTGCCCCATTCTTGATTCTTTCTTAAAGTTTCCATCTCTTTGCTTACATTACCCATCTGGCTTTGCATGTGGTACATTGTTCCCATTACAGCCCTTAGCATACTAATTAGTTATTTCAAATTCTGGCTTTACTATCCCCAAATCTCTATCATATTTGAGTCTGCTTCTGATGCCTTCTGTGTCTCTTCCAACTGTATCTCTTTATTTTTTTATTTTAAACTTTTTTTTTAATGTTTTATTTATTTCTAGGAGAGAGGAAGACAGCGTGAACAGGGAGGGTCAGAGAGAGAGGGAGTCACAGACTGAAACAGGCTCCAGGCTCTGAGCTGGCAGTCAGCACAGAGCCCGACGCGGGGCTCGAACCACGAACCGCGAGATCATGACCTAAGCGAAAGTCGGACGCTTAACCGACTAAGCCACCCAGGCGCCCCTATTTTTTTATTTTAGAGAGAGTTAGCAAGCAGAGGAGAGGGGCCGGGGGGTGCGGTGAGGGAGAGAGAGAGAGAGAGAAAATCCTAAGCAGGTTCCACACTCAGTGTGAAGTCCAAGGCAGGGCCTGATTCCATGACCGTGAGAACATGACCTGAGCCAAAATCGAGAGTCAGATGCTCAACTGATTGAGCCACCTAGGCGCCCCCCACCCAACTGTATTGTTTTTACTTTTAGTGTGTTCTGTGATGTTCTGTGAGTGTCAGACATTATGTTTAGGGTAGACGCAACTGGGACAAATAAGACTCCAGTGAGGGTTCTGTGTACCTTCACTGTGAGCTGGGCTGCCCCTGCCGCAGGGGTCAGAGGCTGGTGCTGGTTTGGTCTCCCACTGCTGCCCCGGGGGTGGGGGGGTGGGGTCTGTAGAGACTCCCTCTTAAAGAGAGTCTGAGCCTCGCAGGTCGTTTAGCTGTAACCCCTGCTACTATGCAGAAGTCTGACTGATGTGGTAGCTGGGGGGGGTGGGAGGGGGCAAAAAAATTTTCTTTGAGGGGCGTCTGGACGGCTCAGTTGTTACGCGTCCAACTCTTGACTGCAGCCCAGGTGGGATCAAGCCTTGCATGAGGCTGTGTGCTGACAGCACAGAGCCCGCTTAGAATTCTCTCTCTCCCTTTCTCCCTGCCCCTCCCCTGCTCATGTGCTCTCTCTCTCTCTGCTCCTCCCCTACTAGCGCGCTCACACACACATGCTCTCTCTCTCAAAATAAATAAATAGAAAGGAAGGAAGGGAGGGAGGAAGGAAGGAAGGAGGAAACAATTTGCCTTGAGAGCAGGCCTTTGTCAAGGTGAACAAAACCTTCCAGGCATTTTTCAAAGTGGCTGCGTCCCCCTCCCAGAAGCACAAGCGTTTTTTTTAAACCCGAGAGGCTAGCAGAGCTCCTAGAAGTGAAACTCATCAGAGTGTGGAGGCGCCCTCTACACCTGAACCTCTGGAGTCTCAGACTCTATGAAGCCTCCGCCAATCAACGGACGACAGTCCAAGTGTTCCTACCAGTAGTAGCTACTTAGCGTGCTTCTGCTGGAAAGGCTTTTGTTCGGAGTAAGCTGTGATTCTCGGCCTCCACCTTCCAGTTTTCAAGGCAGCAATGTGTCCTATGATCTCAATTCTCTGATGAATTTAAGAATTTGTTGACTTCAAATTCTTCAACTTTTCTCACTGTTGGAGGATGGAAATGATGACTTCCAAGCTCTTTTCAAGTTGGACTGAAAATAAGAAGTCATTTATGTTTTATGGTCTTTTATCTTCAGGTCTTTGAATTACCTGAGAATTGTTTTTTTGTGTACAGTGTATATAATAAAAAATACTTTTTTAAATTGCATTTTTAGGAAAAGGGAGAGCAAGTGGGGGAGACAGGCAGAGAGAGAGAATCCCAAGCAGGCTCTGTGCTCTCCGTGCAGAGCCCGATGCAGGGCTCAGTCCCACAACCCTGGGATCACAACCTAAGCTAAAATCACGAGTCTGACACTCAGTTGACTGAGCTACCCAGGGACACCTGTAAAATACTTTTTTAAAAATACTCTATCCTGGGCGCCTGGGTGGCTTAGTCGGCTAAGCGTCCGACTTTCACTTGGGTCATGATCTCGCGGTTCATGGGTTCGAGCCCCATGTCGGGCTCTGTGCTGACTGCCAGCTCGGAGCCTGGAGCCGGTTTCAGATTCTGTGTCACCCTCTCTCTCTGATCCTCCCCTGCTCACGCTCTCTCTCTCTCTCTCTCTCTCTCCTAGAAATAAATAAAAATATTTAAAAAAATAAAAAACCTAAGAAATTAAAAAAATAAAGTTGAATTTAGAGCAATACATATTAAATAAAAATTAAAAAAAAAAAAAAACTATATCCTCAGGGTGCCTGGGGGGCTCAGTCAGTTAAGCATCCAACTTTGCCTCAGGTCATGATCTCATGGTTCATGGGTTCAAGCCCTGTGCTGGGCTCTGTGCTCGGAGCCTGGAGCCTGTTTCAGATTCTGTGTCTCCCTCTCTCTCTGCCCCTCCCCTGCTCATACTCTGTCTCTCTCTCTCTCTCTCAAAAACAAACATTTAAAAAAAATTTTTTTAATACTCTATTCTCTGTAGGGAACTCACTTGGGATCATCATTTGGCAGTTGCTTGGGAATCTTCCTCTGACATGCAGTCTCTGCATAGATTTAATCCAGATGAGGGGCGCCTGGGTGGCTCAGTCGGTTAAGCGTCCGACTTCAGCTCAGGTCATGATCTCATGGTTCATGGGTTCAAGCCCCACACTGGCTCTGTGCTGACAGCTCAGAGCCTGAAGCCTGTGTCTCCCTCTCTCTTTCTGACCCTCCCCTGCTCATACTGTCTCTCTCTCTCCAGTAATAAATAAAACATTTTTAAAATTTTTTAAAAAGATTTAATCCAGATGCATTATCCCAGGGCTTCTTTGTAACCTATTCTGTTTTACTTTTATGTTTTTGGGTGTCATCGTAAAAATTATTTTACCCTTCAAAAAAACACACACAAAATGTGAGATCATAATGGAAAATGGTTTTTCCCCCCACATTTTAATATTAAGTAGTTTGGAATGATATATCCTTTAATCTCTTAATGCCTCCTAATTTTTTTAAAGAGAAAGGTATTCAATTATTGCAAAATACCAATTAAATTCATATAAACATTCTCTTACTATGGCAACTTACAATAGAAAATAAGTATTACTTGTAAGAGGCTTTTCAAACTGCAGTGCATATGTAATTACCTCTGTGCTTATCTTCTGTATTTTTTGGCAGTTAGTCTAAAAGAGAGTTCCTGGGGCGCCTGGGTGGCTCAGTCTGTTGAGCATCTGACTGCAGCTCAGGTCATGACCTTACAGTTAAGAGTTTGAGCCCCACAACGTCGGCTCTGTGCTGACAGCTCAGAGCCTGGAGCCCGTGTCTCAGATTCTGTGTCTCCCTCTCTCTCTGCCTCTCACCTGCTCACGCTCTCTCTCAAAAATAAATAAACATTTTAAAAAGTCTTTTAATTTGAAAAAGTAACAGAGAGTCCCTCAACCTTGGGACTGTTAACATTTGAGGCCTTGTTGCTGTGGAGGTCCTTGGGAATGTAAGATTTTAGCAGCATCTCAGTCCTCTACCCGCTAGATGCCAACACATAACACCCCCGCCCCCAGCGGCACGCTGCTACCGGTTTCCTGGGAGACCCCACTGAGAACCATAGGTCTAAGAAATGAATGTTAAAGGTGGGAAAAGGAAATAAGGTAAAAATTTTATTATTTGGTGTTAATTTTTTCAAATAATGTAAATTTTCAAGTGCAGGAATGGTGGCTAACTCTCTACCTAAGGAATGATGGCTAAATCTCTAAAGAATGACTTAAAAATTGCTGTGTCAGAGACAAACATGACATGTGATGTATAAAAGACCATAAGAAAGGCCTCCCATCCAACTCTCCTCCATAGATAATCTGTTGTTTTTTTTTTTTTAATGTTTTTTTAATTTATTTCTGAGAGAGAGAGGCAGCATGAGCAGGGGAGGGTCAGAGAGAGAGGGAGACAAAGAATCCAAAGCAGCTCCAGGCCCTGAACTAGCTGTCAGCACAGGGTGTGATGCGGGGCTCAAACCCACGGACCGTGAGATCATGACCTGAACCAAAGTGGGACGCTTAACCGACTGAGCCACCCAGGCGCCCCAAACTGTTGCTTTTCCAAGTCACTTCCAGAATACTAGAAAATGTTTGTTGGTTTACCAACATTAACAAAATATATTTACTACTCAATACAGAAGCTCAGAATTTAGCTACTATTTTTCTGACACTGAGGATTTCTACCGATACAATGACTATTACCATTACTACTATCTTCCACTTTCTCCTCTGGTGCTTATTATATTATTACTCTTTGTTAGGCTCTTGGGTAATCCCTAGGGACTCAAACCTTTATTTCTTGTTGAATTAATTTCTTCCCAGAGGTGTAGCTGACAGGTGTTTCCTGTACTTAAATTCTCTAGCAGCTGCTATTATTTATTATTATGATCATCATCAGTAAAGAAAACCTAACTACCCATAATAAAGAAATGGTTCTCTTTAGTTTGTCATGATTTAAGGTAATGAGACCATGAAAATCTTAATGCATGTAAGCGGCCTTTTTGAAATAACTGGATTCCCAGGAATCCCAGGAGTAAGACTATTCAATCAGAGCATGTATATATTCCATCATACTGCTTTTTAGCACGGTTATCAGAATACACTTTATTTCACTTATTGAAAACAGCATTATTTTTTCCTAATTATATAAATAAAAATCCTTTCTGCTAAAAATTGAAGGTATTCAAGAGCACCTGGCTGCCTCAGTCAGTAGAGCATGCGACTCGTGATCTCGCATTGGGTGTACAAATTACTTGAAAATAAACTCTTTTTAAAAAATTTAATGTATTCAGAAGAGTATAAGAAGGTAAAAGGGTAAAAATATGAAATTCCACTACTCTGAAATAAGTACCCTTCTTCCAAACATATCTATACAACAGAAGTAATTTTAGTCAGATTTCCTATTTACTGGTTTTAATGTGGAAATAGCTTCAGGTTTTCTCTCATTATTTTTGGCTTCTAGTCATACTTTTCTCACACACTCTTCCCCACCACTTTGCCATCTCCTCAGGCAGCCGGCGAAGGAACGGTGTGGGAGACAGCTTCCCAGCCCTCCTGGCTCCACGGCACCCCACAGCATGTGCCACCAGATGCAAAAGGCTAGGTCTTCTGAAACATTACTTTTACACCTAAGCCTCTGATCCATCCGGAACCTACTTTCATATAGATGATATGGGAGTTCAGTTTCACACTTTGTTTCTGAATGGTGAGTAATTAGGCCAACACAATTTATTAAATAAACCATCTTCCCCAATGAAAATAGCTGCTGTTGCTGTATATCAAATTCCCAAGTAGACTAGGGCATATTTCTGATTCCCATTATGTTTCTTTGTTCCCTTTGCCAATCTTTGTAACAACACCATGCACTTTTCAATAGTAAATAATTATATACTATATTTGCTCACTGGACAACTCTATCCCTATGAGTTTCATTTTTCATAATTTCCTTGGCTAGACTCAGGCTTTTTTTGGGGGGAGGCAAAATTTAGACAATCTTCCATATGAACTTTAAGATCATTTTTATTCAATTTCAAATAAAACATTGACTCTAACTAGGATTGCATTAAATATATATAAATGGATTTTAAAAGAGTTTACATTTGCATGATACTGTCTTTCCCTCCAGAAATGTAGAAAATCTTTTCATTTGTTAGATAATATTTCATGCTCTTCATAACATTTTTATGGTGTTCTGCATACCGTCTTTATTCCTTTCTTGTTTAATTCTGATTAATTATACCTTTTGTTGCTAATGTGAATAAAATATTTTTCTTATGTTGACTTTGTCGCTGGCAATTACAAGTATACACCAAAGCTCTTGACCTAGGTATAGTTACATCATTTCTAGTAAGTTTATCAATTTTCCTTTTAAATTGTTGAGATGATCAATTATTACCATACACAAGAATTAATCCACTCAAAGTGGATCACAGGTATAAATGTGACAGCTAAAATTATAAAATTCTTGGAAAAAAAAGTACAGTAGTCTTCACGGCCTTCTTTATGACCTTGGTTGGCAAGGCCTTCTAGAATATGACATCAATACAAAAATGCCCCAAAATTTTTTTATATGTTAATTCTATTTCAACAAGATTAAAAACTTTTGGATGCAATCAAGAAAGTGAAAAGGTGACCCACAGAATAGAAGAAAATATCTGCAAGTCTTATGTTTGAAAAGCGCATTATGTCCAGAATATATAAAGATTACTTGCAACTCAATAAGAAAAAAAAAGAACCAATTCAAAAAGAACAAAGCAGACGGGGCACCCGGGTGGCTCTATGGCTTGAACATCTGTCTTTGACTCAGGTGATGATCTCATGGTTCACGAGTTCAAGCCCGACATCAGGCTCACTGCTGTCAGTGCAGAGCCCACTTCAGAGCCTCTGTGCCCCTCCCGTTTGTGCTCTCTCAAAAAATAAAACATAAAACAAAAAAAAAGACAAAGGATATGAATAGACATTCCTCCAAAGATGATACACATATGGCCAATAAGCACACTGGAAGATGTTCAACATCTTTAGTCATCAGGGAAATGCAAATCAAAACCACAATGGGATAACACTTCATACTCACTAGGATGACTATAATTAAAAATCAAAATGACAGTGAATAGCAAGTGTTGAAAAGGATGTAGAAAAATAGAAATTCTCATACATTAATGGTAGAAATGTGAAATGGTACTACAACTTTGGAATATAATTTGCCAGTTCCTCAAAATATTAAACATACAGTTATCATATATTCTGGCAATTCCAGCCAAGAAAAATAAAAACATATATCCACACAAAAACTTGTACATGAATGTTCACAGCAACATTCTTCATAAAAGCCAAAAAGTAAAAACAAACCTTAAGGTCCATCAACTAAAGAATGAATAAACAAAATGTGGCATATCCACATAATGAAATATTATTTGGCCATAAAAAAGAATGAAGTATTGATGCATGCTACAATATGAATGAATCCTGAAAACATCATGCTAATTAGAAAAAAACTAGACATACACAAAAAACACATACTATGTGATTCGATTCATATGAAATATCCAGAATGGGCAAATCCACATAGACAGAAAGTAGATTTGCAATTGCCCAGGACTGGAGGATTCGGAGGAAAGTAGGGAACGACCGCTAGTGGGTATAGGGGTTCTGACGAAGACAATAAAAATATTCTAGGATTAGATTGTGGTGATGGCTGCACAACACTTTACTAAAAACCAATGAACTGGGTGAATTATATAGCATGTAAATGATATCTCAAAAAAAAAACCTATTAAAAAATAGTTGAGTTTGTTTTGTGCAGAACTTCCAGTGTTCCGGTGAGAACAAAATACATACACATGTATGAAATACTAAATATAAATTATATAATTTCAGTGTTCCCACATGGGTTCAATGCTTTTACATTTGCATGTAAAACTAGTATTGCATTATTTCTACACACTAATAAGGAAGCAGCAGAAAGAAATTAAGGAAACAATCCAATTTACAATTGAACCAAAAATTATAAAATACCTAGGAATAAGCTTAATCAAGGAGGTAGAAGACCTGTACTGTGAAAACTATAAACCATTCATGAAAGAAACGGAAAATAACACAAATATTCTCTGCCTATAGATTAGAAGAAAAAAATTGCTAAAATGTCTATACTACCAAAGCAATCTACAGATATAATGCAGTCCCTGTCAATACACCAACAGCATTTTTCACAGAACTACAATGAATAATCCTAAAATGTGTAGGAAACCACAAAAGACCTTGAACAGACGAAGTGTCATGAAAAAGACAGCAGTATCACAATTCCAGATTTCAAGTTATATTAGAGAGTTTCAGTAACCAAAACAGTATGGTACTCACCCAAAAACAGACATGTAAATCAAGAGAACTCAAAAGAAAACTCAAAATAAACCCACAATTATATGGCCAATTAATCTCTGACAAGGCAGAAAGAATATCCTATGCAAAAAAGTTTCTATAACAAATGGTGCTGGGAAAACTGGACAGCCACAGGTAAAAGAATTAATCTGGACCACTTTCTTGCCCCATACACAAAAGAAACTCAAAATGGATGGAAAGACCTAAATGTGAGACCTGAAACCATAAAACGCCTAGAAAAGAGTACAGACAGCAACATAACAACAGTTTTCTAGATAGGTCTCCTGAGGCAAGGGAAACAAAAACAAAAATAAACTACTGGACTACATCAAAACAAAACGTTTCTGCACAGCAAAGGAAACAATCAAGAAAACTAAAAGACAACCTATGAATGGGAGAAGATATCTGCAAATGACATCCAGTAAAGGGTGAGTGTCCAAAATATATAAAGAACTTATACCAACTCAACACCCAAAACACAAACAATCCACAAAAAAACAGGCAGATGGCAAGAATGGACTCTTCTCCAAAAGAAGACATACAGGGGCGCCCGGGTGGCTCAGTCGGTTAAGCGTCCGACTTCGGCTCAGGTCATGATCTCGCGGTTTGTGGGTTCGAGCCCCGCGTCAGGCTCTGTGCTGACAGCTCAGAGCTTGGAGCTGCTTCAGATTCCGTGTCTCTCTCTCTCTCTACACCCCTCCCCCACTCATCCTCGTCTTTGTCTCAAAAATAAACTAAAAAATAAAAAAAAAAAAAAAAGAAGATATCCAGATGGCCAACAGCCACAGGAAAAGATGTTCAACATCACTCATCATCAGGAAAAAGTAAATCAAAACTACAATGAGATATCACCTCACACTTGTCACAATGGCTAAAATCAAAAACACAAGAAATAAGTATTGGTGAGGCTGTGGAGAAAAGGAAACTCTTGGTCACTGCTGGTGGGAATGCACACTGGTGCAGCCACTCTGGAAAACAGTATAGAGGTTCCTCAAAAAATTAAAAATAGAGCTATCCTATGACCCAGTATTCACATTACTGGGTATTTACCCAAAGAACACAAAAACACTCATTGGAAAGAACATATGCACCATTATGTTGATTCCGGCATTGTTTATAACGGCCAAATTATGGAAGCAGTCCAAGTGACCACCAACGGATGAATGGAGAAAGAAGATACGGTATACATACACAGTGCAATATTAGCTGTCAAAAATGAAATCTTGTCATTTGCAACACCATGGATGGATCCAGGGAGTATAATGCAAAGCAAAATAAGTCAGAAAAAAGAAATGCCCTATGAGTTTACTCATATGTGTAATTTAAGAAACAAAACAAATGAGGGGCGCCTGGGTGGCTTAGTCGGTTAAGCGTCCGACTTTCGCTTAGGTCATGATCTCGCTGTTCGTGGGTTCGAGCCCCGCGTCGGGCTCTGTGCTGACTGCCAGCTCAGAGCCTGGAGCCTGTTTCAGTCTGTGACTCCCTCTCTCTCTGACCCCTCCCTGCTCACGCTGTCTCTCTCTCTCTCTCCTAGAAATAAATAAAACATTAAAAAAAAAAAAGAAAGAAACAAAACAAATGAACAAAGGGGGTAGAAAAAGGGACAAACCAAAAAACAGACGTCACTATACAGAAACGGGGTGACCGGGGGAGGACAGCTAGGAAGACAGGGGAAATAGGTGATAAGTTAAGAGTACACTTACCCTAATGAGCACTGAGTAATATACGGAACTGCTGAATCACTATACTGTACACCCCAAACTAATACAACACAGTATGTTAACTACTTGGGAATTAAAATAAATTGTTTAAATTTAGAACACTGAATAGCAAATAAAAAGCACTCTGGCAATTTAGGAGAAAAACCACATAATAAAAGAAAAAGCTTTATATTTTAGTACCTTTAAGAGTTTTGTCCTGCATTTTGAACAAAGACTCCACATTTTCATTTTCCACTGGGTCCAAAAAATTATATAGCCAGCCCTGGAACATATTTAAAAGCTACTGCATGGAATTTCTGGGAGAATAAGTATAGAAGCAAACTCAGGATATGAAACCATGAGGAAAAAGTCTCCCATCACCTTGTTCTTGTGTTCTAGATGCCCCTCAAGCCAACGGAGTTAGAGTAAGTGCTCCTAGTAACTAGAACTGTGAAACCCATTCAAACTCCCTCTATTTCTTTTTTTTTTTTTTTTTTTTTTTGCTTTTTTCTAATGTCTATTTATTTTTGAGAGAGAGAGAATGAGTGTGCACGAGCAGGGGAAGGTCAGAGAGAGAGGGAGACACAGAATTCAAAGCAGGCTGCAGGCTCCAAGCGGTCAGCACAGAGCCCCACGGAGGGCTCGAACTCACAGACTGCTAGATCATAACCTGAGCCAAAGTCCAATGCCTAACCGACTGAGCCACCCAGACAACCCCAAAATTCCTCTATTCTTAAACAAGCTTAATACATCAAAGTCAACAGAAATAATGAATCCCAATGTACTAAGTAATGACCATGTTTCAAATAATGTGTGAGCACTTTCCTAGCATTGTCTGACCTAATTCTCACATTTTTAAAGTAGGTATTATAACTCTTATTTTCACAGACAAGAAAATTAAGGTTCCAAGAGAATAAGCAACATGCCCAATATATCCCAGCTAGTGAATATATGTTGCACAGATGTGGCTGGAACCTACACGGCCGAATCCAAACCCAACAAATCTGTCTCCCTGGTTAGCTTTCAGTACCGCTGTGCAGGGAAGTGGAGCTCAGGCTCCCAAGATAGTGTAACAGTTACATTTCTGGGTTTTGAAAGAAGGTATTAGACTATGAATAACAACAGTATAGGCCTCAATAGTACACCTGATACTTGAACTCCTCGATCAACCCCACAGAATCCCCATCTCAGGATTTAGCACGCTCCGGAACGCCTGCGGGCAGTCCTAGAGGCCCAGCTTTTCATCAAATTCCGCATTTCGTTATGGTGCTCTCTGAAAGATGCAGACATACATTTGAGGAAAATTAAAACAATACTAGATGATGGGGCGCCTGGGGGGCTCATTCGGTTGAGCGTCCAATTTCGGCTCAGGTCGTGATCTCACAGTTTGTGAGTTCAAGCCCTGGAACAGGGCTCTCTGCTCTCGGTGCAGAACCCGCTTCAGATCCTGTCTCCCTCTCCCTCTGCTCCTCCCCTGCTCACACAAGCTTTTCAAAAACCAAAACATTCCGGGGACGCCTGGGTGGCTCAGTCGGTTAAGCGTCCAACTTCGGCTCAGGTCATGATCTCACAGTTTGTGGGTTCGAGCCCCGCGTCGGGCTCTGTGCTGACAGCTCAGAGCCTGGAGCTGCTTCAGATTCTCTGTCTCCCTCTCTCTCTGACCCTCCCCTGCTCACGCTGTCTCTCTCTCTCTCTCAGAAATAAATAAAACATTAAAAAAAAAAAACTTTTTAAAATAAAAACCAAAACATTCTGGCATCCCCAAACTTCAAGTCACTCCTGGTAGACATGCATCAGCAGTGGAAAGACAGGTAAAGTGGGGTGACAGAGAAATGGTTTGTACAATGTCACCTCGAGAAGGCAAATCGGAGCTGCAGAATCTGGCACCCCACCAGCGTCTGTGGGCGCAGTAGGAAAACAGGCACATAAAAGATAAGTGCTCTGACATGGAGTCAACAAGGGCAGAGCTGCGGTTCTACCCCCAGGAACTGGAAAAGGTCACCCGAAGCCCTGCCCACTCCCAGCACACCAGTCCCCCTGTGCCACTGGAAAGATAGTGAGGATCTGGATCCCTGGAGTCAAAAGCTCTGAGCCAAAAACCAGAAAGACATCTGAATGGAGGAACAGACAGAAGGAAATATTTCTCAGAATGCACATTATTCAAAACTATCCAAAATGTGTTAACAAGGATCCCACTGAAATTCTAGGGAAGGAGATTCTGAAGATTCTAACACATAAAGGATAACAAACATTAACAGTATAAAATCAGAGTTTATTATTTTTATCATGTGCCCTTTCTGAATTGTTTCATCTTAAGTGTTAACATATTGACAAGGGCTTTCAAAGATAAATTCTGAACTTTATCACCTCATGTCTGTTTTTTCTTATAATACCCTAAGTTCTTTGAATTATCCTATTACTGGGGCACCTGGGTGGCTCAGTCGGTTAAGCGTTCGACTTCAGCTCAGGTCATGATCTCACAATTCATGAGTTCGAGCCTCGCGTCAGACTCTACACTGACAGCCCGGAGCCTGGACCCTATTTCAATTCTGTGTCTCTCTCTCTCTCTTTGCCCCTCCCCTGCTCACACTGTGAGCTCTCAAAAATAAATATACATTAAAAAAATGTTTATGAGGGGCGCCTGGGTGGCTCAGTCAGTTGAGCGTCTGACTTCGGCTCAGGTCATGATCTCATGGTTTGTGGGTTCGAGCCCCGCTTCGGGCTCTGTGCTGACAGCTAGCTCAGACAGAGCCTGGAGCCTGTTCAGGATTCTGTGTCTCCCTCTCTCTCCCTGACCCTCCCCTGCTCACTCTGTCTCTCTCTCTCTCAAAAATAAATAAAACATTAAAAATATTTTTAAATGTTTATGAATTATCCTAAAACCCAAGGTTTTTGGGAAATTAACCTATATCACTATACTTCGAATATAATTTTCAAAGCTGAATCATTGTGAGTGAATATCTACAGCTGTCTTCTAAAAGTACCATGCAGAATAAAACAAAAGCATACAGCTCTCAGAGATTTTACATTCTATACTACTGTATAACATTAGCTTGGAAACAAAAGGAAAACACTAGAAATATGCTGAAATGATATGACATTCTTTGGATGCCTACAGCTCTCAGAAATTATATTTCCAATGATCACTTAAGATGAAAAGAATAAATAGAAAGGAAAAACTATCGCACGTGTAATTAGAAATGCCTCAGTCTCCTTCAACCCTAAGTACGGAACGAGGGAGAAGTGAGGTGTACTCACAAGGAGAGCAGTCAAGGTCAAAGCTTCCTGATGAAAGAGAGTGGCTGCTCTAGCCGATCACCACAAACCTCATGACTCAACCTCACAGTTCTAAAGTCACAAATCCGACATGGGTATCACTAGGCTAAAATCAAGACGTCAGCAAGGCTAACTCCTTCTGAGGACTCCAGGGAGAATCCATTTCCTTGACTCTTCCAGCTTCTGGAAGCACTCACTTCCCTCGACTCATGGCCCTCCCTCCATCTTCAAAGTCCTTCGCTCTGTCCTCTGCTTGTTGTCACTTCTCCTTCTGGGCTCCACCTCTCCCGCCTCCCTCGTACAATGAACCCTGTGACGGCACTGCACTCACCCAGATAATCTAGGCCAATCTCTCCCTTAACCTAATCGCACCTGCTAGGTGGCTCCTGGTAACACACAGCTTCCAGAGACTGAAATCCGAACATCTTCATGGCCTACTGAGCCACCGGCCAGGGCAAGTTGGGTTAACCCAACTTAGCAAAATCAAATACAAAGAATCCTCTCTACCTCTATCCCATTCCTTTTTGCTCACCTAGGTTATGAAAGTGCTATACACTTGGTTTTGCATCACTACGAGACTTTACGGACCACACTGAGAAAGAAAAGGCAGCCCCGACATCGGGAAGCTGGCCTGCTACTATCACTGGCCTTGTTGTTGCTACAACTGGCCAGCAACTCGGAGCAAGGCACTCACAGAGGCTCGATGATCCTTCGCTCGAAAATGAACAACTCCAGAGAACATAACAGCACAGAAGGGCATTCTAGGACCGTAAGGGACAAAGAATAAACAATACCACTCTGTAATCATGACTGAACAAAGACGAGAAACATGAACACCATCCAAGTCATAAAATGGCCAAATATCTCCCCATCGTGGCTTATATGAATGACTTGCCTCTTTACCCATTACAGTTTTAGCCTCACCCCCGGCTTGACTTCTAGACAAGATTAAAATACTCAATCATAAAACTATCTCTGCTTCCTAACAACATCCAGTATGGATCAAAGCCCCACTTTCTTAAACGCTTTCCAAATCACCCAACATAGGCACAAATCCTATTTTTAAAAGCTCCTTTCTAATACTCTCTTATAGAAACCCGCCCACAGTTCCCAGTGGTTTGCATTTTCCCTCACTGCAACGTGCCATCCACAAGACTTGTCCAACTACAGGTGTATTCCCGGTGGTCTTTGGCTGGAGGGCAGTGGAAAAGCTCAGAAAGGACTACAGACCCCCAGACAACTGCATTCCAAATTTCCACACAAGATTAATGACTGGCTCCCATCTTCTGCCCAACCCCTATTCTCAAGAGGGAGGAGCTAAAGTTTTTATCTTCAGCACAAGAAGTAAGCCACGGACATGAAGACAAGACCCTAGGAGGAAAAGGCAGGTAAACGCTCCTAGGGAAACAGGAAAGAGTAGAGAGAGAATGATTCCTGGCATCTCCATTATATCCCCACTCTGTCTGGCCATAAAAAAGCCAAATAAATTAGAGAGTCCTAAAATCCCTACTGTTATAAAAGTCCTAGTCAAGCCCAGACCTGTTCCCAAAAATACTACAGCCGAGTGAGGAGCTAAAGCCATAGCCAGAATGAGGAAGAATTTAAATTGCGCAGCCATTCCCCCAAACTCCTTGCCAGCTAGCTTCACAGTCTCTCCGTGGTCCTTTCATTAGCTTTAAAATAAGCATTTTATGTAACCACTCTAGCCGGATCCCACACAACTGCGTTATGGTGGAGGTTTAAACTTTACAGGCCTGTAACTACAGCACAGGCTGTGAAGTGAGCCGGCCTGGACTCAAACTCTGGTTCTGCCCACGCTGACTATGCCACTTTGGCCACAGTTGTGAAATACCTACTTCACATGCCTGTTATGAGACTCAAATAAGATACCTGACAAGCACTCAATAAGTGCTACTTATTATTAAGTTAGTGAAGGGATTATGGGGACTTCTGGGTACAGTTATATATTAACCTGTGACCATTTTAAAGTAATAGCTCTATCGGTAAAAGTGGCATCAATGTAAGAAAACCATTTTGGAGACTTCTAAGTAATTGCATCCAAACAGCAGATGTGCCAAAAGACAAGTGACACTGTGGAACTATGACATGTATAAAGAACAGATACGTATAAATTACTGTCCATATTTCTGCTCACCTGCTGGGTATTTAATAAGTGAGAGCCAATGTTTTAGTATCCTGGGTAATGGGTCAGGGATGCATACTATTTGAAAATAGGTTAACCAAAGTCAGGACACATATGAACCAATGAAAAAAATCTGTGTATGAACCAAGGATTGTAAGTAACCCAATTCTGCCACATGAAGTTCAAAAGAAAAAGGGGGAAAAGAACAGCAAAGCAAAAGGAAGAAAAAAAACAGATCATTACCACCTGGCTAATAGCTAAAATCCAATGTACTCACTAAAGTCATTGACAAAAGAACTCTGAGATATTCATAATACTAAAGACAAAACAGGATTGTTACAGAAGTATTTAAAAGTTAAACACTATACAACATGCAAAAACTAACTCAAAAATCAAAGACCCCAAGTGTAAGAGTTAAACCATAAAACTCTGAGGAGAAAACACAGGTAGAAATTTTTATGACGCTGGATTTGGTGATGATTTCTCCAACATAATACCAAAACCACAGGACCCCCCCCCCAAAAAAAAAAATGGATAAACTGAACTTCATCAAAATTAACTTTTGTGCAAAGAACACTATCAAGAGAGTAAAAAGGTAGTCCACAGAATGGGAGAGAACATTTACAAATCTCACATTTAATAAGGGATTACTATCCAGAATATATAAAGAAGTGCTATAACTCAGGGCGCCTGGGTGGCTCCATAGGTTGAGGGACCAACTCTTGATTTCGGCTCAGGTCATGATCCCAGGGTTGTGGGATCAAGCCCCACCTTGGGCTCCGCAATGAACATGGAACCTAGTTAAGGTCCTCTCCCCCATCCCCTCTGTCCCTCTCACCACTTGCTCTTTCTCTCTCAAAACAAAAAACTACTAAAACTCAACAACAAAACAACACAATTCAAAAATGAGCAAAGGAGGGGCGCCTGGGTGGCTTAGTCGGTTAAGTGTCCGACTTTCGCTTAGGTTATGATCTCACGGTTCGTGGGTTCAAGCCCCGCATCGGGCTCTGTGCTGACTGCCGGTTCGGAGCCTGGAGCCTGTTTCAATCTGTGACTCCCTCTCTCTCTGACCCTCCCCTGCTCATGCTGTCTCTCTCTCTCTCTCCTAGAAATAAATAAAAACATTTAAAAAAATTTTAAAAAAAAGAAATGAGCAAAGGACTCAAATAGGTATTTCTCCAAAGAAGATATATAAACGGCCAGGAAGCACATGAAATAACGTTCAACATCACTAATCATCAGGAAAATGCAAATAAAAACCATGACGAGATACCACTGCATACTCATTACGATAAGTATTGGTAAAAAACAGAAAAACACAGAAACACCCCCCAAAAAAAAAAAACCAGAAAACAACACGTATCAGTGAGACGGTGGAGAAAAGGGAAGCCTGGAGAGCACATGGCTCAGTCAGTTAAGGATCCAACTCTTGATTTCAGCTCTGGTCATGCATGATCTCACGGTTCAGGAGTCTGAGCCTCACATGGGGCTCTGCACTGACAGCATGGAGCCTGCTGGGGATTCTTTCTCCCTCTCTTGGTCCCTCACCCACTCATTCTCATTCTCTCTCTTTCTCTCTCTCTATCAAAATAAATAAGTAAACTTTTAAAAAACGGAATCCTGGAGCACTGCTGATGGGAATGTGAAATGGTGCAGACACTGTGGAAAACAGTAGGGCGATTCCTCAAGTAATTAAACACAGAATTACCACGTGATCCCACAATTCCACTTCTGGGCGTGCACACAGCTAAAAGAACTGAAGGCAAGGTCTCAAAGAGATATTTGTACACCCATGTTCATAGCAGCACTATTTATAAAAGCCAGGAAACAACCCAAATGTCCATGGATGAATGAACAGATAAACAAAATGTCGTGTGTTCACACAAATGAATATTCTCCAACGTTCCAAAGAAAAAAATGTGACACCTGTTATGAGATGCATGAAACTTGACAACGTTATGCTAAGTGAAATCAGCCACACGCAAAAGGGCAGATCAGTAGGACTCCGCTTACAGGGCGTGCCCGGAAGTAGAGGGTGGGCACCAGGAGCCGGATGGAGAAAGGAACGGGGGTTCACCATCCAGGGGGGCAGGGTCGGTGTGTAATGATGGGCAGCTGTACAGACGGGCAGAGCTGATGGCGGCACAACATGAACGCACTTAATGAGGCTGAAGCGGACACCCGAAAATGGTAAACTGTATCCTACATATATTTTATCACAGAAAAAGGTAAAAATTGGAGCAATACATGACAAAACCAGAGTGAAAAAATGAAAACAACTGGCAACAAGTCCTAGAGAAGATTCCACTACGTATATTCACTAGGAACGCCGAAGGCTGGAGAGCCCGTGCGCTCGCTCGTTCCGCAGGGTGGGGGGGGCGCCCTCACCAGCCAGGGCCGCGGCCCCAGGGGCAGAGGGGCCGTGCAAGGGCCGGACTAAGGAACCTGAAACTCGGCAACAGAGTGGAGCTGTTTCCAGAGCAGTAGAGGTAATAAAGCTCCCGGCTACTATCAATCCAAATGACAGAAGACCTATTTAATTAAAAAGTAAAGCCAAAACAAGCAGAGATCAATGGAACAGCATAGTGGGCAAAAATAAACCCCACAACTGTAGTTACCTAATTCATGACACGGGTCATAAATGGTGAAGTGACTAGACATCCGTGTGGGAGGGAAAAAGACTCCTACCTCAAAACACACACAAAACATAAATTCCAGATAAACTGCGGATCTAAATGGGAAGAGTAAATCAATAAAGCATTTAGAGAAAACACAAGAGAACAACTTCCTAACCTTGGAGTAGGCAAAGAGCTCTTAAACAGGACGTAAAAAGTACTGACCACAAAAGAAAAAAATATGGTATTAAAATTAAGAATTTCTGGTCATCAGAAGAGATCACTGAGTGTCAAAGCAACCACAAATGAAAAAAAAAATTGCAATATATACATCTGACCAAGGTATGTATCCAGAAAAATGTAAAGAAAACTTGCAAATCAATATTTAAAAGATTAAAACACTGATTTAAAATGGGGAAAAGGGGCGCCTGGGTGGCTCAGTCAATTAAGCCTCAGACTTCTGCTCAGGGCTTGATCTCAGGGTTTGTGAGTTCGAGCCTCGGGTCAGGCTCCGTGCTGACAGCCGGGAGCCTGGAGCCTGCTTTGGATTCTGTGTCTCCCTCTTTCTGCCTCTCCTCCCCTCAAAAATAAATAAACATTAAAAAATATATATGTTGGGTCAGGGCGCCTGGGTGGCTCCATTGGGTAAGCGTCAGACTTTGACTCAGGTCATGACCTCACAGTCCATGGGTTTCACAGCAAGTTCTGTGCTGACAGTGCAGAGCCTGCTTCGGACTCTCTCTTTCCCTCTCTCTCTGCCCTTCCCCCACCTGCACGCACACTCTCCCAAAATAAACAATAAACTTTTTTTAAAAATGAGGAAAAGACTTGGGGCCCCTGGGGAATCAGTCCGCTAAGTGTCGGACTTCGGCTCAGATCTTGATCTCACGGTTCGTGGGTTCAAGCCCCGAGTCTGATCTGTGCTGACAGCTCACAGCCTGGATTGGAGCCTGCTCTAGATTCTGTCTCCCTCTCTCTCTGCCCCTGTTCCCCCTTTCTCAAAAATAAATAAAGATTTTTCAAAACTGCGGAAAAGACTTGAAGAGGCTTCACATGAGCTCCAAATAGCCACGAAGACACGAAAGGGCACTGAAATTCACGAAATCATTAGGGAAATACAAATACAATCGGCTGTGCAATAACAATTATGACACTTACTCCAATGGCTTCAACTTAAAAAAGGACATTACACACTACGCGCCCCTAGAGCTGCGGGGCTGCGGGGCGTGAAGTGCAAGCACCCCGGTAACGTGTAGGAAGGAACCCGTTAAAGACACACGCACAGCCCATCCCCGCGGCCCCCAGTGCGCACGCGCTCACCGAAAGGATCAACAGAAGCATCTGCGCCCAAACGTGGAAACTGCGGAAGCGCCCGTGACGTGTAAGACTGGGGGGGCGGGGGGGCCTGGGGGTTCAGTCCACGCAGCGCCCGACTCCTGGCTACTGGCTACGGCTCGGGTCAGGACCTCGCGCTGAGTCCCGGCCCCGCGTCAGGCTCTGCGCGGGCGGCGCGGGGCCTGCTTGGGACTCTCTCTCCCTGCCCCCACCCCTGCGGTCTCTCAAAGGTAAATAAAAAACTTTAAAAATGAAATAAAATAAAAATCAGCTGTACTATAGTCCCACCACAGCAGCACCGGGAACGAACGCTTTTTATTCCGAGTTATGACTTGGCAAAGCGATTCTCAATTCTCAAGATCAATAAGGACACAAATCAGGCGATTCTGAACCAGATTCCCTGCACCCCGCGCAAGAGCGGCGGCCGGACGCGGGGGAAGCTCGTCGGAGGAGGGGACGTGTGACCCAGATCCCGAGGCCCAGGCGTGTGGCCGCTGGGGAGACTCGAGCCCCTCCGGACGTGCGCCCGCGCGACGCGAAGGGAGACCCATCCAAGCCCGTTTGAGGCCGAGCCCGCTTCCCGGTCCCAAAACAGGGTGTCCGCCAGCAGAAGTTGCCCGCAGAGCACAATGGACCCGGGCTCGGGCCCGCGAGGGCCTCGGTCGCGGGGGTCCCCGCACAACGGACGGCGTCAGGCGGGGCGGAGCGCACGGGGCCGGGACGCGGGGCGCCGGGAGCGGCCGCACAGGCACCTGCACGCACACCTGTCTGCGCTCGCGGCGGGGCGGGGGGCGCGGGGCGCGGCCGGGGCGGGGCGGCGGGGGCGAGGACGGCGGAGGGCGGGGCGCGGGCCGGCTCACCGTGGACTCCCGCACTTGGCTGTGGAAGTGCTGCTCCCGCGCCGACACCTCGTCCTGCCCTTCCATCCTCCCTCATGCCCGCCGCCGCGCCGCCCGCGTCCGCGCGCTCCGCCGCACCATCGCCCGCCGGCCCGGGACGGGAGCGGGCTGACAGCGGGCCGCCGCGGGGCCGGCGACCACGACCCCCGCCGCCGCCTCGGCCGCCTCAGCTGCCGCCCCAAGCCGCCGCCGCCTCAGCCGAAGCCGCTCGGGCTGCAGAGGGCGGGCGCGGGGCGGGGCGGGGGCGGGACCTGACGTCAGAAGAAGGCGCCCTGCGTCAGAGGAGCGCGCCGCCGCGTCTGCGAACGGGAGCCGCCGAGGGGCGTGGCCGTGCGGGGCGGGGGGGCGGGGCCACGCCTCCCGGAGGCCGGCGCTCGGAGCCGCGCGCGGACGCGACGCGGGTGGAAGTGCGGCCGCGGGTTCCTCCTCCTTTAGGGTTGAGTGACACGTGGGCGGCTGGCCCCAGCCTCCGTGCGCGTGTTCCCCGCGGGAGTGATCACGTGGCAGCTCCTGGTAGTGCCTCCCCGGCCCCCGGCCGCCGCTCGGCCTGCAGGGCCCCTGGACAGGGCCCCGCAGAGGCTTGCGCTCGGCCAGAGTAGGTGGAAGGCCGGCGAGGAATTGCTTAGGACACGTTTGGGGCGGAACCTGGAAACCTGGCTTGTGTGGATGTGATGCGGGGCGTGGGCTGCGGAGGTTCGGGCTTCCCCTCCTGGAGAACGAAGATAGCCTGGAACGGGGGGCCCTCCCTGTCCCTGGGCTTTATCGTACGACCTTCCCAGCACCGTCGGCAGCGTGCTTATTTTAGAGACCTACGAACACAGCAAACACAGTAATTCATCCCCAGCCTACATTACGTACCTTTTTTTGCATTTTTGCCATGAAGCGGAGTTTGAAGCAATACTTAGTCATTTTCCCTTGGGATTTATTTGGCTATAAATAAGTCATTTCAATTGCTGTGGTCTGTGCGATCTTCTTGGCATCTCTAACTGAGAATTCCAAGGAAGCAAGAAAATCTGGAAATTGCTTTCAAACTCTTTTAATGATGTATGTGAAGTTAGACTTTTCAGTATCTTTTGCTAGTTTGAGTTGAAATTTTTGTCATGACTCAAAAGCTTTTTTTTTTTTTTTAATGGTCTGCAGAAAGCTTGTCAGCCCCCCATACTGTGCCCCTGATGCCCGTGCTGGAAAGTGTTGGTAGAAATTGGTAGAAACCAGGGGGAACATGAGGTTTGTTCTGAGAGAGTTCGCCGGCTGACACAGGCTGATAAGAACCCAGGAAAGCTTCCAGCCGGTTACACGCAGTGTTCACTTTTATTTTGAAAATGGCTCAGGGCCCAAAAGAACTAGGGAAAGACGAAGTATCTGAGTCTGTTTTTCTAGACACCCAGGTTCTGGGAGCTGGGTGAAACACCTGCCTGAACTGATCTGCATGATATCTGGATTAATCTCTCCAAACCAGAAGGTAGGCAGATGATATTTTAAGATGCGTGGCATTTAGACGTGTTCCAGCGGATGTGTGCATTTCTGCTCTTTCTAACCCAGCTCTCCAAGCATCTAGACCTTTCTGTTTTCTTTAGCCCTTAGCCTGGGGTAGGAGACTCCAAAACTGGCCAGAAGCTCACTCTTCCCGTACGTTCACCCCTTTGCTGTGGCTTTGCCCCTCCTTCCATCAAGAAGTGTATGTATTTTCCACTCCTTTGAACCTGGTGCTCAACGTGTGACTTGCTTTGTCCAAAAGGACAGAAGAAAATATGAGGCTCCCGAAAAGTGCTTGGGTCTTGGGGCTTGTCCCTTCCTACCACCCCTTGGCACTCTCCAACTGCCACTGTGCAAATAACCCCCAACTAAGCTGGTGACAGGGGGTCCAGTTAGTCCGTCATCCTATCTGCCACTCTTCTGCATCCCTCTAGAACATACATCTCCCCAAAACACAGGGTTTTTTTTCTCCCCTGCTCCAAGCACTGCAGTGCAGTTATTCTCACTAACTGTAAAATAAAATTAAACTCCTTAACGTGGCATTCAAGGCCTCGACTTTTGCGCCCCCCTCCCCCGACATTGTTAGCTGAACAGCTCTTTGCTGCAGCCTGGCTCTCTCCTCTCTCCGACCCCAGTGCCAAGGCCCAGCCCCTTTACCTGTTCCGTAACCTCTTTCTTCCTGTTCAGAATTGACGCTGCCTCCCTTCAGGGTTCACACCAAGACCTGCCTTCTCCACAAAGTCTTTCCGGACAATTCCAGTCTCTTTGTGGGGGGAAAGAAGACTGCTTCAGTCCCTGCTCCCACAGAGCTTACAATCCAGGGGTGAAACAGAACGCTTACAGAGGTTATATTCCTGGCCATTCATTTGACCCTCAGCCCACATGTCCTGGTATTTGTGTCTGTTTTCAGTCAACGTCTAAGCTCTTTGAGGTCTAGGTCACCTTTTCTTGTAAACATTGGTGTGCTCCCTTCAATACCTAATAGAAGGCCTTGTACAAAGTAGACCCCCGAGAAATATCGGTCAGTAGGTTGGTTGCCCCGAGAAATTTCCCAAAGACTCCTTCACACCTCAGTACTTCTTCAGATTTCCTTCCCGAGGTAAATAGTTGTGTGGGGTCGCTAGCGTTTCCAGCGTTATGGCTCAGATGTCCATGCCCGAGGGCACTGCTCGTTGCTTTGCGCTCTGGTTTCACTGCCTCGCGGTGTCTTTGAAACTGCTGACATTCCAGAAATTCCCGTCGCTTCACTAGCCCTTGTTTCGATTCTCTTGGTCACAATGAAATCAAAGTTTTGAGATATAAAGGGACAGAGACCAAGTTTTTTAACCTCCTTATGCCCTACATGAAACCAAGCCAAGCAACTTTCAGATGTAACTTGTATCCCTTCCAGCCTCTGTCCGAGGTGGAGGTTTTTTCCCTTAGCCAAATAAGCAAAAGACGAACGAGGAAAAGTCTAGAAACAGCCCAGCTCTCCCTCCGCAGTGGGATGGGTAAAGAAACTGGTGTGTTCATGCAATGGAATAACGCCCCGGGGTGAAGAATCGACGAACTACAGCTGCAAGCAACAGTCGGGACGAATCTCTGAAACAGTGTTGAGCAAAAGAAAGTCAGAACAGGGCACACATTCCATTTATATGAATTTATACGAAGTCCAAACCATGCAAAACAAGATACTATTTAGGGATACTACAAACATGTAGTAGGGCAGCAGAGGAAAGGGGTGGAGGGAAAACTTCCAGAAGGAAGGGCAGAGAAAGAGCGGCAGAAGGCGTGCAGAGGCTGCAGAGAGATGATTGCGCTCGTTGCTAAGACTTGCGGGAACTGGACCCGAGTTGCCATTTGCACAATGGACCCCACAGGGACCCCCCCCCTTCATGTCACTGCAGCGGGCATCTCCAGTTGGCAGAGCCTGGGTCACGTGCCTGTACGTGGCAGCAGAGGAAGTGAGTGTGCGATGCTTCCAGCTTCTTCTGTGGGGCAGAGTCTCTGCTTCATGGACTAGGAGGTTCTTGTAACACAGGGGCTTCCGATGTGGTTTGGCCGAAAGGAATTATTTGGTCCAAATATGAACTTCTCTGATTAACCAGCATGATCAAAGTAAAAAATTTAGCCTCTCTGAAGAAACATATGGACCTTAGTGTTTTGCTGAATGATAACCAGCTTGTGGTGCAATGAAGACCAGCTCTCAGCTCTCAAAAGCTGGTTGCTAGGTTTTAGTCATTTGTTAAACGGCCATTATTTCAAGTTAAATTATATCAACTTACACTCAAAGTTTTTTGAGAGAAAGACAGGGAGAGTGCAAGCAGGGGAGAGGTGCAGAGAGAGGGAGAGAGAGAATCCCAAGCGGGCTTCACGCTTGTCAGCACAGAGCCCAACGTGGGGCTCGATCCCGCAGCCCTGAGACCATAACCTGAGCCGAAACCAAGAGTCAGGCATTCAACTGACTGAGCCACCCAGGCGCCCCAATTAAATCATATTTTTGAAAGGTAGCAAAAGCTGCAAGTTTGCCATGTCCTAATCCTTTACCGCACTTTACTGTCAGCTGGGCTCTGAAAGTTACTTACATCTACAGCCACGCGCCCTCCTTCGGTGACCTCCCGCTGGCAGCCGGAAACCGCCCAGGTGGCGCTTTTCCACCATGGAAGTCAGCAAATGATGCAGATCAGAGCCGTCTTCCCTCCCCGTGTAGAGCAGCTCCTCGCTCTAGCATCCCATGGGAGCTGGCGAAGTTGGGGAAGCACCTAAAGGGAAGGTTTTCTGTACAGAACTACCGTCAAACAACCAGCTGATCGAAGTTGGTGTCGTTTGGAGGAAACTGAGGAGAATGACACACCCACCTGACGGCCGATCATCCCAGGAGAGGTGGAGGGCTCCTCCAGGGAGAGCAGAATTTTCTCTCAGGAAAACAGTTCTAAACCCATGAAGAGTACAGCTAGGTTTAAAAACATCCGTTATGTCACACTGATCAGAACTCACCAGTGGTTTGTGTATTTGCTTGTTTTCTTTTTTATTTACTTTTTTTAATGTTTATTCATTTTTGAGACAGTGAGAGACAGAGTGTGAGTGGGGGAAGGTCATAGAGAGACACAGCATCCAAAGCAGGCTCCAGGCTCCGAGCTGTCAGCACAGAGCCCGACGCGGGGCTCGAACTCACAAACCCAGAGATCATGACTGGAGCCGAAGTTGGACGCTGAACTGACTGAGCCCCCCAGGCGCCCCTGCTGGTTTTCTAAAGGGGCAGAAGAGATTCGTTGTTCCGTCTCACGAGCAGCAGCAAGCGCAGGGCCGGGTGCAGAGGGGACAGGCGTCGCGGGGTCGACTGGCCTGGAGCTGGGTGACGAGCCCCAGCCTGGGCGGATTGGCGCAGCCCTGGTCTCCCAGCCCTGGAGGCTGCAAGTCTGGCCTGAAGGTGCCGGCCGGGCTGCCTGTCCCTGAGGCCCTCTCCTTGGCATGTGGTCACCTGTCTTCTCTGTGTCCTCACACGGCGTCCTCCTTGCTAATCAGGATACCGGTCACACTGAACTGGGGCTCTCCCAGGACCGCATTTTAACGTACTCACCCCTTTGAGGACTCCATCCCAAATACAGTAGCATTCTGAGGTCCTGGGGTCAGGAGGTCAACGTGTGAATTGGGGGGGGCGGGGGGCACAATTCAGCCCCTAACAGGGAGCTTGGTTAAGTTCTCTTCCGATGGCCCGCCTTTCTCGGGGAAATTAACAGCAAGATCATCCTCAAGGGAGGAATGTAGTGTTTGAGGTCTTGAGAGAGAAAAGGTGTGACATAGTCAAGTCAATACTGGGGCGGGCAGTGGTGGACACAGTCACCAGGGGACCGGAGGAGTGGGGACAGTCACCAAGGGGGGACACAATCACGGGGGGGAGTGGGGACAGTCACCAAGGGGGGGCACAATCACGGGGGGAAGTGGGGACAGTCACCAAGGGGGGGACACAATCACCAGGGGGTGGGCGGGGGCAGACACAGTCACAGGAGGCAGGCAGAGGCGTGGCCTGAGTCACCAGGGGCAGACAGGTGGACAGGGCCACTAAGGGGTGGGCAGGGATGACACAGACACTAGGTGGCAGCAGGAGTGGACATGGTCTTAGGGGTGCTGACGGGTGGGTGTAGACAGTACAGGTCGGGCAGGGGTGGACATAGTTCCCGGGGGCGGGCTGGAGTGGACACGGTCACCGAGGCAGGCAGTGGGGGACAGAGTTGGGGGAGTGGGGGCAGGGGCAGTCACCAGGGGGCAGGCAGGGGGGACATAGTTCCCGGGGGCGGGCTGGAGTGGACTCGGTCACCGAGGCAGGCAGGGACAGGGACAGTCACCGGGGTGAGCAGGACGGATGAGGAAGGACATAGCACTTCTAGGCAGCACATGCGCCTCGGCTGCCCGACGGTCGCCAGGCCCCATCCGCCCGCCCCCTCTGCTCAGCGGTCCCTGGGCCTTGCTCTCCGGTTCCCGTGCGCAGCTCTGGCGGCCTGTGTTAACGTTAGTGGCTCAACTGCCCCTCGCAAGCTCGATGGGAGAGCGTTCGGGAAGAGCCTCAGAAATCGGAGGGCCGGATTCGGACGCCCGCTTCGCCACTGCTCGGTTGTAGGACTTCTGCAGGTTACCAACCTGCCTGGTGCCTCTGGTTTCTCATCCGCAAAGAAGCCGGGAATACCGAAAACGCTCGGCTGGTGTGGCTGCTGCGACCGAATGACACACCCGTGAAGTGCAAAGGCGCCCCGACGTGAGCTGTCATCACCATCATCACCTGAAAAACCGGATCGAAGCATGGATTGCGCTGACATTTACAAATCGGGTTACATACCTACGAAATAGTCACAAAGTTCAAAGGAATTCATGGCAAACCTGTAGTTCCGGCACGAGGGATTAAAGGCAAAAAGAATGCTTAAAATCAAAGAGAGGAACTTTAATTTGCCAAGAAACTGTGTAGCCACGTATAGTGTCTGCAGAGATGAACTTAGAAGACCCACCCCGAGGAACTGAGGCATGTGGGACCTGGGGTTCCCGGGGCCAAGGTCGGGGGGGAAACGCAGGGGATCCCTGGAAATGGAAGTCCACAGATAGAAACTGCATCCCCCCCTCGACATGCCCTCCACCCCTTGATGGCAGCTTCTGTTGTAACAAGGCTCTGGCTTAGGTGAGTCACGTGGCTTTCACCCGCCCTGCTGAGTCTCGCTGACGCTGACGTGTGAGCAGAGGGGCAGGGCTGCTCGCACAAGAAAGGAGGCAAGGGGTTGGCGCGTGGGGAGAATGAGCCTCATTCCGCTCCGCAGTAATGTACCAGGTGCCGCGGGGGGGGGCCCTCTAGACTCCCAGATAAGACGCCTCGAAGACCTCTTTAAAGGTCTGCCCTGTGCCTGATCTCTGATTGAGATACAAGCCTTGAGGAGGGGCGAGCTTTCTCAGCGGGGTGCACGTCAGATGGCAGAGCGCAAACCAGCAGCAGGGAGGAGGCCCTGGGCTGACGGGGCGCGGGGGCGCAGGGGCGCGGGGGCGCAGGGGACGCTGGGCACGCCAAGGCCAGAAGGGGAGGACTCAGGAGGGCGGAGCGCAGGTTCATTGTCACGAATGCCGTGGGCAGACCACGGAGATGAGGAAGCCCTCCCCGGCTCTGCCGTCCTGCGGGGCCCAGAGCCAAGGTGCAGACAGACGCTCATCTGAAAAGCATCCTGCTTGGAGAGCCAGCTCGTAAACGGCTCGAGGAGAGGCAGCTAAGTGCTCAGGGAACGGGATGCTGACCTTACACTTTTTATGATAGGTTTTTAGTTATTCTGTGTAAGGAAAAAGAAGGAAACAAGGAGGAAAGTCTACTTAAGAAGTTAGCCTCTCTCCCCCTCCGTCAGATCCGATCTCTGGATGCATCTGGGCAAGAAGGGGGTGGGGGGTAAGGGTTTCCACATTCTCGCTACACACACAGAAGTGTTTATGACACAGGTGAGATCTATTTTGCCACTTGATACTTTTATTTGACCACATGTGGTGGCTACGTCCCATGTCACTATGTGCAGCTCAGTTTCACTCTTTCCACAGCCTTGTTAGCAGCCCAGACTAGCTGTTTTCTCGTTTATTGATCTAGTCTTTTTTTTTTTTTAATGTTTTTTTTATTTATTTCTAGGAGAGAGGAAGACAGTGTGAACAGGGGAGGGTCAGAGAGAGAGGGAGTCACAGACTGAAAGAGGCTCCAGGCTCTGAGCTGGCAGTCAGCACAGAGCCCGACGTGGGGCTCAAACCCACGAACCACGAGATCATGACCCAAGCGAAAGTCGGACGCTCAACCGACTAAGCCACCCAGGCGCCCCTATTGAGCTAGTCTTATAGGGAGAGACATTCAGTCTCTTTGGTTTTTTTTTTTCCAGTCCTGTGTAGACGATGCTGTGTCATCGATCCTTGTGTGTATATTTTCACACATTTGTGCAAGCCTCGGAGGCGAGTGGATCCCTGGCGGATGCCCCCTCTGGTGTGCTCCAGAGGAAGCCAAGGCAGCCCAGATAATTTTGGGAAAGGCAGCAGCAAAGGGCTCCCAGGGGGGGGAGGGGGGGGAGGGGGCTGGGAGGGACAGAGCCAGAGCCGGCTGGGAAGGGAATCAGTCACGGTCGTGTGTTGGGTCTTTACTCGTCACCGGGCCTGGGGAGGGAGGCTGCCGGTGGGGACCTGGAGGACTTCACCCCAGGGAAGCAGACGTCATCCAGGCCTCTCCGGGGGCTGCGAGCCTGGGACAGGCCCACGGAGGGTGAATGAAGTCAGCAGTGCCCAGGAGGGAGGGGTCCGTCGGGACTCTCTCTGCTGCTCGGGCGGCTTTACTTAGCCCCTGAGAGCGCAGGCTGCGAACTTGGGGACCAGGCCCTGGAGGAAGGGGGAGGCAGCAGGGCAGGACCCAGGGTCACGGTCGTGATGAGCAGTCCCTGTGCAAGAGCCAGTTCCCAGCTGCCGGCCATGACCCCAGGGGCACGAAGCAGGCCTCTGTGCCCCATGTCCCTTAAGGAGCGAGGAAGAAGCAAGGAAGGCAGGGCTCGGCACCCTCTAGTGCCCCTTGAAACAGTGCCGTTACCTTCATGCGCCCCCGCTCCCTCCCACGGTGTGCTTAACCCCCTTTTCAAGGGAGCATCATAAAATCACTCCATGCAGGAAGTCAGCTCAGTAATGTCCCCGGCATAAACTTTACCACTTTACCGGCAAGACAGAAGGTGAGCCCAGCCCTGACCTGCTCCCCATGGTGCTCGCCCAGGCCTCCGCAGGGTCCCCCGCCTGGAGGAGGAAGGGTGCTGTGCTGAGGCCCCGCTCCGCTGTCGACACGCTGGGTTTTGTGAGAAGCCACAGTCTGAGAAGACAGAGATGCGACACCCCCCGCGCGGGTCTTGCTGAGTCGCGCTTCACTCCCGGGGAGGTTTCTCGGCGGGCGAAGTGTCAGCACAGGCAGCTGGCACGTCAGCCGGGCCCCTGGAGTCCTGTGTTTGGATGTGACGCTGCCACCGTCCAAGTCCTTGCTGTCAGTGTGTGTGTGTGTATGTATGTGTCCCGCCTCCCTCAGGACCAAGGCCCCCAGGGCAGGGCCAGGCCCTGTGGCATCGCTGTCCACACCCCTGCGGCCGCCCCGGGCTGGTTGTAGACCGTGACTCAGGCCACAGACAGTCACAGACCCCCCGAAGTGCCGGCTTCGCTCACCTCGTCCAGAAACCTTCCGATGAGCGAAATGCCCCCCAAGCCGCACGCTCGGAAGTTCAGCACGAGAACCACACACACGCCCTTGCCTGGAAGAGGCTGCCAGTGGAAAGCCCTGGACTGACTGCGTGGTGGGGGGTGTGTGCGCCCGGCGGGGGGGAGGCGTTGGCAGAGGGTGAGGTCCTGGGGGAGGAGGCAGGCGCCGCCTGGATCGCCCCCCGCACCCCCAGCTTCGACCGGCCGTCGGGCCCGGCCCCCCGCCAGCCCTGGGAGCAGGGCTCCGGGCGGCTGCGCGTCTCTCTCTTCTGTCCCGGGGGTTCCCGGGCTGCGAGCACAGGAGCCTGTCACATGTCGGGGTCCGGGCCCATTTGGGACCAAAGGTGACTCTACTTACCCTGCTTGTCTTTACACTTCATTCAGGCTTAGTGTTGGGCTTAGCCCAGGTCTTGGGGCGATTCTTCTAATGGAATCAGTAGACAATGTTACAGAGAAGGAAACTGAGGCCGACCCTCTGCGCGGCCTTGCCCCAGCCTCAGGCCAGGCACCCCGCTCCTCCATCCGCAGGCCCAGCGATCCACCCACTGGGGGCAAGCGGGTGAACTGCGGGCGTCCTGGGGGAATAGGTCTTCAAATGGGGGCTTCTCCTCCGTTAAGACCACCTCCCAAAGTGGCCGCTAGCAGCACTTGGCTTGTGTGGGGTATTTTATAGCCCACAAAGCACGTGTGATCCGTTATTTAAATTCACAGTGAGCCCCCAGGACCCCCTCTCAACAGATGAATGAGGACACTGAGACGTGAGGAGGCAAACCGCACGCCCAGGCTGGCACAGCGAGCGTGTGGCCAGGGCAGCTCTGACCTCCGTCCCACGTGCCGTGTCCCACAGCCAATCCAGCAGGAGGGGAGAGAACGAGGGGCAGGGGTGGGGTGTGGACACACGGGTACAGACACGGCTCTAGTAGAGATAGATGTAGCTATGCTATGCCTACGGATATAGATACTATAAACGTAGTTCTAGTCATCGATACGCTATGGATATCGATCCAGTGATGCTTAGGGATGTAGAGGTAAATATACATTTATAGATAGACATTGACAGAGATAGAGATAGATACCAAGGGCCCCACGGAGCTGGCCAAATTAAACTCCTGATACGCAGGGCCTGTGGAGGGCTCAGTCTGCTGAGCATCTGACTCCTGACTTTGGGTCGGGTCATAATCTTGCAGTTCACGGGATCCAGCCCCATGTCCATTCTCTCTCCCTCTCGCTCTGCATGGACGTGCCCATGTTGTCTCTCTCTCTCAAAACAAACATTTAAAATATTTATAGAATAAAATTCTAATACACAACTAGAAGGCCTGGGTCTGGATTCCATAGCTCCCGGCTTCCTTCAGTCTACACAGGGACCTGCTTGCCGAAGGGAGTCAATGGAAACCCTCTGTCCTGCCTGGGAGCGAGGGACCGCTGGCCCCGGATACGGAAAGGCGTGATGAAACTTGCCTTTCTCTTGCTCATCAAAATCAACATTTCATATAGCCACAAATTTGGGGGGCTTCCTGAGACGGTCTGTGAGACAAGTTTATGAATAGTTCCACTTTTTCTTTATATGTATGCAAGGATAGAAGGGAGACTCGGGGGGAAATCAACAGTAAAATATACTTGTTATGTATTTTACTATTATAAAATTGAATTATAATTTAAGTGCTTCAGTACATTTCTAACTGTGGTAGATTTTAAGGTAATTATGTGTCCCTTCAGTAATATATTTGCTATCAACTTATTGCATAAAAGGATTGCTTGTGAATTCAAAATTATTTTTAGATTTATAGCCCTTTCAAGCGAAAAAGGGGTTTTTCAGAAATACTTCCGATTGCCAATTTCTGGTGGATCTTCCATTTGCCATCAATAACGCCTCCTCCAGACTCCCACGTCATATAAATCCAGCCTGGCAGGCCCGTGATGCACGCCGCGCGTTCTCAGGGTGAGGAATCATATCTGTGTGAATTGTATCAGGCCGGCCGGCCTGGGGAAAACACTATGAATTCAGGCGTCCCCAGAACGCGCTCCGAGGAGACGTAGGCCTTTCCATTCTCATTGGCTGCCTTGATACATGCTGATTGTGAAAACTGCTGATCGGGAAACGCGTTTGCACATGTCATCTGGCCCGCCTCTCGTGCTGATTGCCCACATTACCAAAATTGTACGGCCCTGGTACACAACCTCGGGCGGTCTTGCTGTGGTCTTTCCAGCATGAAGACTTTGGTGGTGGCGTTAAGTGAAGTCTCAGTGACCAGGGGGGCCTGGGAGAGGGCAGGTGGCTAGAGACACGGTCGTGTCTAATGTCGTGTTACTCCGTGTGGCCTCCTGTGCCGGGCAGTGTGTGTTCTGCGGTGTGCTGTGCTGCGGTGTGCTGTGCTGTGCTGTGCTGTGTGCTGTGCTGTGCTGTGTGCTGTGCTGTGCTGTGTGCTGTGCTGTGCTGTGCTGTGCTGTGTGCTGTGCTGTGCTGTGTGCTGTACTGCGGTG
>JAESUZ010004517.1:0-315841 GCA_017311185.1 Proteles cristata cristata
GTAGCAGAATGAATAAAAAAACAAAACCCATCTATATGCTGTCTACAAGAAACTCATTTTAGACTGGAAGATACCTTCAGATTAAAAGTAAGGGGATGGAGAAATATGCATCATGCTACGGGAAATGAGAAGAAAGCAGGAGTAGCTCTACTTATATCAGACAAACTGAACTTTAAATTAAAGACAATAACTGGGATGAAGAAGGGCATTACATTATAATTACAGGGTCTGTCCATCAGGAAGAACTAACTATCATAAATGTCTATGCACCTAAATATCTAAAACAATTAATCACAAACAGAAACAACCTTCTAGATAAGAATATGCTAATAGCAGGGGACTTTAATACTCCGCTTACAGCAATGGATAGGTCAACCAGACAGAAATCACTAAAGAAATAATGGAATTGAAAGACACATTGGACCAGATGGATCTGACGGATATATTCAGAACTCTATATCCTGAGGCCAGTGAATGTACTTTCTTCAAGTGCACATGGCACATTTCCAAGATAGATCACATACTGGGACATAAAGCAGCCCTCAATAAATATAAGAGAATTGAGATCATACCATGCACACTTTCACATCATAATGCTTTGAAACCTGATATCAATCCCAGGAAGAAGCCTGGAAACCCCAAAACATGTAGAGATTAAAGAACACTCTACTAAAGAATGAATGGGCCAATCAGGCAATTAGAGATGAAATTAAAAAAATATATGGAAACAAATGAAATGAAAACACAACAATTCAAAATCTATGGGATGCGGCAAAGGCAGTCCTAAGAGGAAAGTACATTGCTCTCCAGGCCTATTTCAAGAGATTAGAAAAAGTGCAAGTCCAAAATCTAACAGCTCACCTAAAGGAACTAGAGGCAGAGCAACAAGAACGCCCTAAACCCAGTAGAAGAAGAGAAATAGTAAAAATTAGAGCAGAAATAAACAACATAGAGACCAAAAAAACAATTGAACAGATCCATGAAACCAAGAGTTGGTTTTTTGAAAAGGTAAACAAAATTGACAAACCTGCAGCCAGACTTATCCAAAAGAAAAGAGAGAGCACCCAAATAGGCAAAATTATGAATGAAAATGGACTTATTACAACCAACCCCTCAGAAATACAAGCAATTATCAGGGAATACTATGAAAATTATATGCCAACAAATTGGACAACTTAGAAGAAATGGACAAATTCCTAAACACACACTCACTACCAAAATTCACACGGGAAGAAATAGAAAACCTGAACAGACCCATAACGAGTGAAGAAATTGAATCAGTGATCAAAAATCTCCCAACAAATAAGAGCCCTGAACCTGATGGCTTCCCTGGGGAATTCTACCAGACATTTAAAACAGAATTAATCCCAATTCTTCTCAAGCTGTTCTAAAAAATAGAAATCGAAGGAAAACTCCTGGACTCATTTTATGAAGCCAGCATCACACTGATTCCCAAGCCAGACAGAGATCCAGCAAAAAAAAGAGAACTACAGGCCAATATCCTTGATGAATACGGATGCAAAAATTCTCAACAAGATCCTTGCAAATCGAATCCAGCAGCATATAAAAAGAATCATTCACCAAGATCAAGTGGGATTCATTCCTGGGTTACAGGGCTGGTTCAACATTCGCAAATCAATCAATGGGATACATCATATCAATAAAAGAAAAGATAAAAACCATATGATCCTGTCAATAGATGCAGAAAAAGCATTTGACAAAATACAGCATCCCTTCTTAATAAAGACTCTCGAGAAAGTCGGGACAGAAGGAACCTACTTAAACATCATCAAAGCCATCTATGAGAAGCCTTCAGCTAACATCATCCTCAACGGGGAAAAACTCAGAGCTTTCCCCCTGAGATCAGGAACACGACAGGGATGTACACTTTCACCACTGCTGTTTAACATAGTGCGGGAAGTCCTAGCATCAGCCATCAGACACCAAAAGGAAATCAAAGGCATCAGAATTGGCAAAGAGGAAGTCAAACTTTCACTCTTCGTAGATGACATGATACTCTACATAGAAAACCCGACAGACTCCACCAGAAGCCTACTAGAACTGATCCAAGAATTCAGCCAAGTTGCAGGGTACAAAATCAATGTACAGAAATCGGTTGCATTTTATACACCAACAATGAAGCAACAGAAAGAGAAATCAAGAAACTGATCCCATTCACAATTGCACAAAAAACCATAAAATACCTCGGAATAAACCTAACCAAGGATACAAGAAATCTGTATGAGGAAAACTATAGAAAACTTATGAAGGAAATTGAAGAAGACACAAAGAAATGGAAAAACATTCCATGCTCATGGATAGGAAGAATAAATATAGTTAAGATGTCATTACTACCTAAAGCACTCTACACATTCAATGCAATTCCAATCAAAATTGCACCAGCATACTTCTCAAAACTAGAACAAACTATCCCAAAGTTTGTAAGGAACCACAAAAGACCCCGAATAGCCAAAGTAATCCTGAAAAATAAAACCAAAACGGGAGGGATCACCATCCCAGACTTTAGCCTCTACTACAAAGCTGTCATCATCAAGACAGCATGGTATTGGCACAAAAACAGACACATAGACCAATGGAACAGAATTGAGAACTCAGAAGAGGACCCAAAAGTATACAGCCAACTGATCTTTGACAAAGCAGGAAAGAATATCCGATGGAAAAAAGACAGCCTTGTTAACAGATGGTGTTGGGAGAACTGGACAGCAACATGCAGAAGAATGAAACCAGATCATTTTCTCACACCATGCACAAAAATAAACTCAAAATGGATAAAGGACCTGAACGTGAGACAGGAAGCTATCAACACCCTAGAGGAGAAAGCAGGAAACAACCTCCTTGACCTCCACTGCAGCAACTTCTTACTTGACACATCCCCAAAAGCAAGGGAATTAAGAGCAAAAATAAACTGTTGGGACCTCCTCAAGATTAAAAGCTTCTGCACAGCCAAGGAAACAACCCAGAAAATTAATAGGCAACCAACGGAATGGGAAAAGAGAGTTGCAAATGACATATCAGATAAAGGGTTAATATCAAGAATCTACAAGGAACTCACCAAACTACACGCCCAAAAAACAAACAACCCAGTGAAGAAATGGGCAGAAGATATGAACACACACTTCTCCAAAGAGGACATCCAGATGGCCAACAGACACATGAAACGATGCTCAGCATCGCTTCTCATCAGGGAAATACAAATCAAAACCACACTGAGATACCACCTCACGCCAGTCAGAGTGGCTAAAATGAGCCAATCAGAGAACTCTAGATGCTGGCGAGGATGTGGAGAAACGGGCACCCTCCTACAGTGTTGGTGGGAATGTAAACTGGTACAGCCCCTTTGGAAAACAGTGTGGAGGTTCCTCAGGAAACTAACAATAGAACTCCCCTAGGACCCAGCAATAGCACTGCTAGGAATTTACCCAAGGGATACAGAAATGCTGAGGCATAGGAGCACATGTACCCCAATGTTCATAGCACTCTCCACAATAGCTAAAACATGGAAAGAGCCTAAGTGTCCATCAACAGATGAATGGATCAAGAAGATGTGGTTTATCTATACCATGGAATACCACATGGCAATGAGAAACAATGAAATCTGGCCATGTGTAGCAACATGGATGGACCTTGAGGGTGTTATGCTGAGCGAAATAAGTCAGGCAGAGAAAGACAAATACCATATGTGTGCACGTATAGGAGGATTAGGAGGAACTTAACAGAGGACCAAGGGGGAGAAGAAGGGCGGAAATGGTGGGGAAAGGGGGAGAGGCAAACCATGAGAGACTCTTGAATGCTGACAAAAACTGAGGACTGATGGATGTGGGGGGAGGAGGGGTGGGCATGGAGGAGGGCACTTGTGGGGATGAGCACTTGGTGTTATGTGGAAACTAATTTGACAATAAACTATTTGTAAAAAAAAAATATATATATATATATATATGGAAACAAATGAAAATGAAAATACAACAATCCAAAATCTATGGGATGTGGCAAAGGCAGTCCTAAGAGGATAGTACATTACACTCCAGGCCTAATTCAAGAAATTAGAGAAAGCGCAAGTGCAATATCTAACAACTCGCATAAAGGAACTAGAGACAGAGCAACAAGAGCACCCCAAAGCCAGTAGAAGAAGAGAAATAGTAAAAAATCAGAGCAGAAATAAACAACATAGAGACCAAAGAAACAATTGAACAGATCCATGAAACCAAGAGTTGGTTCTTTGAAAAAATAAACAAGATTGACACACCTCTAGCCAGGCTTCTAAAAAAGAAAAGTGAGAGCACCCAAATAGACAAAATTATGAATGAAAATGGACTTATTAAAACCAACCCCTCAGAAATACAAGTAATTATCAGTATTTCAATTTTCAAGTAATATGCAAAATAATATGCCAACAAGTTGGACAACTTAGAAGAAATGGATAAATTCCTAAATACACACTCACTACTAAAATTCACACAGGAAGAGGGGTGCCTGGGTGGCTTAGTCGGTTAAGCATCCGACTTTCACTTAGGTCATGATCTCGCGGTTCGTGGGTGGTGGCCCCGCGTCGGGCTCTGTGCCGACTGCCAGCTCAGAGCCTGGAGCGTATTTCAGAGTCTGTATCTCCCTTTCTCTCTGACCCTCCCCTGCTCACGCTGTCTCTCTCTCTGTCCTAGAAATAAATTTTTAAAAAATTTTTAAATAAATTTTTAATAAATTTTTAAAAATTGACACAGGAAGAAATAGAAAATCTGAACATACCCATAACGAGTGAAGAAATCCAATCAGTTATTAAAAATCTCCTAACAAATAAAAGCCCTGGACCTGATACCTTCCCAGGGGAGTTCTAACAGACATTTAAAATGAAATTAATCCTAATTCTTCTCAAGCTATTCCAAAAAATAGAAATCGAAGGAAAACTTCCAGACTCATTTTATGAAGCCAGCATCACTCTGATTCCCAAGCCAGATAGAGTTCCAGCAAAAAAAGAGAACTACAGGCCAATATCCTTGATGAATATGGATGCAAAAATCCTAAACAAGATACTTGCAAATCGAATCCAGCAGCATATAAAAAGAATCATCCACCAAGATCAAGTGGGATTCATTCCTGGGTTACAGGGCTGGTTCAACATTCGCAAATCAATCAATGGGATACATCACATCAACAAAAGAAAAGATAAAAACCATATGACCCTGTCGATAGATGCAGAAAAAGCATTTGACAAAATACAACATCCCTTCTTAATAAAGACCCTCGAGAAAGTCGGATTAGAAGGAACTTACTTAAATATCATAACAGCCATCTATGAGAAGCCTTCAGCTAACATCATCCTCAACGGGAAAAAACGGAGAGCTTTCCCCCTAAGATCAGGAACACGACAGGAATGTTCATCCTCACCACTGTTGTTTAACAGAGTGCTGGAAGTTCTAGCATCAGCCACCAGACAACAAAAGGAAATCAAAAGCATCAGAATTGGCAAAGAAGAAGTCAAACTTTCACTCTTCGCAGATGACATGATACTCTACATCGAAAACCCAACAGACTCCACCAGAAGCCTACTAGAACTGATCCAAGAATTCAACAAAGTTGCAGGGTACAAAATCAATGTACAGAAATCGGTTGCATTCTTATACACCAACAATGAAGCAACAGAAAGAGAAATCAAGAAACTGATCCCATTCACAATTGCACAAAAAACCATAAAGTACCTAGGAATAATCCTAATCAAGGATATAAGAGATCTGAATGATGAAAACTATGGAAAACTTATGAAGGAAATTGAAAAAGACACAAAGAAATGGAAAAACATTCCATGCTCATGGACAGGAAGAATAAATATAGTTAAAATGTCATTACTACCCAAAGCAATCTACACATTCAAAGCAATCCCAATCAAAATTACACCAGCATATTCTCAAAACTAGAACAAACTACTCTAAAATTTGTATAGAACCACAAAAGACCCTGAATAGCCAAAGTAATATTGAAGAATAAAACCATAATAGGAGGTATCACCCTCCCAGACTTTAGCCTCTACTACAAAGCTGTCATCAACAAGACAGTAAGGTATTGGCACAAAAACAGACACAAGACCAATGGAATAGAATTGAGAACTCAGAAGTGGACCCAAAAATATACAGCCAACGAATCTTTGACAAAGCAGGAAAGAGTATACAATAGAAAAAAGACAGCCTCTTTTTTTTTTTTTTAAATTTTTTTTTAATGTTTTATTTATTTCTAGGAGAGAGAGAGAGAGACAGCATGAGCAGGGGAGGTCAGAGAGAATGGGAGTCACAGACTGAAACAGGCTCCAGGCTCTGAGCTGGCAGTCAGCACAGAGCCCGACGCGGGGCTCGAACCCACGAACTGCGAGATCATGACCTGAGCGAAAGTCGGACGCTTAACCGACTAAGCCACCCGGGCGCCCCAAAAGACAGCCTCTTTAACAGATGGTTCTGGGAGAACTGGACAGCAACATGCAGAAGAAAGAAACTAGATCATTTTCTCACACCATACACAAAAGTAAACTCGAAATGAATAAAGGACCTGAACGTGAGACAGGAAACCATCAAAACCCTATAGAAGAAAGCAGGAAGCAAACTCCTTGACCTCAACCGCAGCAACTTCTTACTTGACACATCCCCAAAAGCAAACGAATTAAGAGCAAAAATAAACTATTGTGACCTCATCAAGATTAAAAGCTTCTGCAAGGCAAAGGAAACAATCCATAAAACTAATAGACAACCAATGGAATGGGAAAAGATAGTTGCCAATGACATATCAGATAAAGGGTTAATATCCAAAATTTATAAGGAACTCAGAAAACTCCACACCCGAAAAACAAACAACCCAGTGAAGAAACGGGCAGAAGATATGAACAGACACTTCTCCAAAGAGGACATCCAGATAGCCAACAGACACATGAAATGATGCTCAGCATCCCTCCTCGTCAGGGAAATACAAATCAAAACCACACTGAGATACCACCTCACACCAGTCAGAGTGGCTAAAATGAGCAAATCAGAGAACTCTAGATGCTGGCGAGGATGTGGAGAAATGGGCACCCTCCTACACTGTTGGTGGGAATGTAAACTGGTGCAGCCCCTCTGGAAAACAGTGTGGAGGTTCCTCAAAAAATTCACAGTAGAACTCCCCTATGACCCAGCAATAGCACTGCTAGGAATTTACCCAAGGGATACGGAAATGCTGATGCATAGGAGCACATGCATAGGACCCCAATGTTCATAGCAGCTCTCTCCACAATAGCTAAAACCTGGAAAGAGCCTAAGTGTCCATCAACAGATGAATGGATCAAGAAGGTGTGGTTTATCTATACCATGGAATACTACATGGCAATGAGAAACAATGAAATCTGGCCATGTGTAGCAACATGGATGGACCTTGAGGGTGTTATGCTGAGCGAAATAAGTCAGGCAGAGAAGGACAAATACCATATGTTTGTGCTTATAGGAGGATTAGGAGGAATTTAACGGAGGACCATGGGGGAGAAGAAGGGGGGAAATAGTGGGGAGAGGGAGAGAGACAAGCCATGAGAGACTCTTGAATGCTGAGAACATACTGAGGACTGATGGGTGTGGGGGGGAGGGGCATGATGTGCATGGAGGAGAGCATGTGTGGGAATGAGCACTGGGTGTTATATGGAAACCAACTTGACAATAAACTATTTGTAAAAAAAGAAAGAAAAGAAAAGAAAAAGAAAGAAAGAAAGAAAGAGAAATACAATGTATGCTAAAGTATAAAAATTTTCAAATACATGTAGCCCAAGCTTTCTCAGACCTCAACACATGGATACAAACAGGGTAACTTGAATAATAACTAAAACTTTAATTTATAAATTTTAGTTTACATTTTAAAAAAAATAAAAAAGAAAAGGAATGAACACAAGACAACAATGCCTGCCCTCATGAGTGGAGAGACATTATGACCAAAAAGGATAGACAATGGGCACCTGGGTGGCTCAGTTGCTTAAGCATCTGACTTTGGCTCAGGTCATGATCTCATGCTGTGTGAGTTCAGGCCCCACATGGGGCTCTGTGCTGACAGCTCATAGCCTGGATTTTGCTTCAGATTCTGTCTCCCCCTCTCTCTGCCTTTAACATGCTCATGCTCTTTCTCTCTTTCTCTGTCTGTCCATAATAAATAAATGTTAAAACATTTTTTCAAAAAAGGATAAAGAAAGGAGTATATAAAAATGGAACATATATAATCTTTCAGATGGTGTCAAATATGCCAGTGGTGGGGAAGACCAGCAGGAGAGGGCTACAGATTAATTAAGGTGATTAGGGAAGCACCCTTGAAAGGGAGCAGATAGTGAGCTTGGGGACTATCTGGAGCCCTAAAGGCAGAGAAACAGAGGTGGGAACAGGTCTGGCCTATTGTTAATAGGGAGGGAACAGAGAGACAAAACACAGTGAGAGGAGGAAGCAGAAGTTAGAGGGAATTGCAGACAAGACACAGGAAGGGACTTCAAGGAGTATGTTTTTCCACCAGTGAGGCCTAAGTCAGTGGCAGGTTATGGACAGAAAGGAGTCCTGTAAAAAAAAAGGTCACCAGTTGCTATTTCTGGTAAGATTGCCTGGAGAAAAGCCAAGGCAGTGGTGGGGTAGGGAAAGATACACTTTCCCTCCACCCTCTTAGGTTCCATAGCTGGATCAGTGAGGTAAACTAACAACTGGAAGATTAACAGGACAGAGGTATACAAATTTATTAATATTTATTATACCATACCATAAGGGTACCCTGGGGAAAAAAATCGATTACTCAAACATCTGAGAGGTTTGAGAGCTCATTTGCCATCTTAATAGGGAAAGGGGAGAGGAAATGTAGTCCTTAGTGGAGAGTAAATGGTTTTTAGTAAAGATGAATGGGGTCTTTGAAGAAGAGATAGAAGATATGACAGCTTGTGATAAAGTTTGTTCGCATGTGGTATGAACTTCTCTTCTCTTCTCCTGTAATGAGTCACTCTTCCATGGTTGATGAAATCACAGGCAGGGTGTTTATGACAATTGAGTTCCTTTTGGAATATTTGTCTTTACACAAATAAGGGCATTCAGAGAAAGCTTCTTCCTGCAATTGCTCTTTTTCAAGTGACTTCAGCACAAAATAATCAATATACCACCAAAGCAGTGATTTTAAAATTTATTTATTTAAATTCAAGTTAGTTAACATACAGTATAGCATTGGTTTCAGGAATAGAACCCAGTGATTCATCACTTATTTACAATACCTAGTGCTCATCCCAACAAGCACAGTCCCTATTGTTCATCACCCATTCAGCCCATCTCCCAACCCACCTCCCCTCCAGCAACCCTCAGTTTGTTCTTTGTATTTAAGAGTCTCTTATGACTTGCCTCCTTCTCTGTTTTTTTTTTTAATTTATTCATTCATTTTTGAGACAAAGATAATAGGGAATGGGCAGAGAGAGAGGGGGAGAGAGAGAGAATCCCAAGCAGGCTCCACTCTGTCAGCACAAAGCCTAATGTGGGGTTCAAATTCACAAACCATGAGATTATGACCTCAGCTGATAGCAGAAGTCGGACACTTAACAACTAAGCCACACAGGTGCCTTGCCTCCCTCTCTGTTTTTATTTTATTTTTGCTTACCTTCTTCATGCTTATCTGTTATATTTCTTAAATTCCACATATGACTCAAATCATACAATATTTTATCTTTCTTTAACTAACTGATTTTGCTTAGCATAATACACTTTACTTCCATTCACATTGTTGCAAATGGCAAGATTTCATTCTTTTTGATCACTGAGTACTATTTCATTGTGTGTGTGCGTGTATGTATATATGTATATATATGCTACAACTTCTTTCTCCATTCATCATTTGATGGACATTTGGGCTCTTTCCATAATTTGGCTAATGTTGATAGCAGTGCTATAAACATGGGGAGTGCATGTATCCCTTCAAATCAGTATTTTTGTATCCTTTGGATAACCAAAGCTATCTATTTAGGGGCAGTGTGTCCTGAACTCTTTCATGGATCATTTCTAGGAGTCTATCTACAATCATCCAGGTAGAGATGTTGACAGTTTGGACCAGGGTGATAGAGGCAAAAATAAAAGTCACTGGATTGTCAATAGACTTGGAAGATCTAGCTGCAGGATTGTGGACGTGGAACAGGAAAGAACAAAGATTGTATAGAAGGGCTCATGTGCAAATGGGGGGGTGACACTACCATTAAATGGAAGGAGAAAAGGGGCAGGTGCTTAGGTTACGTTTGGGCATTTTCAATTAGTCCAGATCATCCTAAACATATATAACAAGGGGAAGATGTTGCATAAACAATGGAATGTTTAGGTCTGGAGTCAGGGGAGAGGCCTAGGAGAAAAATTTGAGAGTTGACAGTTTATAATTGGTACTGGATGACATAAAACAAGATAAGATAACCAAGGGAATAGATAGGTTTAAAAAATAAATCAACCAAGTAAATCTGAAGATATAACTGGCTTTATTAAAGAATTCATGAACTGGGTTGCAACCCATCTAGCAAACAGAAAGCTCTGCTGAGTTGCAGAAAAGAAAATGTTTTTATTTTTTAATTTTTAAAATCTTTTTATTTATTTTTGAGAGAGAGAGAGAGAGAGGCAGTGTGAGCAAGGGAGTGTCAGAGAGAGAGAGACACAGAATCCCAAGCAGGTTCCAGGCTCTGAGCTAGCCACCAGCACAGAGCCCACGCAGGGCTTGAACCCATGAACCGTGAGATCATGACCTGGGCCAAAGTCAGACCCTCAAGCGACTGAGCCACAGTCAGACGCTCAACCGACTGAGCCACCCAGGAGCCCAAAGAAAATGTTTTTGAAGGCAGAGAGAAGGCTTAAAAATGTAAGGGGTTTATTAGCAAGGAATGCACTGTTTAGTCAAGATTGCCTTCCTAAGGAAGAAAGGTCTCTCAGGGAACCACTGGCCAGGAATGGGGACCTTAACTTAAATGATTCCATTAGGGGCCTATGATTTTTCTTTTTAACAGAAGCATGTGAAGAAGGACTGAGCCTGTGGACACCTCAAATTTTAGATCTGGTTGTAGGGAGAAGGTGTACACAAAGCAAGGCAAGTTCAGTCTTACTCACTTCCTGCTTTGGTTTAACCAACTGGCTCTTCATCTGATTTTTCTTCCACCTTTGAAATGAAATAGCTTCTTATTGTTCAAGTCTTTTTCTTTTTATGGTTAAAAGATAAGTGTAATAGACATCGGAATGGGACTGCCCCTTTCTCACTTTTGGCTGAGGCATGGCAACAATTGCTGCTCCATTTCAAGGCAAACCATCACATAGAAATTTCAAATGATGTGGTTATGTACTGGTTAGATGACAGTCACAGCTCTCACTTGCATACAAGGTACAGGAGGGCTGGGGGTGAGGGGATTCCTAGAAGGAATTCCTGAAACTTGGAATTTCCTGACCAATAGGAGTGTCTTTTTTATGCTAATGAGATGACTCTGGGCTGGAGAGCCTTCAGGATGGGAGGTGATGACCAGAAAGACCAACCTAAGGTTAAAGGGTTGGAATTTTCAGCCTCCTCCTTCCTTCCTCCCCTCACCCTGAACCTCCAGGGAGGTGAGGGGGACTAGAGACTTGAGTTCAATCACCAATGATCAATGCGTTCATCAATCATGTCTATGATTCCATGAAAACCCCTAACTGAGTCAGTTCCTGAGTTACTAACTCAGTACTGTTTGGGGCATCTCTCTATGTGCATAGATCTACTTTATTCCTTCTGACACAGTAGTCAGTCAAACATATATCCTGTTATTTATTAACAATAACAATGTAATTTTATTAATTAAAACTATAATAAGATGTATTAATTATAAAAGACATGATATCATCTAGGATACAAGCAAAACTACTGTAAAAGAGGGGCCCAAACACAGAAGCTGAGCACCAGGTCAACCTATCTCTCTCTCTTAGGATAGTGCAGAGTGGGTGCATACCATGCAGCTGGGTACAAATACAGAGAACAGAGAGCAAACTGGTGATTGCCAAAGCAGAGGTGGCAATAGGGGAAATAGGTGAAGGGGGTAAGAGGTACATGCTGGAGGTTGGCTCCGGCAGGCCCAGGGGTCCCCGAAGGATGGACGGTATTAGCGAGAGAGAGAGTGAGAGAGCCCCGAGATTCTTTCTGGTCACCAGGCAGGCATCTCTGTCCTGTCGGTTTTGGTGTCTTTACTTAAAGGTTCAACAACAATATGAGGTCAGAGAAAAGGAATTTCTTATAATGAGAGGCCTTTTGTGATATCAATTGCAGAATTATCCCAGTAATAGTGAATTTACAACCAAGGAAATAACAGGATGCTCTTAGTGAAAAACAGGATAACATATAGGTTAAATTGTATATAGATAAGCTAGGAGTCATTCTGTCTGGCTCTCAAGAGGATGAATGATTCTGAATTGGTTTGTTTGTGGAAACTACCAAGGGGGCTCTATATGTTTCAGTCTTTGCATCTGGGTTTATGTTTTAATTACTTTTATCTATCCTCATCCCAGCTGCCAGTGTAAGGGAGGATGTTTATGGAATGTAGGCCTTGAGGAAGGGACTGCCATACATCACCAGTTAGTAAGTTAGGTTCTGCCCTTATTTGTACCTTAACTATAAATTAGCTTCTTCTGACATGGGACCAGACTCAGTAGTAACTCTTGTGTTCTTAACCCCCTTTATTATCTAAGTTTTGGATCTGCAAGGCCCATAGGAAAAGCCTTTTGACAATGATCCATAGAGCTTTTATCTAAAATCTCTTTTGTAAAGGCAGGAATATGCTTTTCCTTATGAGGTATCTGTGTTCAGAATATGGGTCTGGTATGGAATATTGTGAGGCCTGGTCAATACTAGCAGGCTTATTTCCAGCATGAGCCAGTAGTAGCAGAAGGAGATACCAGTTTTGTTTCTCATGTCAGGAGCTGTGCAAACATTGCCATTTCCTTGCTGTGATTGCCATCCAGAGAGGCCAGTGCGGCAGGTACAAACTTCTGGTTATAAAATAAATATATTATGGAGATGAAAAGGATTGTATAGGAACTACTATGTATTTTCCCAAAGTATACAAAAATATAGATTCATTGGGTTACATGCACCCCAGTGTTTATAGCAGGATTATCAATAAGAGCCAAATGATTACTGAAAAGAGTACAAATGCCTATCAACTAATGAGTGCATAGAGAAGATGTTGTATATATACAATGGAATATTGCTCAGCCAACAAAAAGAATTAAATATTCACATTTGCAACAACATGGATGGAACTAGAGTGTACTATGCTAAGGAAAATAAGTCAGTCAGAGAAAGACAAATACCATATGATTTCACTCATATGTTGGATTTAAGATAAAAAACAGATGAACCATACAGGAAGGGAAAACAAGAGAGAGGGAAGCAAACCGTGAGACTTTTAATGATAAAGAACAAACTGAGGGTTGATGAAGGGAGATGGGAGGGGGATGGTCTAAATAAGTGATGGATATTAAGGAGGGCACTCTGATGACCACTGGATGTTATATGTAAGTGATTAATCACTAAACCCTAGTCCTAAAACCAATATTACACTATATATTAACTAACTAGAACATAAACAAAAATTTTAAAAAGAAAAACTGAGTACAGGACTTGAATAGATACTTTCTTTCTTTTTTCTTTCTTTCTTTCTTTCTTTCTTTCTTTCTTTCTTTCTTTCTTTCTTTCTTTCTTTCTTTCTTTCTTTCTTTCTACAAATAGTTTATTGTCAAGTTGGTTTCCATATAACACCCAGTGTTCATCCCCGCAAGTGCCGAATAGATATTTTTCTAAAGAAGGCATTACAGATGGCCAACAGATACATGAAAAGATGCTCAATATCACTCATCAACAGGGAAATGTAAATGAAAACTACAATATCACCTCAAACCTGTCAGAATGGCTAAAAATAAAAGCACAAGAAATGAATCTACAGTTGTTTCAAAGTAAATTTTTATTTAAGAAAATAATAAAATAGATATTTTTTTAACCCCTAGAGCAAAAACCTAAGAAGAAAACTGTTGGCTTTGATGACATCAAAACTGAAGTTTCCTCTTCAATAACAGTCACTATATACATACAGAAGGGAAGAGATGAGAAAAAGATATTTAAAGCAACTGTCAGTGGCCAAGATATATTATACAACTTGAAATGAACAGGAAGCACTATGGAAAAATAAAGACTATGAAGAGGCAATTCACACAAGGAGAAACTTAAAAGGCCAATAGGTATATGAAAGATTGCTCAAAATCAAGTATCATGAGAAAAAATGGAAATTAAAACAAAAGTGGGGCACTCCTCTATAACTACCAAAGATGAGAAAAGTGAGAAGGCCATGTGTGAGGGGGAATGATGCAGGGAGAACCACAGTGGAATATCATGTAGATGTCTGTTGTTAACAAATTTCAGACTGAGGCTGTAAGAACCAACAATGCATTTATTTGGGGTCTTAGGAGTTGCAATTTTAGGAGACACAGATTCAAGAGGAACTGAATGGGTGTGCCAATTTGGGGAAGAAATTAGGGGTTATAAAGGCCAAAACTGCAAGGTTATATAAATTGTTTTTGAAAGAATTGTGATTGATACTGACAAAGTTTAAGCTGACTATCTAATACCTGGAAATGTTCCAGGATATGGTTATGTGGTTAAGACCCAGATGTGAGAGTGTATTTTCCATGAAGGAGTGGATGTGCATAAGCTCTGTGTTTCCAATGACCTCCCAGCTCCATTTTGGGACCCCCTTACAATTATAATTTGATTTTGTAACTCTGTTCCCACTGTCCTCATGGCAAAATGGACATAGGGAGATTATAATGCTGTGATTAAAAAGTAAAAAAAGAACCTGTTTCAGAGAATAGTACTAGTTGTGTAAATTTAAAATAAAAATGCTGGGCATCTGGGTGGCTTAGTCAGTTAAGCATCGGACTCTTGATTTCAGATCAGGTCATGATCTCAGGGTTGGTGGGGTGAAGTGCTGAGTCAGGCTCTGCACTGACAGTGTGGAACCTGCTTAGAATATTCTCTCTCTCTTTCTCTCTCAAATAAATAAACCTTTAATAAATAAATGAATAAATAAATAAAATATAAACTACAACACAGATTTATTAAAGATACAAATGAATTTAATGATGTCATGTCAAAGCAGACAATTGCCATTGTGTGGGAGGAGAATAGAATGAAGGGACAGGACAGGAATGGGACTTGACTTAATAAAGAGCTGTTATCTTTAAAGATAAAACTATCAGTTATTTTATCAGCAAAAATGGCTTTTTGGGGAAGAGCAAAGAATTACAATTTAGGACAATCAAGCTATGGCAAAACAATAGGCAAGTCTGGAGAACAAAGGAGAGGGCTGCTCTTTTACAGACATAACAGGGAAGGTGGGAGGAGCTGTTATAAAAGAAAAGTCCATTGGAGAAAACTAGGAGTTCAAAGTACAGTGGCTTTTCATTCCGGGATGAGTGGTAACTTTACATTAGCATGTAGGGTGCAGAAATCTCATACCCAGAATATGTAAACCCAGAGACAGAATGCATTTGGTGGTTGAATGAATTGAATAGCGTTCCCAGAAAGATATGCTGAAGTCCTAAGCCCCGGTGCCTGTGAATGTAACTATTTGGAGATTGGGTCTTTGCTGATGTATTGAATTAAGGTGGGCCCTAATTCAGTAACTGGTATCTTTATTAAAAGAGAAGACACAGAGGGAAGGCAGCCACGTGAAGATAGAGGTAAAGCAGAGATTGATTGGAGTGAGGCTGCCACAAACCAAGGAAGCTAGAAAAAGCAAGGAAGAATTCTCCCCTAGAGTTCTGGAAGGATCATGGCTCTGCCAACACTTTGACTTCAGACTTCTGGCCTTCAGGACTATGAGAAGATAAATTCCTGGTGTTTAAGACACCCAGCTTGTGGTTCTGTTACAGCAGTCATAGGAAACAAATACAAATGGTCACCAGTGTCAAGGGAAGGCAAAAAGTAGGTGCAAATGTTTAATGGGTACAGGGTTTCCTTTTCAGGTGATGGAAATCGTTTGGAACATTTCCAGTGAAATTATTTAGAACTAGATAGAGGTTAAATAACATTGTGAATGGACTAAATGCCCCTACCAGGGTGATGGGTATTAAGGAGGGCACTTGTGATGAACACTGGGTGTTGTATGTAAGTGATGAATCACTGAATTCTCTGCCTAAAACTAATACTACACTATATGTTAACTAACTGGAATTTAAATTAAGACTTGAAATAAAAAATAAATAAAATAAAAATAATACATACATACATACATACATACATCCTGCTGTTGTTGATTGGTATTGAATTGAATCCATAAAATAATACAGGAGAATTAACTATCTGAGACAACATAGATAGACCTAAAGAGTATTATGCTAAGAGAAATAAGTTAGACTGAGAAATATATATACCATAGGATTTCACTCATAAGTAGAATAAAAAAATGAATAAACACGGGACAGCTGGGTGGCTCAGTTGATTGAGCATCCAACTCTTGATTTCGGCTCAGGTCATGATCCCAGGACTGTGGGATCAAGCCTGGTGTTGGGATCCGGGAGGAGCTTAAGATTCTCTCTCTCCCTCTGCCCTTCTTCCCAAATCATGTACTCACCCTCTCTCTCTCCAAAAAAATAATAAAAGAAAAAAAAGAAAAGAAAATAAGATAAAATACATTAAAAATAAAAAGCAGAATCAAACCTATAAATACATAAACAAACTGATGGTTACCAGAGGAGAAGGGGAGGTTGAACAAAATGGGTGAAGGGGAGAGGGAGATACAGACTTCTAGTTATAAAATGAGTAAGTCGCAGGAATAAAAGGTACAGTATGAGAAATATATTTAGTGATATTGTAATAGTAATATGTGGAGACTTGTGGGGAATATAGCATAACATAAACTTGTTGAATCACTATGTTGTACCCTGAAACTAAAAAGCATTGTCTGTCAATTATACTCAAATTTTAAAAAATGAAAAAATAAAATTGGAAGGTAATTTTTTAGGAATAATTGAGGAGAACTGACAGCTACAATATTGAAGGTTCTGATATGTGAATATGGCATAAGACTTCTTTATATGTTGGCTTTAATTCCTTGTCCAAATATTTTCTATAATTCCCTTATGCATATATAAGAAAATAAATAAGAATTCTCATTTTTGCCCAGAAGAAGTGACATAACAGACACTCATTCTCGCAATAGATGGAGATCTTTCCATGTCCATACATATGGAGCATTCTCATTGTTTCATGACAAATAATACTCTACCTACATCCAAAATGTATCATCACATATGCACTTTGGGTTTGTTTCCATCTATACTAAAGCTATAATGAATGATGTTGGTTATTTGAGGTCTGACTCCCCACTCCTCCTTTAACCTGGCATGTGAGCCACAGCATTAATCGAGGTCAGGAACTCAGAAAATAGTCTGGCTCTGAAAGTGGTTTCTCCTAATCTAGCCCCCCATTTTCCAGCTTATGGGAGTGGGGGTTAAAGCTCTAGGGTACAGCCCCTCCAGTCTCTGCCTCACCTTAACCTCATTTTTTCTGCTCTACTTCCAGTTCTCCATCAGCATAGGTGACCATACATACATGCACACACTTACCAAGATGTAGAAGAAATCATTTTAAAGCCTGAGCTCTTGGCTCCTTCCCTCAAGATATCATGCTTGGATGACTACTAGACAGGAAAGAGCTGATCCAAGATACAGAGTACATGGAGACAGGACCTGGGAGGAGACACCAGACACCAGACTTACCTACTAGAAGTGAATGACAGGGGAGGGTGTACCAAAGGAGGAGCTGAGATATACCTGCCTGGTGACACATTCAGGCCTGTAGGAACCTCTCTGTAGAGCCCAGTGTGGAGAGTGGAGGAAGAGAAAGAGAGGAAAAAAAGAGGGAGGGAATGAGACTGCAGCCCAGGGCAGGCAAGAACGTTGGGGAGTCCAGGCTCCCTACCCCTCTGCTCTCCAGAACTGCCAGCCAGAGTACCCTCATGTCCAGGCTGTTGCTGATGCTGTACTGTTGTCCTCCAGTTGGAAGTGATCAGAGCTGGGCTTCCCTGCATGTCCAGACACATCCCCCTGATGCTGTAGGTGCTGCGCCCTCAGTTCCACTTTTAGGTTACTGTGGGCACAGGGTGTAGCAGGAATGGCAGAAGTCCCATGACCTTTAAACACCCATGAATCATGTGATCCTCATTGGCCTGAGCCTGATTTTCCCCACCAAAACACATTTAGCACCAGCGTGGGACTAACCCTCCACCTGAAGGAAGTTGATCCCTCTTCAAACTTCTTACACGTGCACACACACACACACACACACACACACACACACACACAACACATACACACACCTGTCACTCTGAAAGCACCCCCTTCAGACAATCTAGCCCTTTCTTGGCCTCTTCCCCCAAACCAATGGTCCCCATTAAACTTCAATAGTGCCCCTAAAACACCACTTCTATATTCCCATTCCCTTTCCAGCATCTTAAGATATTTTTTTCTCACAGAAGGGATAAAAACAAATATTCCAGAACAAGTGAACATTGGGGAAGAGGAGTTATATGAATGTTGAACTGTCAGATTGCTGTACCAGACCAAAAGTGTATGATGGCTCAGAAAAAGTAAAAGGTCAGTTACTACTCACTTACTTGGTAGACTAACTAGTCAGCTAACCAATGAGTATTCCTATAAATAAGTAAATCAACAACTTGAATTACATTTTTTTTTTCTAAACTGTTAGGACAAGCCCAACCTTAAAACTGGTGATGTGTCTATATTTCATTAATAGTTATTAGGACTAATATGGCTGGTAGCTGATGATGCATGATTAGTTTGGCTTTTGCTTTTCATTGGACAATGTGGTTCCAACTAGGCCAATCCTTGGTCCCCAGGCTGGTTTTTAACCCAAAGCTGTCACCACAGAGATTTGGATTTAAAACACAGGCAGAGTCCATGGAGCCTGAGATTAATGGCAGGCTTTTACCTCTGCCTGTCCTGAGAGATGTGAGTCACAGTGCCTACCTTCCCCCTAACTCTCTCTCTCCTCTCAGTCTTTGTCTCTACCTGCCTCCTTCTCCAACTTCCATCCTCTCTCTCTCTCTCTCTTTTTCTCTTCTCTCTTTAATCCATGGAATTCCAGAATTGTTTCATTTGAGAGGATTTGGGGCAGCATCCTTTCTATCCAGTTGACACCTTCTCTTAGTCAAATACACTTTGAGAATATCATTAAATCTTTAAGCAACAACATCCCCTAATGCCCCCCCCCCAAAGTGCACACTCAATATTTGACAATTTCAGAGGGTTTTTAAATCCCCTGTAGTCACAGAATCCAGGAGACCTGGTCTGAATCAATTTTCTGTTTCCCTTTGGCAACATCCCAGGTTCTAGCCTAGGTTTTTCCAGAGACAAGAATGTTGCCTTTGGTAAGTTATAAACAGCATCTGAGTTAATAATATCAAAACAAAAAAGCAGTCTCCTTCAATGACAATAATTATTATAAAACAGAAAGCAAAAATGAACCCTAGAGCTAATTTTCACATGAAGGAAATCCCAGAGGTAGGAAAGCAAGTTTAATGATCGCTCAGAAAAGCAAACAGCCAAATCATGAGATTTGTCCAGTTCTGCTTTCCCACATGTAGGGATTCCTTGCAGGGGGCCCAAGGGGTGGTCAGAAGGCACCCTTCCTGAACAAATCTCCATGAGGCTGGGTTTCCTTCCTTTCAGAAGCACTCTAGTTTGTCCCAGAACCTAACCACATGGCCAGCCTTATGTCTCATAATACCTTCTGGGCTGAGGACTAAGTTCTGAGGAAGAGATCACTGGCCTGCCTTGCCCTTACAGGAGTCTCTGTGGAACCACTTCCTTCTTCTGCTGCTCGTCAGCATTGGGCCACTCCTTCTCCTTTCTTTCTCATCCTCTGACTTCCCTTCCTTCTGTCCCCCTTCACCACCTGTCCTCCTATTCTCATCCTCCTCATCTGCCCGTCCTCTTCATTCTTCTGCCTGCCTGTCCTTTTGTTTTTTTTGTCTTCTTGTCTTTTTTGTCCTCTTGTTCACCTTATCCACTGTCTTTCTGTCCTCCTGTCATTCTGTCCCTAGCTTCCTCTTCTCTTAATCCTCCTTATCCTCCTATCCTTCTGTCCTATTCATCCTCCTTTTCTACCTAGTGTGCTGGGGTGGTTTGAAATGTATGAGAAGGAGCCCTACCAAAGGAGGGTAGAGGTCAGGTCCTTCTTGCAGAGGAGTGGCCTCCTACCACAGATAGTTAATGACCACAGTCAGTGATCTTCTCTGCCCAATGCCTGTGAGACTTCCCACAGCACAAGCAGGAAACACTTTTCTCTTTCTTCCTCTCACCTCCTTCCCACTGCCCATCCTCTTCCCAAGCATTCTGGGAAACCGGTGTGGGCTGCATCATGGGGCAGCCAAGTAGAGTTACTGTTTGGGGTCGCAGGATCACAGGATGATTTTCCTCGGTGGCAGATACTTGGGCTAGGGCTGCCCACAGTTTCTGAGTCTTTCTGCCCCTTCTCACCCCCCCATCCCTCCTTCTCTTTGGAGGGTCAGAGATAAGTGACTGCCTCCAAACACAAGTGTTGAGAGACGTCACTATAGTAGAGGTGGGGAGAGAATGGCTCCTCTCCAATCAGGCCAGGCATGGGGGCAGGAGTGCTGACTCCTTCTTGCCTTTCAGTGTGTAGCTGGCCCTTCCAAGAGGTCTGTGAATTTTGAAAAGCTATGTGTCCCCACCAGGATTACAGGGTCCCAGCCATGCCCCTTGCTATTCTGGAATGGACACATCATCCTGATGCTGCGGGTGCTGCAACCCCAGCACAAGATTGCCAGGACATGTTCACTTCAGCTTTGTATCCTCACCAGTCAGGAGACCTCATCTGTTTCCACTCCTTTCTCTCCTTCTGCCCCACCCATCCTCCAGCATCCCTCTTGACTGTGGACCTGCACAACCTTTAGTATTTCTTCTCTTGCCTCATCCTTCTGTAAAGGTGGGCTAAGAAAACCGGGGAGATGAGGGAGGCATGAGAGAAGGTAAGGGCTGTGGCCCAAAGCATTTTGTGGTTTCCTCCTGCTCTTGGGCAAAGGTACACAGAAGTCCCCTACAGGAGGACACTGCATTCCCTGGTGCCAGCTGATACTACCTAGGAGAAATGTGTCCTGTTTTGCCATCGTCCATGCTTTTTCCTCCTCTTGAAGGTCTCAGGCCAGAGCAGGGAAGATGTTGGCCAAGGAACCTATTATTGGTAGATGACACCTTAGCTAAAGGTTGTGAAAGAGGAGCATTAATAACTCTCACAGGCTTGTTACCATGTAGGAATGTAGATCCTGTTTTCAAGGTATGTGATCAGTCATCAGTGACAATTTGCCCCAGTGACCACACTTCTGAAGATGAACTCGTCGGCAACTGACACATGTCAGCCACCACTCTCAAGTTGAATATTAACACTCTCAACTCTAAAAAATCCCCCAATCCCTGAGCACTGTGCTTCTCAAAAATCTATGCCAGGTCATAACTGTTTTGCTCAAAGAGACTGTCTTACAAGCTCTCCAGTGCTTACGCACAAAATAGATTCAGCTTTTGAGTGGTCCTTTCTTCCTGCAACAAGAGGTTTTGACAAGCAAAAGAGGTCTCAGAGAATCTGGGTCTTCAGGGTTCTCTCAGCAGAGGCTGGCATATGCTGCAGAAGCCTATAAATGTAGCAACCAGCAGAAATCCCGGCCCAGTGCACTCTGTAAAATTAAGTAGTGTTTTTCCTGCCTTTATTGCTAACTTCATAATTGTTGGTTAACTTGTTAACTGACTTGGTTTTAGCTTACTGTTTGAGCTATAAGGTAACTGATTTTAACAACTTGACTTTGATGATGAGCCTCTCCACCCTGTTAGGAGTGGGCCTATGATTCTGATCCAGTGCCTGGGCACTCAGCCCTGAAAGGTGACCACAGGGAGTGATCTGGATTCTGAGGGTTTGAGATGTACCGACAGGAGGATTCATCCCTCAGTTCCTCCTAAGAAAAACTTGAAGGAGAATTACTCTGAATTAGTCTGAATGTCTGGGTAAGAGATTAGTGGAAAGAGTGTAGCCAGAGATGAGGGAGAGTTTGGCCAATGTCCCTGGAACAAAGGCTTCAGGAGAGTGGGCCACTGTGTCTCTGAGGCAAGACTGTAACCAGGCAAGAAGGAGGGGCCCAGGAACAGCTCCAGAGACACTGTTCCCCAGAGGAAACACTGAGCACACAGCCAGTGTGTTTCCCCAGACCTCTCAGAAAGCCCAGTCCATGGAGATGCTGAGGGAGGCTGACCTATGGGGTCTTTCTCTTCCTTTCTCACAAAGCTGGTCTCCCATCCTCCAGTGACACAAAGACAGCCACCAGGACACACTTTGTGGAATCCCCATTAGGCTACTCCCTCCTAGTGTCCCCTGGGAATCTCTATCATCATACTCAGGGTGCTATGTATCCCTTACCAGTTCACAAATGGAATGGTTAAGAGCATGGCAGCTAGAACCAGACTGCCTGGGTTCAAATCCCAGCCCAGCTTCTTAGCAGCTGCCTGACTTTGGGGAGTTTACTTAACCTCAATCTGCCTCATTCCCCATTTGTAAAATAGAGATAATGATGGTCCTGTCTGAGGGGGTTATTGAGCAGACTGAATGACAGCTATAAGAAAAGGGATTAAAACAGGGCCTGTGCAGCCCATCCTCAGTTATCTGAGTGTTGGTGTTGGCTCTTGATTTAGGATAATTAATGTAATTCTACCTCCTTCCAGACTGTGGATTTTGTACTGTTAGGGAACTCAGCTGGTCTCGGCCTGTCCCAAGTGCCTGATGGGGTGCTTGGTGCAGGGAATATACCCCTGCCAGCTGAATAAATGGGTTGGTCTGGAAGATTACACTTTTCAGTGACCCTACAGAGCCTTGAAGCTGGCATCCAGATTCCTTAGCCTGGCACTCAAGGTCCTCTGTGATGGCCTTCCCATCAGCTACCTCAGCTCATCACACACCTCTCTGCCTTCCTTGAAGTATACCTGCATTTACATCTCCCAAACTGCTTTTCATCCTACACCTTCATCTTCCTTACCTTCTCTTTCAAGGCTCGGGTCAACTGTCACCACCTCTGAAAGGCTGTCCCCTACCTGGTCCCTCTTCCTGTCCAGGGTCTAAATTTCACCTGTGGCAGGTGTAGGTGTGTGACAGACGTGCACCAGAAAGGCTCTCCTTATTACAAAGGTTTAGTAATACTCTTCCCCATCTTGAAGGGAAACCCAAAGATAACTTAACCTAATACACATATAATTAAAAATTAAAATCAAAATAATGACCTAATTGTAACAGAATGTATTCAAAATTAAATTATAATTCAATAATAACATGTGTTTCAATATGTAAATGTTAGGGGGCAACTGGGTGGCTCACTTGGTTAAGCATCTGACTTTGGCTCAGGTCATGATCAAGTTTCTCACTTTAGCTCAGGTCATGATCTCACAGTTCATGGGTTCCAGCCCCGTGTAGGTCTCTGTGCTAATAGCTCAGAGCCTAAAGCCTGCTTCAAATTCTGTGTCTCCCTCTCTTTCTGCCCCTCTCCCACTTGCACTCTGTCTCTCTCTTCCTCTCCAAAATAAGTAAACATGAAAAACATTTTTAATTAAAAAAGGTAAATGTTTGGCTTGACTAAATAGAAAATATGATGAATAGTCATGCACTTGCTGGATATGTAAAATGTCTATAAATACAACAGCTACAAATGCCATTGATCAATGTGCTGTGTGGGCCATCCAGTGCTTGAGGAGGTAAGCCATTCTCAGTAAAGTAACCTACAATACAAAGTACCACCTCCCTTCCATCTTTTCTTTCTTTCTTTTTTTTTTTTTAATGTGTATTTATTTTTTGAGAAAGAGAGAGCAGGGGAGGGACAAAGAGAGGGAAACAGAGGATCCAAAGTGGGCTCTGCAGTGACAGCAGCAATCCTGATGTGGGGCTCACACTCACAAACTGTGAGATAATAACCTGAGCCAAAGTCAGAAGCTTAACTGCTTAACCAACTGAGCCACTCAGGTGCCCCCACTCCACCAAGTTCCCTTCCATCTGTAGTGTAGCTGCCTTCCTGGAAGATGCAGTGTGTACTGTGGAAGCAAAAATGCCGTTGGCCTGCTTCTTTATGACTACACCCATCATTCCCCACAGCCAACTGTCCTGGTTTGCCCAGGACTGAGGGGGCTCCCAGGATGCAGAACTTTCAGTAGTAAAACCAGGACAAATTGGTCACCCTTTATACCTTGAAACAAACCAAGACTAACTGGGTTGCTCTGTTTGGTTTGCCCCCCCCAAAAAACCTGGATTGCCTAGAAAAACAACTTTCTCCTTGATTTTTGCAGTGCTAATATGCAGATATGTAACAACCTTTGTGAATATAACAATCATAACACAAACATGAATTTTACAGTTTTATTCCTTTAAATATTTTTTTACTTGATTAACTGGACTTTTCATGCCCACCTTCCTTGCATCTCTGCTCTATCCTCTCCAAGTATTCCTTTGGCAATATTAAAAGTTGACAAATGTGCTCTCGATTCGGATCATTACAATCTGGTTTCTTCCTTAGTGAAGGGCCGGCAAGACATGGGCATTGCATAGCGGCTCAGAGACCCGGTAGGACAAGGTTCTGGCATCTCTGGCCCCGCCCTCTGACGTGCGACGAACTACCCAGACCCATCCCAGTCAGGACCACCAAAGTCCTCCCTACGAAATTTTCAAATCTCAAAAACCATGAGGGGGTTCTGTAAACTTGGACAAGAAAAGTAACCTTCATTCTCACTAAACCTCTAGCAGAAATTTAGCCATTCTGCATGGAGGAGGACACTTGTGGGGATGAGCACTGGGTGTTATGTGGAAACTAATTTGACAATACACTATTTGTAAAAACAAACAAACAAACAAACAAACAAATAAATAAATAAAATAAAATTGGAGGGGGAAAAAAAAGAAATTTAGCCATTCTTCCATGATGGGTGGAAGTAGCAGAGCTCAGCAGTGTTAGCAAGATTTGTGCTGGTGTCCTCAACGGAAACTACTGGTGTTTTCGAATCACGTGACAGTTATGCAAACACCTGAATTTCCAAATGACAGTAACATTAGCTCCGCCGCTGGGTCTTGTTTTCATGAGGGAGTGAAGAAGCACGTAAGCTGTATTTGACAATTTACAACACGATTGGTTTTCCTATATATGTATGAAAGGGACCATCGAGGAGCCTTGCGGGACGGGGCGGGGACAATGGCTTTGGGAGCCGGAGCCCGAGCCTGAAGGGGCCGGGCACGACTGAGCTGAGCCGGAGCTGGGTGGGGAGGTCGCTGGTATGGTGCCTTCCCAAAGCTGAGCTCTCGCTCTCCCCCGGTTGGCTCCAGGCCACAGACCCCGCAGCTGAGAACAGACTCCAGGGAAATCCACACCCTAGGGAAGCGCGCTAGGCTCGCGAACCCCGGCTCGAGGATCGTCGGGAGCGCGCACGTCTGGACGACGCCACGGAGAATGCTGCTGTTCCTGCAACTGTTGTGGCTAGTGCGGGAGCTCACCGCAGGTGACTGGGCGGAGAGGCGGGGGGCCTGGGGCAGAACCCCAGCCGTAGTCCACCACGGCGCGGGTGGAGCTGGGGGAGGCAGGGATAGATAGGCCACTTCCGGGTTTGGGGACCGCGAATGGTGAGTTGGAGAGCCGACCCAGGATTGTAGGAGACGCTAGGCCCTGGGTTAGAGCGCCTGTTTGCTGTCTCCCACTGTGACATAGGGGTCTGGATTAGAGCATGCGGGAAACCGGAGGGACGCGGGGTGCTGGCGGTGACCCCGGCCTGGGACGCAGCCGATGCCACACCTTCTTGGGGGTTCCCTTGGACACCTCTGTTGGACTCCACTCGGTTTCTGGGGCTAGGTCCTCCAAGAAGGCCCTGGGGAAGCTCTTGTGGGGTCAGGAATGTGAGAGCGGCTGACACGCCCCCTGCTAGCTAGCTCCGACAGGCGCCTGCCTTTCGCGGTAGGTCTCCCTGGAGCCTTGGCGACGCTCCGTTGGGTTACCCGAGCGTCTCCTAGCGTGGGTGTTGGGTGAGGAGGATTGCTCTGGCCTAGTCCGGAATTTCCATTCTTTCCCAGTTTTATTCCGGCATTAGTGGCTGGACCTGACCTCATCCTGGACTTCCCCCCCTTCGCGTCCCCCGGCTCCCATAGGGCACCGCCCACCCGGGGCGCACGTATGGCCAAACATTTATTAGCACAGACCTGGAAGTGTCCACCAGCATAGAAGTAACAATAGCTGGGCACCCTTACGCCGAGCTCTATTCTAAGTGCTTCACATACAAGAAGCCATTTCAAATCATAGAACACTTCTCAATTTACTGTTTACAGATTTAATATACGGTTCAGAGAAGACGCTAGGTGGCAGGATCAAAAGTCGGAATTTTTTTTTTAATGTTATTTATTTTTGAAGGAGAGAGAGATAGAGTATGAACGGGGAAGAGGCAGAGAGAGAGGGAGACACAGAATCTGAGGTGAGGTCCAAGCTCTAAGCAGTCAACACAGAGCCTGATGCACGGCTGGAACTTGGGAACAGTGAGATCATGACCTGAGCGTTTAAGTATAAAGCTTAACCGTCTGAGCACCCAGGCGACCCAAAAGTCGGAATTCTTAACCTTTTTTATGCCTTAGACCTGGTCTTAGAATGTTTTTAATACATAAAATGAAATATATAGGATTGCCAAGGAATCTGATTGTTTCTTAAAAGCTATTAAAATCTTTTAACTAGAAATATAAGTGTGTGAGATGTAGTACGTATGCTTCTAAGTTAACACATTAAATAATGCACTGAATAGCAACAATTCCCAGAATTTGAAAGTAGTGAGAGTAAAGCACAGGTCCTGCTAATCCTGCTGAGCTTTGTCGCTTTCATTCATGATGAGAGAAAGGCTGAATTTCAGCCAGAGGTTAGTGAAAATAAAGAGGTTATTTTTCCCCTCCAAGTTGAGGCTCCCAAACTCAACAGGATGCATCTACAGGATTCAGCCCTCAGCTCCCCATGGAAAACACTTGAAGGACAATCACCTTGGATGTCTGGGAAGAAGATTGGGGGAGAGTTTGGTCCTTGAAACAGTGACCTCAATGACATAGGCCACTGTGTCTTTGGGCCAATATTGTATAACCAGGTCACATACAGCCTCTGGAGATCCTACTTACAGCACCCCCGAGTCCTCGGCTGTGATATAGGAGCATATGGGTGATTCTAGTTCTGCGTCGCAGGAATGGTCATGAATGTGTGCACTTAGGCCCTGTAGCCATATGGTAGGGAATGGCCGGGGCTGATGTAGGGAGATGGGACCCCAAGCCAAAGAGGAGGAAAGATGTGGAGGGATAGCCCCAGGGGTTACCCAACTGTAGGAGGGAGATGGTACACAGAGTGGAAGTAGCCAGGGGTTTTCGGCTGGCCTGCTTACAACACTCCTGGATGCCAAGCTTTCCCTTTAGAAGCTAGGGAATGAGGAAGTGGCTTTCATGGGGGCAGATATCATGAGTGCTGCAGTGGGGCAGTTTGAAGTAGCTCAAACCTTAGAATCACCCAGAGGGCTTGTTGAGCTACAGAAAGCTGGACCCCACCCCCAGAGCTTCTGATTCAGTAGGGCTAGGTTAGGTCCTGCAAATTTGCATTTCTAGAAAGTTCCTAGGTGATACTAATGCAGCTGGTCCTGGAACCACACTAGATTCACTAGCCTATAATGTTCTTCCCTCCTCAACAAACCTACTGCCTGGAAACTCACAGCTGGTGAGATTCCCTCCAGGTTTCAGCCTATAAGGCCCTTGACCCCAGCACCTTCCCACCCCAGGGTGTTCCTGGTGCCTGGTATTTCCTGTACAACACTCATCAGCCCTGCTCACCTTATTGGACCTACTTATTTAATTTTTCACCTGCCACCTCCTTGTCAGACCTGAGCTTCCTTGGGCCCATGTCTGTCTTGATTTCTCTCTGTCCCCACACACACCCCCACCTAGCTCAGTGCCTGGCTCGGAGTAGGTGCTCAACAGATGTTTGCCAAACGAGTAATATTGCAAGGGGAGAGGTCAGGACCCGCCCAGGTGAGCAAGTGGACAGATCTGGGCAGGGCCAGGCAGAGTCAAGAGAGCATGGGCTCTCCACCTGGCAGCACATGGGCACCACCTGGGAGGTTTCAATGCCTGCTAGTGTCCTCTCCTCTTCCTTTCAAACCAACTAAATGCATATCCATAGCAGAATTGTCAAAGCTGCCAGGAGGTGTGGGGGCAGCTGGGTGGAAACTTCTGGCAGAGATATGAGCAACCCAGCCCTGGTTTCCCTCTTAAGTGGAACAGCCTACCTCACAGAAATGCAGTAAAAATGCCATGAATTAATACTTATAAAGCTCTGGCACCAAGATTCAGAATTCAGCCCTGTTGATTTTACATTTGCATGCTAAGGAAGTTTCCAGTCATTCCTGAGGCAAGGTTCCCACGTCCTTCTTCCCTTCCAATGTGACTCTGTCATTTCATACCATCTCTCCAAGCAGACAAGGATGTGTAGGATGCTTATGCCTTGAGATTCATATTTCCTTTTTCCTTGTCCTCCATGCAGAGAGTCCCTGGGGGCTGCCTGTGGTAGCTGATGGCCCAGCTTCCTTAGCAAAAGTGGTAATGGCAGAACTGGCCGACCTGAAGTTAGAAAACAAGCCATGGCCTGGAGGTAAGGTTCAGCCCACATGTGAAAAAAGAAGGCAAGATGGCAGAGACCAGGAACCCCTCCTTCCAAGCCTATAGGAGGGCATGTCCAGAGTCTGGGAACCTAGTAGACTGTCTTTGCTCAGGTGGGCGACACAGAGGCCAGAGGGTGTCCCAGAGGGGGCTTCACTCAGGTATCTTTCCCCACCCTCATGCCCCCATACTCCAGCTCTCTTTTTCCCATGATCCCTCTCCCTACCAGATAGGAAAGAACTAAAGCTAAGAAAATGATGTCCACAGAACCCTTCCTCCATGCCTATACTTCTTCTTTATGTTTATTACCTCACCAAATGCTCCAGTGGAGCAGGTCACAGATGAAGAAACCAAAGTCTGAAGCTGTGAAATAAGGTCACACAGTTAGAGAGTTGCAATCCACATGGATTGTAGGGAGGTGGAGCAGACACAAAAATGTCTCCAGAGGTTGGGGCAGGAAAGGGATAGGGCACTTCATCCCCCACCACAGTCAGAGAAAGAGGGAGGCTGTGCATAAGAGGGCAGGACTGCCCCTTTTGCGGGGGTGGGGCATTGGTGATGTGGACCAGTGACCAGGAATGAGCAGTGAGGGAAGGGGTGGCTGATGACACAGGGCCTTAGGCAGTAATATGCATGTGGCCACTTAGGCCATGTCACAGCATGAGCAGAGTCCCCTGGACACCTGCCATGTGGCCTCCACTTCTTCTTGCTGTGACCTCACAGTGCCTGGCACTGACCCCAGCCTGTCAGGGGTATTACTTCCAAAGCTGCAGAGGTAGCCCGATGATTGTTCAGCTTCTTTTGCCTTACTGTGGGCTGAAGCCCAAAGTATGAGGATCCCTTTTGGATCCAGTTAGCAAGTAGGAATCATGTCCCAGCTCAAACCATCCTCTTGGAATAAAAAGATGGGTATGGGCATGGGAGCATGTGAACTCCCACAGAGAGCAGGCTGGGCCCCCAGGACCATCCAGTAGGTGGAGTAGACAGCAGTGGGATTTTCAGGGAAGAAGAAATGTTGGACTCCTCACTGGGTACGTGAGAGGTAGTACCTGGAAGTCAGTTGAACAAGGGGTCTACAATCATGAACTTGTCCTTAAATAGTTCTCTGACTCCCAGATGGGGACCAGATGCCAAGGTATAGGCCATGGGTGAAAAGTCCAAGGCAGAGCAGATGCCAGAAACCCCATGGCAAGGAGGGCTAGTCCAGAGGCTATATCCAGGTCATTCCAGACACCATCTGGACAAGCCTGGGAAGGATTGGGGATCCAACCCCTTCTTTCACCCCTACTGCTACTACCTATATAGCTACTGAGTAACACCACCATTTTAATTTTCCCGTGTTATTACAAAAACCTCAGAACACCTCAAGAAAGCTACTGCCTCAGGACCTTTGCCCTTTGTACTGACTTTCCCTTCTGCAAACCTGGAATGCTCTCTCCTAGATCTTTACATGGCTGGCTCTTTCAGGTCTTTATTAAAGAGTTTTCTTTGCGGGGAGAGGTGCTTCCCTGTCTATTCTATCTAAAATTTTAAGTCCCACTCCTAACATTTTGTATATCTCTGTGTTATTTTTCCTTCTCAGAACCTATTGCTGTCCAGCCTGTCATACATTTTATTCATTTATTTTGCTTATCCTACATTCATGTAAACTTCCTAAGAGCAGCCACTTTCCCGACATCCCCAGGGCCTCAGAGAGGGCCAAACAGCGGGTGTTCAGAAAGTACTTACTGTGTGGGGCAACAGGGAGGGCCCTGCCAGACCATATGGGCCAGGGTGGGTAGAGCTGAGGCCACTTAGACCATGTCCAGGGAGGTGTCTGTGGAGGGTAGAGAGTGAAGAGATGCCTTGGGGAGAATGCTGCTCATGTGCCCCCAGCCAGGCACATACTGTCAGTCTTTATAGTGTGTTCACTAAAGGGCAGGTGTGGGCTAGGGGACACCTTGAGAATCTGGATATACAGTCTGACCCTACTTTTTGCTACTGGTGTGAGTTTTGCAGGTGACTTTGCCTCTCTGGGGCTCAGTTTCCCCATGTGTCATAGACAGGCACAATAGTGGCACAATAGTATCTTCCTGATAAAATTGTTAAGAGAATTAATGGAGCCAAAAAAAAATTTTTCTTTTTTTTTTTTACAAATAGTTTATTGTCAGATTGGTTTCCATATAACACCCAGTGCTCATCCTCACAAGTGCCCTCCTCCACTGAAGCCAAAATTTTATAAAGTGCTCAGGACAGGACCCAGCACCTAAGTGCTTTAGAACTATTTTGTAATTAAAAAAAAATACATTGATAGACTTCCCCTCATTTTTAAACAAAAGTAACCGGCCACTAAAGCAGCTAACACTAATAAATAATAACATTACCTAGAAAGAAAATTGTGTACTTGCCCCAACGGAACAACCAGATGTGTGTTGCTCTCTTTCCTGCAGGCCTGAACTTGGATCACTTGTTCTTTCCCACCTTCCCACACCTAGGGAAGAGCATGTCAGCACTTTTGCAGCCTCTTTGCTTCAGTGATGGGAATACCAGGGTCCCTGCACCCTCACTCTGTGTCCCTTGGGCTTCAGTAATAGTGGCAGCTTGAAGACTGGTATAGCTTTCAGAGGACATCCCTCTTCCCAGAGTGTGCATCCTTCTCTCTGTTTCAGGGCAGCAGAACCTGCCCACCAAACTCATAAGACACACAGACTTTAGTCTCATCTTATGTGTATTCGTTTTCTATAGTTGCTATAACAAGGGGACCATGGGGTGCCTGCATGGCATTGGCTGAAGTTGTGATCTCACAGTTTGTGGGTTCAAGCCCCACGTCAGGCTGTGAGCTGACAGCTCAGAGCCTGGAGCCTCCTTCAGATTCTCTGCTTAAGATTCTGTCTCTCTCTCTCTCTCTGCCCCTCTCCTGCTTGTGCACATGCACGTTCTTGCTCACTAGCTCTCTCTCTCTCACAAAAATAATAAACATTAGAAAGAAAAAACAAGGGGACCATAACTTGGCAGCTTAAGACAACATACCTTTATTCTCTTAGATTTCTAAAGTTCAGAAGTCCAAAATGGGCTTCACTGGGCTGAAACTAAGGTGCCATGGGAAAGCTCCCTACAAAGACTCTCAGGAAGAATCCATTTCTTTGCCTTTTCCAGCTTTCTAGAACTTCATTCCTTGGCTCATGGCACCTTCCTGACTCTCTGTTCCATCTTCATGTCTAGACTATCTTCTCTGATAGTCATGGAGTCTCGCTCTGTCTCTCTTTCATAACAACACATTTATGGCCTGCCTAGACAATCCAGGATAATCTCCCCATCTCAAGATCCTTAATTTAACCACATCTACAAAATCCCTGTTACTAAATAAGGTAACATTCATAGGTTCTAGGGATATCTTTGGGGACCATGATTCAGCCTACCATACTGTGCTCCCTTAGCTGTGGAGGAGGCAGGACAAAAACTACGACATGCGTGGCTTCCCCTGCTACCCAGGAGGCCCAGCAGCTACCCAAGGGTACAGGCTCTTTGCCTTCCATCACCTCCAGGACAAGCAGAGCTGCTGCAAATCAGAGCCAAGGAGCAGGTGGGTCACCTTAACATGGAGAAGCCACGGCCTCTGTTCCTTTCAAAGCCTGCATGCCTGTTCACAGCTCCCAGCCCAGGAGCATCCCACTAATCTTAACTCAGTGGTTTGCAAGGAAACAGCACTCTGAGACTCAGTCATCTCCCAGGAGGCCCATAGCAGTCCAGACCTGGTATAAGCTCTTCACTCAAACACTTTCAGCATTGATCCCTCTCACCTCCCATAAGGAGGTTTCACCAGTGCGAGAAGAGGGCTCCCTTGTCTTCTTCCTAAGGTTAGAAAAAGCAGGCTTGAGGCACCTGGGTGGCTCATTCGGTTAAGCATCCAGCTTCGGCTCAGGTCGTGATGTCACAGTTTGTGAGTTCAAGCCGTGCATCGCGCTCTGTACTGACAGCTCAGAGCCTGGAGCCTGCTTCGGATTCTGTCTCCCTCTCTCTTTGCCCCTGTCCCACTCACCTTCTGTCTCTGTCTCTCTCTCTCAAATGTAAATAAACATTAAAAAAGAAAGAAAGAAAAAAGAAAAAGCAGGATCTGAGGAGAGAATCCAGGCTCCTCTCTTTTTAGTACATGACTTTGGGTTCTGTGCTTGCCCTCCCCTGGGCCTCAGTTCCCTCATCTGTGAAACAGGGCCAGTCACACCAACTTCTTAGGTTTATCCTAAGGACTAACTGAGGCAGTGAATGAAAAGCAGTTAGACTGGTGCAGGGCACACAGCGGTCACTCTCCAAAAATGACAGCTCTGATCATCATCATTGCCCTTCATGTTCTTGTTTTCTGTCCAACTCAATAAATGCTGGAAGTGTCTACTGTATGCCAAGCATGGTGTTCTTCCAAGACCCATAGAAACACTAGTAGCACAGTCAAATGTATTGCCCACCCTCATGGAGCCCACAGTTTCATAGGGAGTCCAGAGACCCCTGAGGGATGTCTGGGTGGAATCAGAAGGGGTTCATGGAGGAAGGGACACCTGATCTTCAAACCTGAGGGTTGAGAAGACATTGGCTGAGAGGAGAGGGAACAGCAGGAACTGCAGGTACAAAGGGCCTGGGCAGAGTTTGATGTGGCCGTAAAGTTGCAGGAGCAGTGAAGATGGGGATGCATTTGACTCCTCCCCTCACGTGTGAATATTCAAATGTTAAGCACCTATTGTGTGCCAGCAGCTGTTACAGGCTGGGAAGAGAGAATGATCATTAAAAAAAATTTTTTTTTAAGTTTATTTTGAGAGTGAGAGCAAGGGGCAGAGAGGAAGGGAGAGAGAATCCCAAGCAGGCTCCATGCGGTCAGTGCAGAGCCCAACACAGGGCTCAATCCCACCAACTGGGAGATCATGACCTGAGCTGAAATCAAGAGTCAGATGCTTAACTGACTGAGCTGCCTAGGCACCCCAGGAGAATGACACAGGAATCTCTGCCCTTGGGGAACAGACGTTACAGGGGAGAGACAGACTATGAACAAGATAAACAGGTAAAGTGCACATTTGCCAGGAGGTGGTAATAATGCTCTAGAGAAAAATACTGTTGGGAGTGCTGGGAGTGTAAGTATTTAACAGAGTGGGCAAGGAAGGCTTTACTGAGAAAGCAGCATTTTTTAAAAATGAAGGGAGTAAGCCCTGGGTGAGTCTCTGGGAGTGAGTGTCTGAGAAAGGTAGGCTGAGTTTTTCTCAAAGATACAGCACTTGTTTTCATAGCTTGAGTCAGGCCTGGCTGCTAAATAGATTTCATCTCCAGCATCAAGTTGAATGGATGAGTTGGTGCTTCTGGAGACGGTGGAGAACAAACCTCAAGGCAGCATTTGGATGTAAAGAGAAGAAATAACTAGCACTGTCTGCTGTGGGAAGAGTAGTAAGTGGGGAGTGCAGTCAGAATGCCACCAACGTGGCAGCAATGGTTCAAGCCAGAGTGATGGCTCAGCTTGATCAGGTGTCTCTGGGGGAATGAATAAGTTCACGTAAATTAAGCTTAAAAACAATCAATTTTTAAAATCCTCCCTTTCTTATTGTGATGGGAAACCATCACAGTACTCACAGAAATGAGTGTAAAGTATGAGTAAGTAAGCCCTGAGTGAGGAGCTGAGAAACTTCCTAGAAATAAAGTCAACAGCCCTGAGCATATAAACTTTGGCTTCAATGTTTGCTTGCTTGACTGATTGATTGATTGATTGATTGATTGATTCTTTAATTAAACTATTTGGATACCTTTTTTTTTTTTAACTAAAATTCCCAGTTCTTGCTCATACTGATTAGCAAATACTCTAGATAAGTTTCCACTGCCAACCCCATCAGTCACCCCAACCTGTGGTGCAGATCCTGGCAGTGCATAAGAGCCTGATTGTTTCGTATCTTCACAGGGACACACTCTCTCCACTACCACTACCTGGCCCTGTCAGAGCCAGGCCCAGGCCTTCCTCAGTTTCTGGCTGTAGGCTACATGGATGACCAGCCCTTCATCCATTATGACAGTCATGTGGACATAGCCAAGCCTCAGGCCCCATGGATGGCAGCTATGGATGCCCAGTACTGGGAAACAGAGACGCAGAAGCAGAGGGCCTGGGCAAAGGTGCAGCAGGTGGAGACATGGACTGTGATGGGCTACCACAACCAGAGCAGTGGTGCGTCAGAGGCTCCTACCACCCCACATCCTCCTTCCTTCACACTCCTCATGCTGACCTCCTAGGCAGCCATGTCCTTCCATTCAGGAACAGAGGTCACTCCATTGAGCCTGTAAGAGGGTGCAAAGCATGCTCCTGATGCATAGCTTTTCTGCCACAGCCAAGTAGGGGCCATAGGGTCCTTCAGAATCAGTTGTGGCCCCAGCGGCCAGCACAGCAAGCATCCACAGAAGCTAGGGTCCCACAGTGCCTGCCTTCCGTTCAGCTACCCAGGGTTCCACACCTCAGCAGACTGGCAGAGGCAGAGACTTTTCCCTTCCTCATCCCCTCATCCTCACCAAACACTTAAATCTCACCCACCCCTAGGCCCTCAGACACCAACTCTGCCACGCAGAGAGGGAAGCCAAATGAACTTGAACTAGGCAGACAGCTGAAGGTGAGAAAGAGAAGCTAATTAAAGACACCTGCTCTACCCAGTGTCCGTGAGGAATGGCATTCCTGACAGGCTTCCGCTTCCTTATCGCAGCAAAGGCTAGTTCATGCTCCCTGCTAGCTGCTGCTAATGCTGAATGTAGTGCTTGTGGGGCACTCGTTCACAGCCCTTTCCCATCCTTTGCCTGGAAACCCAAACAACTGATGCTGCAGTTCCCAGAGGCCTCAGAAGGAGTAGATGTAAAAGCCCAAGACTGGGATAAGCTACACATTAGCCCAGGAGTCCCAGGATAATAAGCACGATTAGCCCCCAGGTGCTGTGGTAGCAGCCAGGCTCACATTTTAACACCTCTTTTACATCTCTGAAATTGGGGTGTGAAATCATCTTAACCATGAGTGTGTCTTGAGGACATCTTACATCCATAAGTAGCAGAGTTTTCCTTCTAATAATGATGCCTGTAGTTATGTACTCAAGTGTTCTCACATGAGAAGCCCAACAGGTTTCTCAGCCCTGACCTGCTTATGAAAATTACCCAGGGAACATTTTTTTGCAAATAGCACCACCCCACCCCCCCTTCGGAGGCACCCATGGGTGGTGGGCTTCTCTCCAGCTCTCAGGGATTTGACCCATAGCCCATGGAAACCAGAGCCTTCTTGCCCATGTGCACAGGCATGCACAGCACTCAGCGAGCGTTTGGTTGTGAGATCCAGGAGGACGGCCATACCAGCAGCTTCTGGCAGTTTGGCTTTGATGGGCAGGACCACCTGTCACTGGACCTGGAGACTCTGCGCTGGGTGTCAGCCAAGCCTGTGGCTGTGCAGACCAAGCGCTGGTGGGAGACAGAGCGCTGCTATGCCGAGTATGACAAGGCCTATCTGGAGGGCCTCTGCCTCACTTCCCTGCGCAGGTACCTGGAGCTGGGAGGCCAGAGCCTCACCCGGAAAGGTAAGGTGCAGCCTGTGGCAACACAGAGGGGCCCACACTCCCGTTCTCAAGGGTCTTGGAGGGTGAGGAGACAGGCTGTGTTCTCCTGGCTCAGACAAGCCTATTGGGCCCCAGAAAGAAAGAAGGCTGAGTAGCCAACGGCTTCCCCATGTAGGCAGCACAGAAGCCTGGATCTTGGGCCCTTATTCCAGGTTAGGTAGAATGGGAAGTTTATGCCACACAGTATGGTCTTGGTGAATGAGGCCCTGACTCTGGGCTTCATTTTATTCATGTATAGAGTAAGTAGGTTAAACTAGGTGGCCCATAAAACCCTTTGTGGGTTTAACATTCTGTGGTTCTCCTTGGAAAGCTCACCTCAGGCCCCAGGGGATAGCACCCATCACTAGGCCAGTCCCTGGACTACTGAAGCTGAGGCTCTTCACCTCCACACCCCTCATGCTAAACATGCTCCTCAGACTCTAGGTGCATCCCTAAACTCCTGACTGCAGCCAGCAGGGCTGGAGATACAAGGACTAGGATGGGCCCTAGGGAAGGTGAGTGCATGCCTCACCGGCTGCTAGTGGGTAGGGCTGGTCAGAGCACCCAACACACCATGGATATTTGGTGATGGACTGGTGGAATGTGAATCAGCTGAAGCAATGGGAAGGCCATTCCTTCAAGGGAAAGCAGGGCAAATAACATCAAGAGAAGATGTGATTATGAGAGCCGAGTGTGGGGAGGTCAGGGCTCAGGTACTGGAGCCTAGCCTGAAGATACACATCCTGGCTCCAGGACTTGCTAGCTGTGTGACCTTGGGCAAGTTACTTGCCCTTTCTGTGCCTCAGTTTCCTCATCAGTATTGCAGAGATGGTAATAATAGCCCCTGCCTCCAAGAAGTACCATATTGGTGTCTTAAATGATGTTGAGCTCTCATCCAGCACCAGGGGGATGTTCTACACACATATCACCTGATGGATTAGTCAGTAATCTCCACAGAAACAGAACCAACAGGATGTGTTTAGAGAGAAAGAGAAAGAGACATATTTAAGGAATCCGCCCAAGTGACTGTGGGGGCTCAGGAGTCCTAAGATCTGCAGTTGGCAAGCCTAGAGACCAAAGGGAGCCAGTGTTTCAGTTTGAGTCCACAGGCAGGAAGCCTCAGCTGAAGATAGTCAGGCAGGGGTAATTCCCTCCCACTCAGATTTTTTGTCCTGTTCAGATCTTCAAGTGATTGGATGGAGTCCACTCACATTGGGGGCAGCAATCTGCTTTACTGAGTCCATTGATTCAGATGTGAATCTCACCCAGAATAATACTTGACCAAATGCGTAGGCACAGTGTAGCCCAGTGAAGTTGACACATGAAATGAACCATCTCCCCTGGATTGTCGTTTGGAACAACCCTGAGAGGAAAGAACAAAGAATCCCCATCTGGCCTGTGAGACTGGGGGATTGTGGACAGGAGTCAGGCTGGGCTTCAATTCCAGGCTGTCTGGCTCCAGAAGTACACTCATGACCACCTCATTCCAAAGTGAGGGAAGGACCACCATTCTTGTCTTCACTTAACAACCTCTTGCTAGGCACCTACCATGTGCAAGAAGTCACAGGTGAAGTATGTAAAGTCTGAGAAAACCAAAAGGTTTCTGTGGGTAGAAGGGGGTTGTCAACACAGGCAACAGCTCCATCCAGGACCTCCTTTGAGGTTAGAGTCAGGAAGTCACACACTCCCCTATGGAAATTCACAAGAACATCCCCCTTTGGAATGGTTGGCAATGGGTCATCCCTTCCTCCAACATTGGTTGAGTGCCACCCCTGGAGAGAGACCTTGTCTCCATCTCCTGTCTTCCACCATGGAAGATGCTAGAGGAGCCCAGGATCAGGCATGAGGAATGAGCACACAGCAGCTTCTCACTAGCCTTCCTCCCTCGACCTCTCTCTGCAGAGCCTCCCACAGTGCAGGTGACAAGACACACAGCCGACGACGGTGGCATCACACTGAGGTGCTGGGCCTGGGGCTTCTACCCACGGGACATCTCGTTGAGCTGGTGGCTGGGGGAAGAGGAGCTGGTTCAAGAGACTGAGTATGTGGAGACACGTCCCAGTGGAGACGGTACCTACCAGACATGGACGGCTGTGTGGGTGCCAGCCAGGATGGAGAATGAGTACATTTGCCATGTGCAGCACTCAAGCTTGAACCATACTCTCACTGTGGCCTGGGGTGAGGAGATGGGCTTGGCAGAGGGAATGAGGAGGAGCAGGGGAGTGTCCCAGGGAACCCAGAGACAGTCCCATAGCCTGGGGCTGGTGCCTCCTCTTCTTTGCCTACCTTAGAAGCACCCTATCATCAGTGGATAACCAGTGCCATGGTTCTCTCCATCTTCACCATCACTTTCTTGCTGGTGGCTGGAATTTTGGTCTTCATCAAGCAATACTCTCAAGGTAGGAAGGAAAGAAAAAAAAAGTGGTAGAGGGTCCTCATAGCCAGCCCAACCCTGTAGGGAGAAATGCTCTGCTCCCATCCCTTCCACCAGAACTGTTCAATCCTGTCCCTGTTTGTGGAAAAGCCCAAGTACCCCCACAGAATAGCCATACATTGCCCTAAAGACACTAAAGATCACTAGGCCAGACCTTCAAAAGGCCTGAGGGGAGAAGAGGAAATGGAAGGTGGGCACCCGAGACTCCACCTCTGCCTACCACACACCTAGTCTCTCCTTTTATGTTCTTTTTCCCATAGCCAGGAATAAGGAATCTTGCAAACAAGCCCCAGGTGAGTGTGGGATGGGTAGGTTGGGGAGAAGAAGCCCCACACGCTCTCAAGCATGGCTAAGATGCCTGAAAACCAAAAATGGAGCCAGGGTGGTGAATGGGAGCTTTCAGTCTCTAGCATGTCCTCATCCCTCGCTCTCTGTTCCCTCCCACCATCTGGGAGCCAGATGGAGGGGGCAGGGAGCACTCCAGGGAGCCACTGCTTAGTTTCAGGAAGAGCTAGGAAGCAATCTGGGTCACGTCCCTACTTTCTCTCTGCAGATGGAGAGGAGCCTCATAATTCCCAAAGCCCAATCATCATGGAGGCTGCTCAGCTGCTCTGCTGACACAAGTTCACTGTCACAGATCAAGGAGGTGTTTTATAGTGTTTGGGGGCCTCCAGCATGCTAGCTGGCTGGCAGTGGTGATCCAACTGTGAAGGGCCCACCGCACCCCAAAACAGCCCTCCTCAGCTCCAGCCTCATCACAAGAAGTCTGGGCCACTAAGATAGATTTGCCATCTTCCTGAAGTCCTTTTAAAAGTAATGGTCTCCAGTTTGGAGGGTGGGAAGGAGGGCAGTATAATTCCACAGATCGGTTCACACTTGACAATTTGCACAATAATTTCATGTTAAGTGTAAATCCCACTTGAGCTTCTCAGGTACTCTGTGATTTCAGTGGTGGTATTCTCACCTCCAATTCCCCAACATGAAAACCATAGCCACGGGAAGTTAAAGAAGAACCAGAAGAACAGTCAAAGAGTTATGGGGGCAGCATCCTGCATCCATCTGCTGGCAGCTGGAAGAAGTGGCCAAATGCCTACCTCCTTTTATAAGTGTGTTCTTGTGTGTATGTAAATTTTCTTTTATAAAGAAGTTTGAAATGTTGGGGGTGTGTGAGAGTATGTGGTTCCAGGAGGGCGAGGATGGATATGTGAGGGTGTATAGGGAGGGGAGTGATGGTGTGTGAGGGTATGTGTGTGGCAGGGGGTGTCTTTGTTGTGTATGAGAAGTTCAGGGGGACAGGTGCCCAGGGAACTGTTGATACCCCAGGACAGCTGAAGGATGGGAAACAATACAGTCAGTATTTTCCATCCTGTCCTCTTCAATGGTTTGAATTTTTACCATAGGCCCATGTTACTTTTACAATAAGGGGAAAAGAAGTTTCACTATGTCCTGTGGAAATAATATTCTTGTATTCTTGTTAAGTATTCTTGTTAAGGGTGTGTCTGGGGAAGGTCTGGCCTCACCTTCTCCATATTTCAGTGGAGCAGAAACCCCATGTCTCCTTTGTAAATAAGAATCTCTTGGAGAGCACACAATTTTGTTTATTCAGAGAACAATTCCAATCTCACGGCCAGCTGACGTGCAAGGGGAGAGGACTCCAGAGCCACAGCAGAAGGACCACTCCACTGGCATAAAGGATACAAGCCTGGGCCCTTCACAGGGCACCCTCTGCCTCTCCATAGGACCCCAACACATGACTGAGCCTCTTGTGGGGACTTCTGAAACCTTCATGTCTGAAGCCCTGGGAGGCCCCAAACAAAGGATGTGAAAGATTTATGATACTAGAAAGAGTCAGCCTGCCCTGGTGGCCTGAAGGACCTCAGCAGTGAACTTGTAACTATCTAATTGTACTGAAAATGTGTCTTTTTTTTTTTAAAAAGATGCGGGGCCCGAACCCACAAACCGTGAGATCATGACCTAAGCGAAAGTCGGACGCTTAACCGACTAAGCCACCCAGGCGCCCCTGAAAATGTGTCTTAAATGTCTGTCTGCCTGTCTTAGTAATGCCATCATGATCCATGCTGTGCTACTCACATTCAAAGCAGAGTTCTGAGCACTTTTACATGTACTAATCTGTGTGATCTTCATAGCATGCCTCTCCAGGACAATTAATAATCCTGTGTTACAGGTGAAGACATTGAAGCCCAAGGTCCTATGGCTGGTTCATGCCAGAGCCAGGACATTAGGTCAGGAAGTCTATGGCTACAGTCTGGGCACTTCACTACTGCACTGAAAACCTCAATGACAACTGTGCCAATCTGTAAATGGGTAAATAAGTACAGGTCTGCAACCCTTTATCTGCAATCCTGAAATTCAAAACTGAAAACCAGCAGTTCCTTCCTTATTTTGGCATCAAAACCGAAAGTGAAGTGAAGTGAGGCTATTTGTAGGCCAGTGTGTCTTTTCGCAATTTTCCATAAAAATATTGATCTATTTGATTATGGGGTATCACCCCAACCTCTGGAGATTTGATGTAATATTCAGGATCTACACTTTGTCATTTTCTTTTATTTAAAAAATACTTATTCATTTTTGAAAGACAGAGCATGAGTGGGGGAGGGCCAGAGAGAGAGAGGGAGACACAGAATCAGCACAGAGCCCGACGCGGGGCTCGAACTTACAAACCGTGAGATCATGACCTGGGCTGAAGTCAGATGCTTAACTGACTGAGCCACCCAGGTGCCTCTACACTTTGTCATTTTCTAAAGCCCAAGAATTTTAAATTCTTAAATACATTTGGTCTAAGGGGTTTCAGGTAAGGGTTTGTGGACCTGTATTAATAAGGTTTTGTGGTAATAAATATTTTATTTTTACACTTGTCTGCCTGTACAGTGAAAATGTTGGGGCACAAGGTGGATCTGGCCCACACCAATGGAAGGCACAAGCACCTGGCTGACCTTTGAAGATGTGCCTAGGATTTCCTGAGCAAAGGTCAAAACTTCATCCCTGACGAGGATGAGGGCCCAGTGTATTTGTGGAGAAGTAGATGGGAGGAGGCTCTCATCAGTCAGTCTCACTTTGAATTGGTATATCTGTGTCACATTTCTGTCCCCCTATCCCAAAGACTTCAGGATCCTTCATCCACAGTTGACCTTACCCACCCCATCCTCCAGCATTGGTCCCACCTAGGAAAGCATAGGCCTAAGACCAGCAGCTTGTGTGGCTCCTTTGATGCAGGGGGTTTGTAAATCCCCATCTCAGGGAGACGTAGACAAGGTACTTATCCCACTGACACTGGTTTCTATAAGCATGAGCCCTGGACAGAATGGGCTAGAATTTCCTGTGCAGTTCTGCACATCTCAATGTGTTAGAACTCTGAGCACCTCTGGGGCTGCAGGATTGTAGGACCATCTCTCTGATGAGGAGAGAGGCCATGGGCTGATATAGTTTCAGAACGGTGCCTACAGGCTAGCAACAGAGCCCCAGCCACCTGCCACCCAAAAGATAGGGTCACTTCACTCATCAGAGTGGCCTCATTGGCTACTTGGTTTAGAAATTGCCTGAGGGCTTGGGCTATGCTGTCTGTATCTGCCCTAGCTATCCATTCCTTTTTTTTTTACCTCACTTCCTTTTCCTCAGCCTCCACCCTCCTGATCTTCCCGGTAGCTGGGGACCTGATATCTGCAGGGAAACCTAGGGCTCTGGGGATAGGGCTTCGTAGACAAAAGAGTCTCCAAGAGAGGGGTGGCCACTACATTGTCCCCTGGCCAGGGGGGCTATTCTCCCCTTTCCTGAGTCCTACTAACCCAACAACTTCTAGTTCACACCCCTGAAAGAATCTTGTTTTCCTGTTGCCAAGGACACCATCATCCTGACCTTAAGGAAGTATCTGCTCTATAACTGGGTTATGGGATCTTTGCAACTGTACATCCCTTCAGCTTTATTTTGTTTCAATCATATTTCCCTTACAGACTAGTTCAGTGTTTTGCCCATGGAGCCATAAAAGGATCTAAGGACCTAAAAGGATCCCATATAGCACCTCTACAAGCCCCTGATAATTTGACACACTCTCCCCCCACAACCCCCACCATCATGCTGCCTCCCACTACCTCTCACGTTAGAGTCCTTCCTGTCCAGGATGTAGCTCTCTCCAGTGCACATCTCTCTTTCTCTTCCTCCCACACCCCAGGCACATATTGGTTTAAGTCTGGTACACCTGCAAAAACTGAGGCAAAGGAACATGATTCAACCAGCACCTCACAGCCAGGTAGGAGGTGGATCTGGGAGTCCTGAGTTTAATTCCATAGAGGGATGAACAGGCCCAGAAAGTAGGGTGGTCTCTCTTAATCCAGGCCTTGCTCCTTTTTCCAATTTTTTTCTCTGCTTAGCAATGGCTGGTCAGTGATCTCAACCCAAGACGGGGCTCTGGACCCAGCTGGACCAGCCCAGATGTCTGTCTGCCTCCCTGGTTCTTTCCTCAACTACTCCTGCCAGGATAGAAACTCATGAGAGAAACAGAAGGCAAACACAGAGGGAGTTCATCTGAGCCCTAAGTGTTCCCCTGGGTGGCCCCTGATTGCTACCACAGTCTTAGGCATAGACAGAGCCAGGAGGGCAACTGAGAAGGGCTCTGAGCACCCTTGGAAGCAGTAAAGGGGCCTCCAAATCTGGCAAGGACAGGGAGAGAACTTTGCAAAAATTTGCGGACCCAAAGGAAAAGCAACCTTCTCACCCAGCAGGGCATTACTTCCACTAGCTCTCTTGAGAACTGCTTCTCTCTCTCAGCCCAGACTGGCCTGGCCTTGGGTCAGAACCATGGGGTCTCCATCCACAGGCCATCCCCTCACTCACAGAGGCCAAGACACCTTCCCTGTGGAAGGAATGCTATGTCAGATTTTTAATCCTCAGGCTCTCCACTGACACAAATCTTACCTGCTAACCCTCTGGAGTCTGGTCCCAAACCACGACTATTTCCAGGCCACCATATTAGGGCAGAATTCAGCATGGCCTCACTGGAATTGTGCTTTGTGATGATGCATCAAAGGAATGCATTGATTAATAAATAATAAATTGTGGGTATTGAACAAATAATATTAGAGTCTATGCCCACCAAATACAAGGCTTCCTAACAAGACATCCACTGCAGCCTCAATCCTGCAAATAACTGCACTGTTCCAATCCTAGAATGCCACATCTGCCCTCCCCACAGCCTCCAGGAACTCTCTGAGACTTGTGCTCAAGCCATGCTCCCAGAAGCCCTCCTAGTTATCCCTGCTCTGGGGTCCAACAACGCCCCCAGCGTATGTCTCTCAGGTATGTCCAGGCAGTCATGGCCTGGCCAGCAACAAAGGCCAGCAGGAAGGCCCAGCCCTGTGCTAGTCATTTTTTTTTTCTCCTCTAACTTCCTGAAGAAGCTCACAGATCAATGTAAACAGAAGAGGATTGAAGGCATAGTCTGTTTCATTTGTCTTTTTAGCCTAGCCCCCATACTGCCACGTAACTGAATAGTAAGTTCCAGAATGGAATCACACAGCTTCACCTCAAGGCAAACATCTGGGGATAAGGGAGTCAGCCTGCCAGCACCCTATACCAAAGGGTTGACCCTCAGTCAGGTTTCTCCAGGCCTGTTTCCTGGCCACATTGACAGAGCCACATGCTAGAGCAAGTCCAAATAGGGAGAAACCCAGAGAGCCAAAGCATTGCAGTGGAAATGGAGGAGAAGCTGGACCTGAGTTAAGGAGGAGGAAGGCTGTGCCAAAATCCACTTTCTGCTATTACAGAGTACTAAGCTCAGAAGGCAAAATCTGTCCTTGCAACCATCTGGGAAGAAACAGTCAGTGGGAGGGAGTTGGGGAGCATCTGAGAAGGTTGGGAGCAGGGAGAATATTGCAGGCTCCAAGTTAGGCCTGACCATGAATCAGATGGGGATTGAGGGTTTGGGAGGGTGGATACTTACCCACAAAGGCTCCCTGCTCTTCTCCACCCGGGTACCAGAGGAAAAGACACAGGGGGACTATCCTGGATCACTTGTCCTCCATCCAGCACTGTCCCCATCAGGAAAATGGGTACCTGATGCTCATCATCTTCAACTTTAAAGACTAGATGGGCAGGACGTGGTGAGATGAAGAGAATGCCCTTTGAAAGAAATGAGTTGAGGGACAGGCTGAGCTTGAGGTATCCCCTAAAATTCCTGATGATGAGAACATGCTGCTCCTGAGATCCCTAAGTTTGTGTGCTGCCTGGGGACTGGTACCTCATGCTAGCTGACCTAATATGCTCTGGGGAGGTGCCAGCAAGAAGAGGCCTGGGGTAGCACTCCAGAGGCCTAGTTACAGCCTCTCACTCAGCCTCAGTGTCCCATTCTGGTCCAGCCCACCCCACCCCAGTGAAATGACCAAAGTGCAGGGGGCTCTTAATTCCAAGGTTTAAATAATAACGGTTAAGTAAGATGTACTCAAAACAAAACCTATGTATCGCTCTGACCCAGTAATTCTACTCTTAAATCTTAGGTCCAGAAGAAGAAAATACATACATATGTTCACTAAATGACAGATTCAAGTGTTCAAAGCACTATTCATAACATCCCCAGACTGTAAACAAACCAAATGCTCCTCAACAGAAAAACATGTAAACAAATTTGCTCTACTTACACAATGCAATATTTATACCAAATTGGAACAAAGAATCTATTACTACATACAATGACATGGATGAATCTCCTGAATTTAAGTAAAGTGAAAGAAGCCAAGCATAAAAGCACACACTGTATGTTCCTTTTCAGTGAAGTTCACAAAAAGACAAAACTAATCCATGGCTACAGAAGTCAGGATAGTGCTTGCCTGCTTTGGGGAATGAGTGAAAGTGGACATGGGATTTCTGGGGATGCCCATCTCTTGTTCTCGATGTATGACTCTGAGGTTTTTTTGAGCTATAAATTCATGATTTGTGCATTTCTGTATGGATGTTACTTTTCAAGTGGAGGGGAGTGAAAGAACTACCAGTATTTCTGGAGTCTATAACAGTGAAACCACCCACAAACTCACAACCAGACTCAAGGCAGACTTACTAGTCACAATCACCCTGTCCAGCCAAGATCTCTGGAATCTGACTCAGGTATGGAGTGGTAGGAAAAGAGCCTGGCTCTTGAACTCAGAGGGGAGAAACAAACCAGAATCACATCAAAGGCATTCTGGAGGTCATCTATCCCATGCCTCCCAGCCCAGGTGTCAGCAAACATTTTCTGCAAAGTATCAGAGAGTAAATACTTTGGAATTTTCTGGCCAAATATAGTCTCCATTCACGTATTCATCTTTATTTTTTTTAATCCTTTAAAATTTAAAAACCATTTTTGAGGTGCCCTAGGTGACTCAGTCAGTTGAGCCCGATTCTTGATTTTGGCTCAGGTCATGATCTCATGGTTTGTGGAACAGAGCCCCGCTTTGGGCTCTGTGCGGACAGTGTGGAGCCTGCGTGGGATTTTCTCTCTTTCCCTCTCTCTCTGCGGTGCCCCTCCCAAATCATGCATACATGCTTGCACTCTTTCTCTCAAAATAAGTAAGCTTAAAAAATGAAATAAAATTTAGAAACCATTCTTACTTCTTGGGGCTTACAAAAAGAAACTGAGGGCCAGATTTGTCTACCCTTGTGCACCAAACCAATGCTAGACTGCCTCTCTAGTACCTCTGACAAATGATCCCCAGTGTCTGTGTGACAAGGGCTTGCCTTGTCACCATGAACTGGAATTTAATTATTTGCAGTTGAACTCTTGTGCGGGCTTCTCCAACCTAAAAATGCTGGTGGGAGGGGCGCCTGGCTGGATGGGTCCAAAGAGCATGCAACTCTCTGAGCAACCCCCTCTTCCTTTGTTCTGCTCCCCAGCTGGTTCCCCTATCATTACATGTGTAGGTTAGAACCTGAATTCAGAGAGTGGTATTTCAGCCCTGAAACACAGTTTCAGTCCTTCTTGCTCAGATTTGCCTTCATGGCTCCTTGGCTGGGTCATGACCTCTAGGAATGCTCCCAGATTGTATACTGGGAATTTACTTGTTAGCTTCCTAACAAATAAACACTACCAAAGGTGTCCCCCCGTAGGCAGGTCAGGCCTGGGTTCAACTCCCTCCCTCTCCAAACATAATGCTCTCCAAACCACTAAATGGCAGGCAGTGGGCTACTTTTGACCATAGCATCCCAATGTCCTTACCCTATGCAAAGAGGAGGACTTTCTTCTATGGCTCCTCTACTATAGGAAAGGCATATAACGGTAGGTGTTGGGGACACAAGGATAGGCCCAGTAGACACTGTTCCAATTACTTTACAGATGTCAATTATTCCAACTTCACAGTAACTCTAATACGTGCACCTTTATTTTGCAGTTGGGGATATGGCAGCATAGTTGTTAAGAAACTAGTCCAAGGTCACACACGGAATTAAGTGGCAGAGTTGGGGTGCTAACATAGCCTGGGGCCAGCCTCAGGGAAGAATCTCCTTCAGGAGATTATGCCTGGGCAGAGACCTGAAGGATAATTAGGGAGTTATATCTGGGTGAAGCAGTGAAACAAAAAAGCCTTCCATGTGGAGGAACATGCCCAAAGACATAGAGGCAACAGCCTGGCATGAGTGTGTCAGAGTCCCATTTCAGGTGGATGGCTCTGGTGGCTGCAGAATGGACTGAAATGAGGACAAATGACCCGTTAGGAAACATTGTGTCCAGTTGAAAGCTGATAGGGTCAGATCAAAGATGAAAGGAAGAGAAAGAGAAAGTGGCCTAGATTTGAAGAGATAAAAATCAGCAGGTCTTGATGGTTTCAATTTGTTGGGTTTGTTATTTATTCAGCAGATATGCAAGAAGTACTTGCTGTATGTTCAGCACTATGATCGAGAAGCTGCATGTACATTATTAACAGCACATTTACCATTCTTGCTCTGTAGAGTTTACATTTCAAGTTCAGGCCCAGAGACGGAGAGCAGGTGTTCTAGGGTGCCTTGAAGATTCCGTTAGGACAGGTAGTGTTTCTCAAACCAGTGACCAGTTCGTGAGGGGTGCAATCATACCCGTGGATCTTGAACAGCATTTTACTGAAGCAAAATAGAATAGAACATATCAGGGTATCTTGACTGCCATAAGAACAATTTTCAGAAATTTTATTTGTTACATATGTGCAAGTCTGTATTGGATTAACATGAGCAATGCACTCCTTAGTAAGGGTCAAGTAAAGAAAGAAAAACAAACCATGCAAAAACCTTGGGATAAGGATAACAACACGCCTATAACTCTGAACACCTTTAAGGGACTGATCATGCCTTATATGTTCCTATAATAAAGTGGATGGATAAATGGATGGGTTATGCATGTATGTGATGGATGAATTAAAGTGAATGGGCAGGTGGATGGATGGTTGTATTCGTGCACGCAAGCAGGCATGGATAAGTGAGTGGATGGTGACTGGAAGCATTACCGATGAAGGCAAAAAGATCTATAGAATAAGTCAGCATAAGGCATGCTGAGTCTGACGTATCTGAAAGGTCGCAGGACAGTGGAGATGGACATAGAAGTAAAAGTAACGGGATACATGAGGCTAGGAAGCCGAGGCTCTGCAGGTAGTTAGAAAGGGGTTAAATGGTTTGAGGAGAAAAGTTGGAGGTATGAGTCCCACGCGAAACCGTTTGATCTCACAGCCACTCCACGCCACCGCGCGCACCACCCCACTGCTTTCCTGCAGGCCACGCCCCCGAGCGTGGCCTCCATAGAGACGGAGTTCTCACTACCACAAAGGTTTCTGGCTAGAAGGGCCGGAAGTGCACGAGAGCGCGAGCTTGGCCACCGCACTTTTTGGGTCCGTTTCCGGGGAACTGGCCCTGCTGAGGGACCGGTGCATACTCTGTGTCTGGCTGGTGTGGAGCGGCGTAATGGCTTAAATTGATTCTCTTTCCACCTCTGCCCATTCTCACCAGTCTTTCCTATCAGCGCCGGCTGGATGGCCGTCACGGCTCCCAGCTGTCTCGTCCCCTGGGACATCATAGACAATGTGGTCCTCCGTTGGCTCAGTCTACCCTTTCCGAGTGTGGATTAGAGCGCGTACGTCATTTTCTATCGCCTCCGGCCGCGGGTGGGGAGTGCCAGCACCGGAGGAGGACACCTCTGGGTCGGGCAAACCTGGAGGGAGGCAAGAAACGTGTTGGGACCTGAATTTGCAAGCTAAGCCTTGAAAGTAAGTGGAAGTTGTAGCCTGGTTCCGCCCCCGCTCCCCTTAGAGAGCGGCTGATTCCAGACAGCCTTGAGCTGGGAAGAGCCTGGGGGAGAGGAGTAAGGCTCCTTTGCCTGCTAGAGGAGGAAGAGCAGCGAGAACAACCTTGGGTCACAAGCGTAGCTTGGAGGCAGGGCTGCAGGCTCGTCCCCGCTACGTAGCTCCGGAGTAGACGCATCCACAACCCCAGGCTGCGCATTAAATGGCTGGCTATGCTACTACTCCTAACCCTATGCAGACCCTTCAGGAGGAAGCAGTGTGTTCCATTTGCCTGGATTACTTCAAGGATCCCGTTTCTATAGGCTGTGGGCACAACTTCTGCCGAGGGTGTGTGACCCAACTATGGGGCAAGGAAGATGAGGAATACAGGGGCGGGGAAGATGATGGATGGGAGGAAGACGATGACGATGCGGAGGGGGCCGTCGATGGATGGGACAACTCTATTCAGGAGGTTTTGTACCAGGGCAGTGCTGACGAGGTGTTTCAGGACCAAGATGATGAACTCTGGATTGGTGATGGTGGCGTCGGGAATTGGGACATGGACTATGTGTGGGACCAGGAGGAAGAAGAGGAGGAAGATCAGGACTATTACCTGGGAGGCTTGAGACATGACCTGAGAATTGACGTCTACCCACAGGAGGAGATACTGGAAGAATACGATGAGGACGACGAAGAGCTGTATCCTGATACCCACTTGCCTGCTCCTCCTCCTCCCCCTCCACCGGGCCCTTCACGTCAGTTCATCTGCCCCCAGTGCCGAAAGAGCTTTTCGCGTCGCAGCTTTCGTCCCAACTTGCAGCTAGCCAACATGGTTCAGATAATTCGCCACATGAGCCCCACTCCTTATCGCGGAAGCCGGGGGAATGAACAGGGCATCTGCTCCAAACATCAGGAAGCCCTGAAACTCTTCTGTGAAGTGGATGAAGAGACCATCTGTGTGGTGTGCCGAGAATCCAGGAGCCACAAACAGCACAGCGTGGTGCCAATGGAGGAGGTGGTGCAAGAGTATAAGGTGAGAGGCACAAGGGGGGAAAGAGGGTGGGGGGGGGGGTTGAGGAGAGTGGAAAGAAAAACAAAGGGAGCTGGGAGGCGGATACTTGCTAGTTGAATCTTTTTTTTTTTTTTTTGTGAGGGATAAGGGCACAGTAGTGGAGAGAGATGGGCATATGTGGATAAGAGACACACTGGCTGAGGCTGATTGGCTTCTCCAAAGTAATCTGAGCAAAGGCACCAAAGCTGACTACTCTTGTTATTCCATTTCAATCTGAGCATGGATGACATATCCCTAGTAACAAATTCTGTCTTTTGAGTCCTGAGACTGTACCTTACCAAGACTCCAGGACCCTTAACCACATAGGAATGGAAAGCAATTAAGTACTTGTACATAATAGACATTTGAGACCTTGGAGTACAACCAGGTCGAAACAGATGACTGGGGGAAAACATACACAAAAAAAGTGACTGGTTTTGGTAGGCTGAAAATAAGTGCAATTGGCCACACCCCCTTCCCAAAGTAGGAGGGTGCTTCAGTAGGGACTATCTATTTTCCCTGTACAGAGAGGCAGAGGACATAAACATCTTCTTGATGGATCAGAATAAGCCTCCTGTCTTGATAACTCTCCTTTCCTGGTATTTTATCATAGTGAAAGAAGTGACGGATTTAGGATGAGATGACCTGGCTCTGCCAACCTTGGACAGGTCTTCGCCTCTTACCTTTACTTTTCCCCTAGGCTTGTTAAAATTAAGAGACAATGTATATGAAAGGTTTTTATAAACCACAAAACACTAAACAAATGTTTGCTTTTTTATCTGATCTTCCTGTTTGTCTTTGCTTTGGGTTGATTTAGTTAATACATTGCTCTCCTGACCTGAGTAGTAGAGAGCTCTCTCAGTGACCGCTTAAATAATGTCTTCCTTATCAAAAGCCTAGGTGAATGTGACTTCTCCCAGTACTCAAGGAAGGAGAGATGTCTCAGGCCCAAAAAATCTCATCCTGGATATTCATTAGCAGCTGCTCAAATTTCAGTGTGCTTTACAGTTTATAAAATCTATTTCCTTACGTTCTCCTACAGCAGTGGTTTTCCAATTGTGGATTTTGACCAATAAAGTAAGTGTGTCATGCCTAGCATTATTTTAATTAAATGAAAATATCAGATTCATGGAACATAGTAAGGTAAACACTGTCTTATGAAAGTTTTAAGTTTTATGTACACCTATGTATACTTGGTCTCACAGTAAAATGTATTGCTTACTCTGGGTTGCAGTCAAAACACAAACATTGTCCTAAAGTGTCATATATTAGCTATTATCATCACCCTTCAATTTAGTTACTGGTAAGTGCACAGTAAGACCCTACAGTCTTAACTCCAAATCCCTGCTAATGTCATCATACGAACCTGACTTTAGGGACAACCCTAGCATCATGCTTTCCCTAGGGTAATAAAGTTTGCCTCCAGAAGAAACTACATCTTATACTTCTGGTTTTTAGTACACTGAAGCTGAATAAAGAAGGTAACTTTTCATCCTTCTGTTAGAATTTTCTGTAAGGATTTTGAAACCAAAATTTCTTACTGAAAGCCAATTAGGAAAAAAAGAGATGGTTTTTCAACTGGGGAAGCCAGAGAACACTCACTTGAAACTTGGAAATTATTTACAAAGCATGCCAGTGGGGCACCTGGGTGGCTCAGTCAGTAAAGCGTCTGACTTTGGCTCAGGTCATGATCTCATGGTTCGTGGGTTCAAGTCCCGCGTCGGGCTCTGTGCTGAAAGCTACCTCAGAGCCTGGAGCCTGTTTCAGATTCTGTTTCCGTCTCTCTCTGACCCTTCCTTGCTCACGCTCTCTCTCAGAAATAAATAAAACATTAAGAAAAAAATTTTTAAGTATATTGTATAAAGCATACCAGTAAATATAAACTGCAAAACCAAGTTAAACAAATTGGGGAAAATTCCTTTCAAAATATAGAATATTTAAAAGAAAAGAAAACCTTATTTTCAAATATATACCAGAATTTAGGTAGACGGTATTGCCAAACATAGGAATTACACTGAAGAGGTTAAAACTTTTATTGTATGTATGTATAAACTTTTAGTAATTGGGGATGTAGTTTTGTTACTGCCTTTCGTTGGTCAACATATACCAGTAGCATAGTTTAGAATTTTACTGAATGAGACTTACATAATAGGTAACATTATAAGAAACTATTTTTGTATAATGGTTTATTTTATATTGTGCATTATCCATCACACAGTTCTGGTTACAGTGAATTTTTGTCAGCTACCACTTGAACACGTTTTTTAAATCTACTTTGGTGATGATCAGGCTGTTTAGTTTTAGGGACTGACTAGGGAGTTGTTACTCATAGAATCAAGGGAATATGTCAGTGATTTTCAGGAATAGGAGAAAAAGGCATTCTCTCTCTCCCTTCACAAATTATATTAGCATTGCACATATGGGGAGTGTTATAGTTAATAAAAGAACTCCTTGGCTGCTAGGAATACAAAGATAGAACAAGAAACATTCAGAGTAAGGCCTATAATTAATGAGGTATATAAACAGGTTGGGTAGCCACAGATGTTCATTGTGGGTATGATGCTAAATATTTATACTGCTATTTTTATTGCATATCCAAGACAAGTTATATTGTTTCGAGGTCAATGTACTTTTAAAGTTTAATTGTGTATAAAAAGAGCCTTTTTAGCTCTGAAAAGCTTACTTATTTACATCTTCCATTTTGTCTATCCCATGAGTTAGAGTTCATCTTGACTCTTCAAGCTAGAATCAGAGGATTATGAAAGTAAAAGCATTTATACTGACCAAGGACACCATTAAATGGTGTCAGGTTTTAGGCGGCAGAAGGGTGTATAAAAAGGAAATAAACAAAGATTTCACTTGTTGGGGTTCAGGCACAACTGGATGCCTGTATTGCCCTGCTACCCAGCTGCCACCAATAAAATCATTCATCGTTCTGCAAGAAAGACCAGATGCTTCCATCATCAATACTCCTTTTTCTGTTTTTTCCTTTGAGGTAGCTAAAGATGGCAGCCAAAAATTTTTTTGAGGCTTTTATCAAGTATATATTCACATTATGATGCAGAAGATAGGGTCATCTTCTTCAGTTGAGTTACCAGTTACCTGAAAATGTTGGGCAGTGACACCATGCCAAACACTGTTAAATTTATGCCATTAAAAACAGTGGAGTATTCTGCAAAGCACAATTCCCTGAAGCTTTAAGATTGGACAACAATCTTCAAAAGCTATGAAAGCACAATAAATAGCCCTTTTAATTGCAAAGGAGAAAAAAATGGAGAAACTTGTGAAGCCTTGCATTCCAAGTGCTGCCACAACTTTGAGAGGAAATGAGGAATTCCAGACTTTCTTCATCTACTTCTACAGTCTTAACTCGGAAATGATGACTGAACATATCAAACTTCAGGTTTTAAAAACTTTAGCTCATCCTTCTTTGCTGTTGAGATGAATCTACTGATAAAAATATGTGCTTTGCTTATGTTTAAAATAAAGCTTTAAAAAGTGTGGGTGTGGTGGTTTCATAAACCTAATACTTGACCACTAAAGACAAGTATTTTTGAAACTATCAAATGAACTGAGTTGGAAGAAAATTATAAGAGTATACACTGGTGGTGCTACAGTAACGGAATGTTCTAAATCTGGGTTTTTGGCAAGAACTAAAGAAAACTGTGTTTAAGATGTATTGTAGCAATCCCCACCAAGCATCCACTTCCATCGACTGGCCCATAATCTACTGGAAATCTTCACCTTGCTGTCATCATAACCCTTGTGGAAAACAGTAGATTTGATCCCAGTTTGCCTTGATTTTTGAAGATCTGTTCAGAATGCCACTGAGAGTGTTTTCTGTTACATACTCCAGTTCCTTAGTTGTTAAACAATTGTACTCAGCTGAATTTATGAACAGAACTGATTTTGAAACACCAATGACAAAATAACCCTCTGATTGTGGAACACCATCTAAAGAGAATCTGTACTTTAAATTTTCAAGAGTTAAAACTTTTGACAGAATATACTGGATTGAAGCTTAAAATACATTGACCCTGAAATGTCAAAAGGCAAACACCAACATCACTGCTTATTATGAAATACTTTAAGCAAAACTTGCCAAAAATCCAGCTACACATAGCAAACTCATGCTAACAATTTCGAATATGCTTGGCCAATCTTTCAAGGACTAGATTTCTGAATGTTATTTCAAGACAAAAATATGAAACATCTGGAACTATTTTGGGTGATTGTTATTGGCCTTGTTCTTAACAACCTCTATTAGCTTTATAAAGAGTGTTTTCAACTGATGTTTGGTCCTCACTGGAAGAGCTTCAAGAGGAGTATGTGGAACTTAAAGTCTGATTGTTTTGACTAGAAACTTCCAGATAAGCACTCTAGAAAAATTGGGATATAAAATGTCTAAAAATATGTGAAGACTTTATTCCATTTGTTATTCCATTTTCTCTTTACATCTTAGAAGCTTTTTTTGAGGGGAGTATATCTAGCTGTGGGGAGAAAATAGTACAAGAGTATTGTTAAAGCAGTTTGTGTTTCGTTACATCTTCTACACCACCCAAGATAAGGCTTAACAGTGACATAGCATCACCTTATCTGAATAAATTTTTGCCTTCCAAAATTACCATTGCTTTGATTTTTAGTCATGATACTTAAATGTGAAATTTTATATAACACTGGAGGGAAATTTTGAGATTTTTAAGTATATGAAAAGTAGAGCTATGGTTCCACAAACATTGAGAAAAAACTGGTATATCCCTATTCACTAGATAGTCATTTGTTTATTGAATGTTTTCCCTACCAGGTTCAGCTATTGACTGCTGTATCACAAGTCAGACTGTTTAAACTTGGTCCTCGCTACTCCTGTGGTTGTACCTGGGACCTCATCTTTAAACAGACTTGCTACACATCTGAAATCCTCACCCTCAATTGCACTATGACCTTAGCTCTTTGCCTTCTAGTGCAGTTAAATACACTCAAGTTATACCTGCTCTTCAGTTTTGTGGAAGTCACAGTTTACTGACATCTAAATTTTTTCCTTCCCAATTTAATATACTTGCTGACCCTGGACCTCATGAGTAGTCTTGGCATGAAGAACTGATCCACGCTGGAGTCTAGACCAGTGTTTCTTAACCTCGGCACTATTGACATTTTGAGTAAGATAATTCTTTGCAGGGTGGGGCTGTCCTGTGCATTACAGGATGCCTAGAAGCATCCCTGGACTCTACCCACCAGATGAAAGTAGCACCCCTCCACCAGCTGTGGCAACCACAAATGTCTCCCAACATTTCCAAATGTCTTATGGAGAGGGTTGATGGGAGCAAAATCATCCGTGGTTAAGAGTCATTGGTCAAGGGGGGCGCCTGGGTGGCTTAGTTGGTTGGGCGTCCGACTTTTGCTTAGGTCATGATCTCACGGTTCATGGGTTCGAGCCCCACGTCGGGCTCTGTGCTGACTGCCAGCTCAGAGCCTGGAGCCTGTTTCAGTCTGTGACTCCCTCTCTCTCTGACCCTCCCCTGCTCACGCTGTCTCTCCTCTCTCCTAGAAATAAATAAAACATTAAAAAAAAAAAAAGAATCATTGGTCTAGGGGTGCCTGGGTGGCTTAGTCGGTTAAGCGTCTGACTTTCGCTTAGGTCATGATCTCGCAGTTCGTGGGTTCGAGCCCTGCGTCGGGCTCTGTGCTGACTGCCAGCACAGAGCCTGGAGCCTGTTTCAGAGTCTGTGTCTTCCTCTCTTTCTGACCCTCCCCTGCTCATGGTGTCTCTCTCTCTCATAGAAATAAATAAAAATATTAAAAAAAAAAAAGAATCATTGGTCTAAATTCAGGGATAGCGTTCTAATCCACAGATGTGCCATTACCAGCTCCTGATCCCCCTGAAAGTTAATCCCAGAACACTAAGTTATTACAAATATTTATTGACTGATAAAAGAGGATTACAAAAGTGAACACATTAGCCTGTTATACCAGGTCTAAAAAGACTTTCCAATAATGTAAGTATTCTAAAGCTATGCTGTTTGATATAGTAGCTACATATGACTTGAGCTCTTGAAATGTGTCTAGTGCAACTCAGGAACTGAATTTTTAATTGTATTCAATTTTAAATAATTTGAAATAGCCATACATGGCTTATGGCTATCAAATCTTATTGAATTGTACAATTGTACACCTTTTTGTTGTACAACTAAATTTTTTTGTACGGTTCCATAGAAAGAAGGCAGGTTGAATTCTGGTCCTTTCTAGGACTCAGGAATAGAGGCAAGTCCAAAGGGAAGATGAAAAAGAAATGAGACAACTTTCTTTTCCCCATCAGGAGAGGCAAACTCAAAGGCGCTATTTTTAGGCACAGAAGAAATATATAAAAGAAGACTTTCTTAGGGGTGCTTGGGTGGCTCAGTCAGTTAAGCTTCCAATTCAGCTCAGGTCATGATCTTGCAGCTCATGAGTTCGAGCCCCACATCAGGCTCTGTGCTCATAGCTCAGAGCCTGGAGCCTGCTTCAGATTCTCTGTCTACCTTTCTGCCCCTCCCCTGCTCACACTCTGTCTCTCTCTCAAAAATAAATAACATTAAAAGAAACACATAAATACCTTCTTACATTTTTTTAAAAATCTGACTAAGACAGCCTTGAACAGTTCCACTTGTGATTCATGTGAATCACACGTGGGAAATGTGATAAGGGAGAACTCTAGTGGGAAGGCAGCTGAAAAAGAAACTGTATTACCTTCTTCCCAAAAAGAGCCAGAGCTGGGGCCTCAAAATAGGGGGGCGGGGGGGGATGAAGTATAAATAAGGTTTTATTTGCTGCCTGACTTATGGAAAATGGGATATGGAGCAAAACCTAGCATTAAAGTAGGTAAGTGGTTTCTTCCCTTTTTCCTCTCGTACCTAAATCCTGGCAGAGAGTGGTAAGGAATCCATTAAGTCCCAGAAGGGAAAGCAGTTTGTGCTGGCAGTGCTAAATAAAAAAAAAGGGGGGAAGTGAGAGGTTTTAGAAATAACAGGGCCAAAGAGGAGAACTAAAAGTGATGACAAATTTAACTTTTAATTATAGAGTCTTTGCTCACAAAGCAGAGTCCTCAGAGGTACAGTATGAGGACCCTGGGCATAGGGAAACAGCTCATCTTACAATGTGAGAAGTGTAGGAGATGTGACAGGGGACCAGCAAAGAAAGAAATGGCCTCTTAAGTTACTGTTCTTCTCCCCATATCTATCCCTTCCAAAGAAGGAGGAAAATGGATACCTCAGGGATTTTCACTAGAAACAGCCTTAAAGAATATATAGGCTTATTCTTCCATAGCTACTGAAGAGCATGCTTAGGCCTTCCTAGTCTTTTACCTAATCCTAAAGAACTCAGATGCAGAGTTGGTCAGAGAGTTCTCATTGACAATTCCACCTGGTACTAAACAGGGCCCCACAAAGATGAAGGACCCAGGTCACCTGGAAGAAGATCCCTAGGGATCCTGCCCCCTTTTTGTCTGCCATTTCCTAATCAGATAGAATCCTCTCTCTCCCCTCTCCAGCAAAGGATGGAATTTTTCAGCAAGCTCCAGCTAGTTAACCAAGTGTGAGCAGAAAGGACTGTTTCCTCTTCAGCCCTCTTACCGTATGGTAAGCTACCTAGTCTCAAGGTTCCATTTTGACATACTCTCCTGACCCTAGTTCATATGAAATTCTCTTCCAGGAAAAGCTGATAAAAGGCACCTTGATCACCTTTAATTTCTCCCTACCACCTAATGCTGTTTTAAATCTTTTAACAAGCCAGAGGCTTGACTTCACCTTTAATATCTTATAATTTTACCTGGACTACAGTCACCTGCTTGGACCACACCCACTTCCAGAGCCTCTCACTGCACATCTGCTGAAGCACCTAGAGCCTGGGGAACCCCACAGGCTATCTCCCAGGGAAAGCCCAACAGTATGCCTTAGCAGCTTTCACAATGAAACCTCAGATTTCTGCCTAAGATGGGCAACGAATATTTTCAAGAGACATAAGGAAATTATATGTGACTTCTAAGATCTGTTGCTGGCTTTGACTTAATAACATATCCCCACCTTTCAACAAGAAAAATGGAATAGAACCTACAATAGGAACAGAACTTCCATGTTTCCTTCCAATCTTTTTGAGGTTAATTTTTTAGGACTCAATCATGAATTAGTTTCTATAATCAGAGCCCAGTTCTAGATACTGGAGTGAAGAAGGTAGGGAGGAGAGAGACAGATTAGAGGAGATGTTGAATCCCTCATCATAAGGCCATTACTCAGCCATTAGTCAGGACTCTCATGACTGTCCTACAGACTCTATTGTCCAACTTCTGAACTCTTGTTTCTAGTCTTCCTTCAACCTTCAACTTACCCTCCACTCTGAGAACAAACACTTTACAACAAAATCAAGTCTAGGCAGGAAAGGGATGAGATAATCCTAAAGAGGAAAGTCCTAGGCTTCAGGACAAATTCAGATTCCTTAGTAGTCAACTCCTTCCTGATAGGGACTCCCTGGCCACCTTGGGTTTCACGCTCTCCTACCTTCCCATTTGAAACCATCCCTCCAAAAATTCTGCATGCAATTACTCTAACATCTTCTCCCCATGGTGATCCCTCTGCCTGGAACACCCTTTAACTACTTGCCCTTAACTACTCAGCCTGTGAGATTGGTTACCAAGATTGGAATCTTCTACAACCAAACCCTCTACCAGCAAATGCAGCATATGAGCCCAAAAAGACCAGTCCCTGACCTCAGGGCACTGAGAAAAGCCCTAAGAGATTCAAATAAGGGCAAACTGAGCTAACGGCTATGAAGGCCCAGCACACCATCACTATGAGGGCATGAATCAAGAAGCCTAACCTAGACTTGAAGGTCACAGAGGGTTTCTCTGAGGTGGCAACCTGAACTGAGACCTGAAGGAAGCTTAGATTAAGAAAAGTGGGGGTGAGGAGTTGGCTAAGCATCAGACTTTGGCTCAATCTTGTGGTTGGGGAGTTCATGCCCTGTGTCAGGCTCTGTGCTGACAGCTTGGAGCCTGGAGCCTGCTTCTGATTCTGTCTGCCTCTCCCTTTGCCCCTCCCCTGCTTGCTTGCGCTTTCTCTCTCTCTCTCTCTCTCTCTCTCTCTCTCTCACACACACACACACACACACACACTCACTCTCAAAAATGAATAAATATTTAAAAAGAAAAGTGGAGGTGGAATATGGTGGGCGTTTCAGGCAGAACAAGGTATGTTCTCTGTGGGAAAGAACTGAAAGTTGAAAGGAGCAGGGGAGAGCCAATGTACTCACAAAAAGGAGTATAGGCCAGAGCCAACCACATTGAAACTGCCAAGGAACAGTCGAATGAAGGGAAGTCACCTGCTTTAGTTGACAGTGGGCCCTCTGGTCTTGGCCACATCCTTTTCTCTCAGCCCCTCACCTATCCTATCACCCACAATAGTCATCACCAACACATTCAAAGGAAGACCTATCTCACCTCCTGAATGCTGGCAGGATGGAATAGAGGTCTCTGTTCCTAGAAGAGAGGTCATGGCCCTCTAGCAGGGAAACCAGAGGGGCTTCTCCCAGCTGGGTGGGTCTTGGGAATTCCCAGCAGAAAAGACAGACTTCCTTAGAAGAGCATCTCCAATTTCTCCCTTGGGATGCTTACCTTGTGTGGGAATGGAGGTGGTGCCAGTGGAGATGAAGGAGAGGAGGGGCAGCCCAGGGGCTGGGACTAGAAGTGGGTAAGGAACCCTCCAGGAGGGACAGCCTGAGGAGCAGAAAGAAGGCTCTGCAGAGAGACTTTCCCAAAGGCCAGTTGGGGCTCTCCAGCAGGCTTCCACCTCCTAGAGGCCAGATAAAAGACTTGGAATGAAAAGGCCCAGGGGTACGGCCCAGGACCGCCTGCACAGGAAATACACCTGTTAAAGGAAGGGAAGCGCACACATCCTGTAGCCAAGGGGAATCATCCCACTGGAAGGGGCAGGGCTTCAGGCGGGAGGAGTCCAGGTGGGCCCATATGCCTAGCAGGGAATTGTGGAGACCTAGAGGGAAGCAGGTGCATATGTGGCTCAACTCCAGCTGGAACTGAGAAGGAAAGGCTGCCACTGCACCCTGACCCTCAGTACACCCAGAGTCCAGGCCATGCCTCCCTCGGTTCAGGAATGCTCTTCAATGGCTTTGTGGCTTGCCCGGAGGCCAGGTAGTGATTGGAGGAAAACTCCGAGGTGGAAAGCCCAAAAGGTTTAATCTGTTGTCTGGGGAAGTCCATTACATTCCTTTTCTCCCTCTCCTCCCCTGGCATTGCCAGACCGGTACTGATAGGCTCCAGGAGAAAACCTGAATTCCTCCCCTTAGCTCCAGAAGAGGGGGCACTGGCACAACCCTCTTACAGAGTAAGGGGCTGGTGTAGGGAGAGGCCCTTGGAATAAGGAGAGGACAAGGGCACTTCCAGAAATTTTGGGCGTGGGAGCCTGCAGGGTGGGGGAAGGGGCCAGGCAAAAGTAGGACTGGGGTAGGGCAGGGCTAGCCTGGGAACTGCCCTCTTCTGGAAAGAAACTGAGAGACACCTAAAAGCATCTCCTTGAGCATGTGTGAGAGACCTGGGAAGCTTGTTTTAAACCTGCACCCTTGGCCCTACCTCAGGGATACTGATTCCACAGCTGCTCCCTGGCAAAATTCAAGGAAACAGCCAGCCAAATGATATTTCTCCAGGCGGGTAAATATAATGTGACTGAGTGATGATCTCTTTAGGTAGTGGAGGTAGGAGATGAAGAACTTATGTTCTTGAACTGAGACTAAATCCTCTGCCTATATAGGTCAAGCGTCAGGAGAGTCCTTGCGCTGAGCATCTCCACTAGACAATGCATGGAATCTCTCACCTCTCTATTTGTGCCAAGTGCCAGGCACTTGGCATGACCCAAATTATCAACAGCAAGCTGGATATTGGTATGGGTGAAGGTAAGAGTCTCCCACGACCACAGGAGAAACCAAATGTGTGGGTCGAGGTCAAGTTGGACTGTAGTGTTGGAAAAGCAAAAAGACAGCTAACTGGGAGTGCTATGGAGTCAGGTGACATACATGACTGGGACCCTTGAAGCACAGTCAGGGCAGCACCCTGAGGACCCATGGTCCTTCCCCAAGCCTGCTGACCCTCTTGTCAACTGCCCCTTACCTCCATCTCACTGGTTTTCAACACCTGCAACAATCCAGTTCAAGATTTTTGCACTGACTCTCTCCAGCTACATCTCCTCCCACATACGTTCCCTTATTGGAACTTTAACCTTCCATATAGCCACAGGTCTATATCTTACTTGTCCTTCCTCTCTTTGCTCCAGTCTCCCTCTCAATCTCCGTTCCACTCACCCCATCAACTGTAAACCCCAAAATCCAGAATCCAGGTCCCCACGGTCTTGGCTCCCAAGTGAATTTCCCAAAACATAAAACAGAAACTGGTACCAAAGAAATGCTAAGTTTGCCTGCATTTACTCTGCCAGGCATCATTCTAGGTAGCTTTACCCTTTTTTTTTTTTTTTTTTGAGTTTACTTTTTGATACAGAGGGATAGAGAGCAAGCAGGGGAGGGGCAGAGAGAGAGAAGAGAGAGTATTCCCAAGCTGGCTCCATGAGCTCTGCAAAGCTGGACATGAGGCTTGAACTCACTAACCGTTAGATCATGACCTGAGCCAAAATCCAGAGTTGGGCGCTTAACTAATTGAGCCGCCAAGGCGCCCCTGGGTGCTTTATTTAACTCATTTAATTTCAACACCATTTTAGGTTGATACTATTATTTCCAACCTCATTTTACAGATGAAACACATTTTACAGGTGAAACTAAAATTAATACACATTACAAACAAAATACTTATGTATAATCCACCCTTGTTTTGCATAGATGATAGCCACTGCTATCATCCTGGTCTGTGTGCTCCCCCCCACCCCTTTTAAAAAATATACACCTAGGTGGATCAGTCAGTTAAGCATCTGAGTCTGGATTTTGACTCAGGTCATGATCTCAGCGTTAGTGAGTTCGAGCTTTGTGACCAGCGTTCTGCCAAGAGCATGGAGCCTGCCTGGGTTTTCTCTCCCTGCCCTCACCCCCAATCATGTGCACGCTCTCTCTCTCTTCTTAAAATAAATAAACATTTTAAAAATATCAAAATTAGGGGCGCCTGGGTGGCTTAGTCAGTTAAGCGTCCGACTTTCGCTTAGGTCATGATCTCGCGGTGTGGGTTCGAGTCCGGCGTCGGGCTCTGTGCTGACTGCCAGCTCAGAGCCTGGAGCCTGGTTCAGTCTGTGACTCCCCCTCTCTCTCTGACCCTCCCCTGCTCATGCTGTCTCTCTCTCTCTCCTAGAAATAAATAAAGCATTAAAAAATAAAAAAATAAAAATAAAAATATCAAAATTAAAAATACTTGAGAGAGGCGCCCCCAGCCAGCATCATATATTAATGTCAAGGATGTGCCAAAGTGAGGCACTAAATACTCATATACCATGCGGTTAAATAAGAGAGCGGTAGCATGTTCCACTGCTTCAGTCTGAGAGCACCTCCTTGGGGGCACGGCTGGAACCCGAGACTGGCCGGCCTTTCTGTGAGGTGGTTAGACCCAGTGGCGGCTTTGGTCCGGAGTCCCCAGAATTCAGAACCCGGAGGCCGTTCCTCTCGCGGCCTATCAGTTTCTGCGACCGCTCTCCGCACTCCTGCCTAGGCGAGAGCTCAGTGGCCGATAAGCAGCCCACAGATCGATTTTTCGTTCCTCCCAGGTTTTCCGCTCCGTAATCCATTTTCGTCGTACTCTTGCCTGCACTAAGTGCTTCCGGACAGGGAGTGCCTCAGCCAATTCCCTCATAGCAAAAACCTCTTGTGGGAAGAGCTGCCCTCTGAGATAGCAATCTGTTAGGATTTAATAATTCGCCTGAGCACAGTGTATTTTAAAAAATTTAATGCCATATTTTTCATATCGTTTACCGTTACTCGCAGTTCTCACCCAGATATTACGCTCTCTCAGTGTTGCCCTCCGAGCCACCCCGCGGAAAGGGAGGGGCTCGGGCTGTGCCACGTGGAAACATCGAAAGTGCTAGGCGATCCTGACGGGAATATGCCGTGCCCTTCCCTTCTTCCGCTTTTTAGACATCACGCCCCAGTGAACGTTTGATGGGTCTTTTAAAACACTTGACCGAGTTGGTTTCAGAATTTTTTTGTATGGCACTGCCAAACTATATTGCGCAGCGGTAGGCGACTGTGAAGTTCTGTCATTTCACTTGGCCGTGTGCCTTACCTGGCGCCGCCATTTTAAGCAGAAATGAATTATGGGGGCCGTCATTTTGCTCGAGCGGGCGGGTATTTCCGGTTCCGGTGGGGGCCTTCTCTCTCTTTTCCTCCGCAGGGCCGCGGCGGGAGCGGCTGTGGTGCTAGTGTCTGAGCTATCCAACTTCATCCTTGTCGCCGCGGCGACAACTGCACTCGCTGTCAGCATGACTGAGCAGATGACACTTCGTGGCACCCTCAAGGGCCACAACGGCTGGGTGACTCAGATCGCCACTACTCCCCAGTTCCCGGACATGATACTGTCCGCCTCGCGAGGTACGGGCTGAGGGTTGGGGCAAGGGATTGAGGGATAAATGGGTTGCGCGTGTCGCCTGTCCTTGCCAGTGGCGCGCGAGTGGCGGCCCGGAAAACTCCGTCCGCATGTGAGTTGGGGCTGGCGGATCCGGGCCTAAACCTCGGCCTGGATAAGCCCGTGAGGCTTTTTGCAGTTTGCAGAGGCCCCGAGACGTAAATCAGCTCGTGGCTGCCAAGATTTCAGGATTGGGGTTTTATTTCTCGCCCACCTCCTTGCAGGTGTGGCTGAGTGTGCGCAGGAGCCTACGGGTCGGGCGGGGCGGTGATGACCCCAACATGCCATCTGAGTGCACATGCTGAGACCCAGAGGCTGTTTCTGAGCTTACGCCCGGCCCTGTGCGTGGTTTTTGTGGATAGACTCCCAAGGGGACGTCGTAACTCCAGTCTCCTTTCAGGCCCGTTTCTTTAACGTCCTCATTTTTTTTCTTGTCATTTGTTTCCTTGTTTCAATGAACACGCTATTGTTTGCTCCCCCTTCTATTAAAAATAGTCTCGGGTTAGGATCATGTATGACACTTCATCGGAAAGCGTGTGTAGTCCAGCACGTTTCAGTGAAAGCTTCCAGCCCTGTAGGGTGTAAAGCAACTAAATCCAGCACGTCTGACACCCCTCAGTGGTAATTGTAGGAAGCCCACATTCAGTCTTCGGACACCCAAGCAGTAGTGTTTATAATGCATTACACCTCAGATAAGACTCAGACATTGAATTGATCTGAATGTCAGAAAAGGGCATCCATAATCTGCTATAAAGTTCTGCACACCTGAGTTTAATTCTAGTGGTGTTGCTTAGTTCTACTTGACTTTTTTTGGAGTAGTGAATCAACTTGGCTTTGACTAATAACAGCTCTCTTGGCCTGCAATTCCCCTCCTCCCTTGAGTGTCCTTAATTTCTTGTAAATCCACCCATGACCTTGAGGGATCCTGGATTATCCAGTAGGTCAGTTAGTAGGCTGCGGGATTCTCACTGAGTTTTCTGTGTTACCTCCCCTTAGATAAGACCATCATCATGTGGAAGCTGACCAGGGATGAGACCAACTATGGGATCCCACAGCGTGCTCTTCGGGGTCATTCCCACTTTGTTAGTGATGTGGTCATCTCCTCAGATGGCCAGTTTGCCCTCTCAGGTTCCTGGGATGGAACCCTTCGTCTTTGGGATCTCACAACGCAAGTAGTTGCTCATTTAACTCTGGGGCACTGGGGAAAAACTGGGCAGAAATGAGGTAGATGCTCTTGGGAGGTAGTTTCTAAGGGACAGTGAAGTTCATTGTGGGAACTGTAAGGCAGGGAGTTCTTAGGGAAGATAGTTGGGTTGTTTGGCTTCCATCCTTGCTCCTTTTAATTAGTTTAACAGAATTGCTTCAGAGTGGGCTGGTTGAGCAGTTTTGCCACATACTGTGGTTGAGAGGATTTGAACAGTTTTATCTTGGGAGCTCAGTCTTTGGATGGTCAGGCACAATGGAGGATCCTAGTGATGACAGACGACATTGTCAGCCAATTCCCACGTGGGAGTGAGGACATGTCCTGCAATTCTGAAGGGATTCTCTGACACATGCTCAACTACAGGCCTGTTGTGATCAGACCCATATCCACGGTCATGTGAGTAATGGCAGCTCCAGTAAGACCAGGGAAACAGTCTGATGTGGAAGAATGTTTGCAGAGTCTAGAGAGTGACCAAGTCCTCCTCTTCAGGGGTACCACCACACGCAGATTTGTAGGACATACCAAGGATGTGCTGAGCGTGGCTTTCTCATCTGACAACCGCCAAATTGTCTCTGGCTCCCGAGATAAAACCATCAAGCTGTGGAATACTCTGGGTGTATGCAAATATACTGTCCAGGTAACCATGAAGGCACATGCAGAAAGTACATGAAGATTCTCTCCTACTGTTCTTAACTTTGGCATTATGTAGTGATTTCAAGCCTGGCTTGGGCTCTAAAGGGGTTCTGTTAATATTAAAGATTTGGGTTCTGGAGATGGTAGTGCAAAGCCATCAGTATACCTGCTATGTAACTGAGGGGAGGGGGGAGGGGTCTAGTTTCATGGGACAGGATAGTTTCTCCTTATTTCTTTTCTGTCCTCTGTAGGATGAGAGCCATTCGGAGTGGGTGTCTTGTGTCCGCTTTTCGCCCAATAGCAGCAATCCCATCATTGTTTCCTGTGGCTGGGACAAGCTAGTCAAGGTGAGCTTGGAGTCAGGGTGTAGGGCCTTTACCAGCCAGAATGTGTTCCCATTGCCTCCTAGGTGGTCATAGGCTCTAACTTTGAAAGTTTTGTCCTTCAGTTGACGTTTCCTATTGCTATTTTCTGAGTGTTAGTTTTGATACTTGGTGTGAAGTAGCTAATTGAACCAATATCCCTTGGAAAGCAAGGCATTTGTTACCTTTTTTATTTAATCTTGATTGTCCTTAGGTGACCAAGACAAATTCTTTAACATTTCTTGTTACTGCTAGAATGAAAAATGGCCACCATATCCAAAAATGCATTTAAAGAAGGTGCCATGGCTTTGTCCTGAGCCCTCCTGACCGGAGCCAGGTTTTCACCTATTACCCCTGACCCTCCCAAATCTAGGTATGGAACCTGGCAAACTGTAAGCTGAAGACCAATCACATCGGCCACACGGGCTACCTGAATACTGTGACAGTGTCTCCAGATGGATCCCTCTGTGCTTCTGGAGGGAAGGTATTAAGGAGCTGAGAGTATTCTACTCAATGGGGGTAGTGTTTTAGAAAGAATACTTAAGATAATGAGGTAGCAATCCACGAGTAAAATTTGTGAAGATTGTTTTCTAAAATGACACAGATAAAGCATACCGTTTAAAAGGTTTTCAGTAAAGCTGGTTTCTTAAAGGTTTTTGGTATTATTTGGGTTCTGTTTTCATAACTTATTGTAGTGATTTTAGAAGTTGTCAGGACCTTGGTAGGGTTGATGAGGTGTCATGCATTAAAGTAATGGCATACAGAGATCAATAACTGGTATTTGAATCATTAGCTTTTGGGAAACTGTGAGAGGGAGGATAAGAATTAAGACCGAATCTTGAGACAGTTGAGATTAACTCCTGGAATAGGTTTTATATTGTCTTGACTCCCCTTCCCTATCTTCTCAGGATGGCCAGGCCATGCTGTGGGACCTCAACGAAGGCAAACACCTTTATACTCTAGATGGTGGGGACATCATCAATGCCCTGTGCTTCAGTCCTAACCGATACTGGCTCTGTGCCGCCACAGGCCCCAGCATCAAGATCTGGGTGAGTGTGGGCTACAGTTGAGGCCAAGTGCCTGGCTGTACTCTGTGAGCCATGGCAATGTTGTGATTTCCTGATACGTTACTGCTGGGATTTGAGCTTCCTAACAGCTGCTGTCATCAGGCTAACAGTGGATATTTAAGAGCAAGTTACAACTTTCCAGGATTGGGATTTGCAGTGGTGCCAGATGCTTGCCTACTAAGGGGCATTGCAAATTACAGCAGTTTACTCAATTTCAGCATAGCTGACCTGTTTGTTGGTATAGATAATTCTGATGGGGGGCAGGGGAGGCAGTCCTGTGCATTTTAGGCTGTTTAGCAACATCCTTGGCCTCTATTTTCTAGATGCCTCTAGCAGAATCCCTCCTAACTTTGATTTTGCCCCTTTCCTAGGACTTGGAAGGCAAAATCATTGTAGATGAATTGAAGCAGGAAGTTATCAGTACCAGCAGCAAGGCAGAGCCACCCCAGTGTACTTCTCTGGCCTGGTCTGCTGATGGTCAGGTAAGTGGGTCTCTGGTTAAGTTACTCAGCTTCTACCTTCTCTCCCCCTTTATGCCCTTGGAGTGTCTTTGACATAAAATGAAATGACAAAATGAGCCAGGTTTGAGAGGACCAAATTACCTCTGCCAGTGAACAGAGTACATGTTCCTGCATTGGAAGAAAACTTGATCTGATAGGCAGTAATTACCTACCTTCAGTTAACACTTTGAATAACTTAATCATATTATAAGAGTGTAAGTGCTTGCTTACTACCAGCTGTTGTTTTGCCTAAGAATATAGAGCCTACAACCTGGTGGTTAGAAGATTGGGGGTCTTAAAAGAAGGGCCATCTTTTAACTAGGAATTCAGAGTTCCGTGGCTCTGACATGACGTATCACTGTCATTTCCCCCTTGCAGACTCTGTTTGCTGGCTACACGGACAACCTGGTGCGAGTGTGGCAGGTGACCATCGGCACCCGCTAGAAATACATGGCAGAGCTTTGGAAATAAAACATTGATTTGCTTTTAGTGTCTTTCTCTGATAACCAAAAAACTACTTTCTAATGCTATGCTGCATCACAATGTCCTGTGCCTCGGGTATAGGTCCTTTGGGTCTCCCTTAAGCCTGGAGAAAATGTTCCTTGGGAATAGTAAAATCTCAGTTCCAACTTGTAACATAAGAAATAACTGAATAGACATTTTGCTATTCCTGAAGGTAATATAAAATATTCTGAAACTTAGTATAGTCTGTCAAGTTGTGTTTGTTAAAATGGAGATTTTTTGAACCCTTCATCTATGGTAAGGAAACTCTTCCCAAAAGTTGCTGCTTAAGAACAAGTCCTTTTTACTCCCTCCATTGTTGGGGAAATGAAAAATTATATAGTCTGCAGGTATTCATGAGTACAATCATGGCTGGCTTTTTCTCAGGTAGTGGCTAAGTAACAAAAATAAGTAGCATGTTGAAGTAGCTGTACAGAATCAGTTTCCTTTTCCATCAACTCCTAATGGTGATGAGGCCTTTCTTACTTTAGCTTCCATTTTCTGGGATTTCAGCCAGATGTAATCACATGGAAAGGCTTAAGAAATGTAAAGATTCTTGGGAAAGCCAGAATCCTAAAGCCTCAAAGCAGTGATAGACAAGGAGTGCATGCTGAAGAGGGTGCCAGTTAAAACTATAGGCTATTCAAATGGGGTGAGAGAATGAATGCCCTAATCTGTGAAGATAATATGAGTTGTGCAAAAAGCAAGATATGGGGAAGGTACAATCAGTCCTCATTTCTGTGGCATCACATTTATTGGAGGGACTGGCTTGCTGTGGAAGAAACCCTGGCTCTACATCCTATTTTTGCCCACCTTAAGGAAAGGACTCCACAAAAGAAGCAAATAATCTTTTTATTTCCACAACACAACCCGTCTTCCCTTTCCCCCAGAACAGAAGTTGACCTCCGCCATCAAAGCAAAGGACAAAAGCTGACAAGTGACAGAAGGCAAGGGGTTACTAGAAAAATAGATTATACCCAAGGCTCTCCTGGGAATCCAAACCCCTGTCCCCAGGCTCCGGTCAGGGATTACCAGATGGAGAGAACTAAAGACATGAGGCTGGATACTGACACAAGGAACTTCATTGGACAAAGGGGAAAGGAGCCTGGCAGTGAAAAGATCTGGAGAGGCTGGGTGGGGTGAGCTTTACTCCTAGTGTGAGTGCTGGAAGAAGGATGAGGGAGAAAATAATTTATTGGGTAATACAATGGTATGTAGTTTCAATCATGTCGACCATTCCAGATCTCAAGCTAAATTCTGGCCAGTCTATGGAGGTAGAAGTTGGGGATGAAAGGAGTCTAGAATCCCTCCTACTTCCCCAGAGTAGACATTTATTACTCAGCTCTACCCTTTTGCCTAACCTGTCTCCCCCAAAAGCTTCCAAATCCCTTAGCTAAAATTTGCATCAGAAAATGGAATTGGAATGGGGACAGACAGGAGTCTTGCCCAAATATCCCAGCCTGGGAACTGACAAGGTGAAAAGTAGGGGCAGGGAAAGGGAAGTTATGTAATGGAGTTAAATCTCCCCTCCACCCTTACTCAAAACTCGGACCCTGGGTGGACAGGGAAAAAAACCCAGGCAGCTGTTCTCATCAGGGACCCATGCAGACCTGTTGGACAGACATTGCAGGTGAGAGAAGGCCGAGCTGCAGGCCAGGAGGGTTCTTTAGGCTCCTAGAGGGAGAAGTGGGCCTCGAGTCAAAGGGGAGCGAGGAACAACAAACAGTGGAAGGAGCCTTTGAGCCCCCAAACTTATGGGACACCCTCCACCACCACCCGCCCCTCAAGTGCTAATCAGAGGGGCCCCTGCGGGTGGCAGGCTAATCAAGGGCAGAGCTTGATACGGGTGCCCTTGGAGAGCACCCGAAAGAAAGGGAAGACACGCTCGCCCAGGAAAGCAGCTGAGAAGGTATGCACGTGGGCTAGAGTCTCCGCATTGTAGAAGCCCAGGCGCCCAGCCTCATAGTCCAGGTACACGCCAAAGCGCCGTGGTTTCTCACTTGGGCTCAGCAGTGTCTGCTCCGTTGAGCTCTGGGCCTGGTAGCGTTTGCCGTTGGTGCCCACACACCACACTTCCCGCTGGAGCAGGGGCTGTTGGGGTAGGTGGAGCCGGCGGCGGCGATGGTGATGGCGCGAGGAGCTGGCATCCCCACTGCCCACAGAGGACCCCCCAGAGCCAACCTTCTCCTTATGATGGGTCGATTCACGGGCAGCGCCCACCGCCCAACCCCGCCGCCCGCCCACCTCTACCTCCCAGTAGTGCCGGCCAGAGCGGAAGCCTTGGGCCCCCAATACACAGCAGTCAGCTGAAAAGCGCTTGGAATGGTCAGCAACCTCCTGCCGCCGCTCTGCAAGGCGGACCCCCCGGCGGTCAGGGGAGAGCATCAGAGCCGGGTGAGCTGTGTCAGGGTCCAGCGTCAGGTCCACTTGGGGAGGGGGGAGGACAAATATGCCAGGGCTGGAACAACTGTTCCCCATCAGTAGCCAACTCCAAGATTCAGCCTTTCCTGATGCCCTCCCCTTTGTCTCCCTCCCTTCCTGCCTTCCAGTGGTCCTCACCCCACCCCATCTTAGAGGCCAGACTTCAGTTCCTATGGGCTCCAACTCTTTCCCCACTCTTGTTTTCAGGACACTGGACAGGTCTTCCCTCTGGCCCTGGCTCTTGCTATCCACCCTCCATTCCCACCATCAACACCTACCTGGGCTAGGACAAAAACTACTCTTGGCTTGAAGCCCCAAGCGGCCTACCTGTATCCTGCTCCACCTCAGACCCAATCTCCCCCCCACCCCCCGCCCCTGTCCCAGGCCCAACTTCCCCTCAGAACCCAATCTCAGGTCTGTGAAGGGAAAGGAAAAGGAAGGTCGTACAGGTGACCTCCCTACCTCGAGCAGCCTGACAGAACATCCGGCTCATTTTCCTCACGATGGCATCTGTCAAGAAGTCGTGGCTATGGGGTTGACACGGGTCAGGGGACCAGACCTCTGGGGGTTGCAGCTGTATCTCTTCACACCTGGAGGAAGGGGACCGGGCAGGGGGTGGGACCATGATATTCCCAGAGGGAAGAGCAGAAGCTGAGGGGAAGGAGAGGAGGGTCCAGGAGGCAGAAACTCGGGTCCTGGGGAAGGAAGGAAAGGAACGGGATATCCAAAAGAGGTAGGGATGGGGAACCAGATGCCACTGGGTCACAAAGGATAAAGGGTGGCAACACACCTATTGAAAGTCTCCTTGATGTCCTGGGAATAACAGAAACAAAAAGAGGGAGAGGGAAAAAGAGACAAAGAGAGAGTCAGCTGCACAGAGACAGCTCCTTTCTCCCAATATGATTCCAGCCAGAGAAAGGACTGAACTTGAACAGGGAGTAAGAAAAAGCACCCTCAAGACCCTCAATAGTGTGTATCCATCTCAATCATCCCTATGCCCTAGCACACTTAATCTCATCCTGCTGTGAGACCAATAATGGAATTTTCAACCCCAGTAAAAGGATTTTCACAACATAACTTGGGCATCTTTCTCAGGATGTCTGTCAAAAATTCTTTCCTGGACTCTACTTTAAAACCCTCTTTATGCAACTGAATTTCTTTTTTTTCACTGGGTATAATCACACACACCCACATTTGGCATTAACCGTGTCTCCAGCCTCAAAAAACCCTTTGGTCTTAGGTTAAATTATCATCGGTCCTCCCAATGAGAAGAGAGGCAGCTCTGGACAGACGTTTGGTAAGCACTGCCTGACAGAGCAAATACAGGGTGCTGGGGGGCAGGTGGGGAGAGACAGGGAAGGGGGAACTGCTCACCTGGAGCAGCCGCAGTCCCCCCTGCTGGCTCCGCTCCTGGGCCTCTGCCAGCAGGCGGCTTAGCTGGGCAGCCTGCTCCGCCAGGCGGCTGGCCGCTGCTCCTGCACGCCCTAGCTGGGCTTCATGCATCTCTCGGAGGCGCCGCTCCAACCCTGCCTGCTCTTCAGCCAGAAACCGTGTCAGCCGCCCGAACTCCGAGGCCACAGCTGCCAGCTCTGACTTCATCTGGCTCTGGGATGATGCAAAGGGGATGGTGGATACCACCTCAACACACAGAAACATAAACTTCCAATTTTGCAACTGCTGCCCCACAGTCCAAGGTAATGGAGCTCTGCATCCCAAATGGAAAGAGGCCCCTGTCCCTTCCCCAACCTCCCAGCCTTACCAGGCACCATTCCCACACTTCCAAGCACACTGGTCTCAAACTTGCTAACTTCTGCCTGCAACTTATCTCCACCCTGGCTACCTAACTTGATTCATTCTTCAGGTCTAAATTTAAAAATACTCCCTGAGAGTGGTGCCTGGGTAGCCTGAGTATTAAAAATACTCCTCTCAGGGAATATTTTTAAATTTAGTTGGTTAAGCATTCAACTTTGGCTCAGGTTGTGATCTTGCGGTTTGTGAGTTCAAGCCCTGTGTTGGGCTCTGTACTGACGGCTCAAAGCCTGGAGCCTGCTTCAGATTCTGTGTCTCCCCCTCTCTCTGCCCGTCCCACGCTCATGCTCTCTCTCTGTCTCTCGATAATAAATGAACGTTTCAAAAAAAATTTTTTTTTAATTCCGAGAGAAGCCTTCCCTCCCCGCCAGATCTAAATCAGAATCACCCCCATAAATATCGTATTTTTCATCAATATCAATATATGTCTTAATGGCATTAACATCCATTTGAAATGTAGTTTACATTTAAGTATCTTTTAACATCCTTTTCCACCACTGCATAAGCTGTTTGCCACAGGGTCCTCAGACCCCAGAACACCACCAATACTTAGTTAAGAGGGTTTTTTTTGCAATGAATAAATTAAAAATTCAGGAATAAAGATATGAAGTTAGGGTCTTGACTATACCACTAATGACCTTGGAAAAGTCACCTAATCCTTCTAGATCAGGAGTCTAGCAAACTTTCTCTGCAAATGGCCAAATGTTACTTTACACTTTAAAAGCCAAGAGGCTAAATCATGGATACCATTGTGTAGGTACTTCTATGCATAATCGGAGAAAACTTCTGCCTACTCTCAACCCATTTGCCTGGCCTGGACAATCCCAGATAGTGAGCATGCTTTTCACCTAGGTATCATCAGCTAGAGACATTCTTGGAACAAAGAGGGACAGGCCAGAGTGGAGAAGGAGGTTCTGACTAGCCAAGTAGGTGAAGGAAAGTCAGCTTTACTCTCTGTCCCAGTGACACTCATATCCTGACATCTCTCTGCATCCCAGGACCCCAGAAGTCTCAATCTGAGCATCTGGCTAAGAGGACTCTCTGACTCCTAGACCCAGATTCCACTCAATGTGTGACAATTGCCAGCAGTAGAGTCCCTAATGTGTAAGTGGCAAAAAAAAATAATCACAAGCTTTGGGAAGTGGCAAGACCCACCCACTGGCCAGGGTGGTAGGCGTGGGAAAGATGAGGGAAGAGGTCGGACAAGAAAGCTATCCTGGCTTGGTCTCCAAAGCCAGGCCATTCCAGTTTCTGCTGATCTTACAAAAACAGGTAGAGTTGGGGGTTGAGCTGATGGTATTACGGAAAAAATATCTAAAAATAATCCTTGGGGAGAGGTGATCAATTAAGAAAAACAACTGAGAAACGTTGGACTAGAGAAGACCAGGTCTCTGTAACTTTCACAAGTTCCTATCCACTAAATACCATGCTCCCCAACCTCCCGTCAGGCTCACGGCTGCTCTGCCTACCACCTACCATCCGTCCTGGGACCTAGAGCTTCTCTGATGGCTGTTATGTGGATTTTGCCTTGCCCACTTCTGCCTTCTGTGCTATCCAGCCTGGTGGGCACACACCTTGAAGTGAGGTGTCTGGGGTGGGAAGCCTGTTCTGCAGCCTTGGGCCAAGGACCCAACCTCTCCGCACTAGAACTATATCTATTTCATTTTGGAACTTAGGAACAAACATGCCCCCTGACCCTCTAAGGCCCTTCACTCTTCAGGACCCTGGGAATGTGTCTACCTCTCTCCCAGGCCCCTCTTCAGGGAGTCTTGTCACCACCTGTGAAAGTAGGCAGCCCATCTTCCCTGCCCTGATCACAGAGCCAGTAAGCCCTATCAAAGACATTCACCCACCTTCAGTTCTGTCACCCGCCTCTCCTCCTTGGCCTTCATCTTCTGCACAGCCTCTAGATGCTTCCTCAGTGGTTCCACATGCCCCTGCAGTTTGGCCTGAGGGAATGAGAAAAGGAAGGTTAGAAGCCTGGGACAGGAGAGGCACCTGCTTTCAGTGCCCACTTCCCCCACCCTCTCTGCATTGGGTTAGGGCTCAAAGCCTGATCCCCATCACAAGTATCAGACGAGCATCATACTCTCTTCCTCCCCTTCCTTCTCTTCAGATGATGACAAAGGTCTCCAACCCTCTGCCTGCATTCATATAAAGAAGCCCTGAGTGTGTTATCTATAGGTAGGATTCTGAGGACTACAGAGCCCCATACCCGGAGCTGGGGTGGACCTGGCTTGAGCCCCTCACCATATAAGGTCCTTCCATATGAATGTTCCAGCCCTTATCAGTAATCTTCCTCATAACTTTTGTTTCTAAATACTTCTCTGATGATTTTGTACCTGTGCTAAAGATCTTTCAGTGGTTCTCCACCACCTACAAAATATGAGGTGCTCTCATTCCCTCTACATTTCTAGCATCCTCTACTACATTTACCTCTTCTGACCTAGACTCTTAGTTTTAGCCACAAAAAAATTCCTGTCTTTTCTTGGGTGTAATTCCATTATCTTCATCCATGCTGTGTTCTCTTTATGGCATTTCCTTTCTCCACCTGGCCCAGGGCAGTCTTCCTTTAAAATACTAGCTACCTAGTACCATGGTTCTCCCTGCCCCCAACTTCTTCTGTCATCCCAAGGAACATTTACAATACTTCCTAAACACTATAATGATTTTTCAATATGTCTCTGCCAGAACACAATGGCTCCTTATGGGGCAAGGGCGCCACTTTACATATTTTAATTTCTATGCCTGTCCATATGCTTTCTCTCATTCAATTACTTACTAAATGGGAAATAAGAGGCACCTGGGTGGCTCAGTCAGTTAAGCATCGGACTCTTGGTTTTGATTCAGATCATGATCTCAGTTTGTGGTTCAAGTCCTGAGTAGAGCACAGGGCCTACTTCGGATTCTCTCTCTCCCCCTCTCCCTGCCTCACCCCAGCACAAGATCTCTCTCAAAATAAATAAACTTTAAAAAGACAATCATTAGGGCACCTGGGTGGCTCAGTTGGTTGAGCATCCGGCTTTGGCTCAGGTCATGATCTCACAGTTCATGGGTTCAAGCTCCCGCACTGGGCTCTGGTGCCAACAGATCAGAGCCTGGAGCCTGTCTTCGGATTCTGTCTCCCTCTCTCTCCGACCCTCCCCTGCTCATGCTGTTTCTCTCTCTCAAAATAAATGAAGGAGTTTTAAAACATTTTTTTAAATAAATAAAAAGAAAATTATTACTGGGGCACCTGGGTGGTTCAGTTGGTTGAATGTCCAACTTTACCTCAAGTCATGATCTCACTGCTCCCTAGCTGAATGCTGTGCTGACAGCTCAGAGCCTGGAGCCTGCTTCGGATTCTGTATGTGTGTCTCTCCCCCTTCCCTGCTCACACTCTGTCTCTCTCTCTCTCAAAGGTAAATACACATTAAAAAAACATTTAATTATTTTTAAATAAATATAAAGGGAAAATAAAACTCTCTCTTCCTAAGATTTTAACCTTCACAGCAAATATGCACTTGAGCTCTATGTTCCAATCCCTTGTATCTTTTCCTTTTTTTTCTTTTTAATTTTTTTAATGTTTTATTTATTTCTGAGAGAGAGGGACAGCGTGAGCAGGGGAGGGTCAGAAAGAGAGGGAGACACAGAATCTGAAACAGGCTCCAGGCTCTGAGCTGGCTGTCAGCACAGAGCCCAATGCTGACAGCATCGAACCCATGAACCGCAAGATCATGACCTGAGCCGAAGTGTGATGCTTAACTAACTGAGCCACCCAGGCGCCCCTCTTTTCCTTTTTAAACTGTTTATTTATTTTGTGAGAGAGCATGAGCAAGGGAGGGGCAGACAGAGAGAGAGAAAGAGAATCCTAAGCAGCTTCCCTGCCCCCAGACGTGGGGCTCTATCTCATGAACAGGGAGATCTTGACCTGAGCTGAAATCAAGACTCAGGAGGCTTACCCAAATGAACTGCCCAGGCACCCCCAGAATCTTTTTCTTTGGGACCAGAAATAGGCCCAACCTGATTTCTTTCTTTTTTTTTTTTTTAATGTCTCCTATGACTACTGCCTTTTTCCTTTAGGGGTGATACAGAGCAGAAGAACTCAAGCCTAAACTCCAATCTAAACCTGAATGTAGCCATGTGACCTGAAGCAAGTAACACTTCCAATTTCCTTATCTTACATGGGAATTGGGAATAACAGAATGCATATTATGGACAGTACACTTCACACAATGTCTGGCACATGGCAAAGATCAATAAATGTTATCTAGTATTCTCTACCTATGTCTAAACTGCCAGTGACAACCTGATAACGACCCTTGAACTAAAGAGGTTACTGACCCAGAGAGAGTACAAAAGGCAATGGTTGTTGTACACAGGATGAGTGGTTCTAGAAAAAATCACATTAATAATATTATAATCACTCCCTAACATGAAAGTAGCATAAACTACAAAAACTTTTGCTTTTGATATTATCTTCTATTTTTCTCCAACCCTATTCAGAATATTTAGTTTACCATTTAATATTTTTCATAAATTACTGGCAAATTTATAAGCACAAATCCAAACAGTACTATTTTAGAGAAATTTTCAAGTGCTTTCACCTTTTTAGGAGCTTTATTTATACATCCATATAATTACCTATTCAATAAAGAAATATTTCTACAAAACAACACTGTTCCAAACTAGCACTAGTTAGTGTACATATTTGAAAGGAATAAACTATCTACTTATAAAATAACCTGTAAGTTAAAAAAAAGAATCACTCAAATTAGTTCTAAATAATAAAATTTATGTATTTACATTTGCTGGTAAGTTAATGCCAGATTATTTGCATCTATGTGACCTCCTCAAATTGCAGAGCCCTACGAGACTGGCATACAACAGATGTGGCTAACACAAATTCACAATTTTTTTTTTTAATATTTATTTCTAGGAGAGAGAGAGAGACAGCGTGAACAGGGGAGGGTCAGAGAGAGAGGGAGTCACAGACTGAAACAGGCTCTAGGCTCTGAGCTGGCAGTCAGCACAGAGCCCGACGCGGGGCTCGAACTCACGAACCGCGAGATCATGACCTAAGCAAAAGTCGGACGCTTAACCGACTAAGCCACCCAGGCGCCCCACACAAATTCACAAATTAAAATCCAGTTTCAGAAGCCCTTCAGAAGAGTCCTATAGGACGGTGAAAAAGGGTGGAATGCCCATGAATAGTCCATCCCAACATTTAATTAACAAACTGCCCATTGATGAGTGGAGTTAAATAGGAGCCAAAAGGAGATTTAAAAAAAGGACAAAAGGAAATCACAACCTCACCTAATAACCAGAGCTTAAACAACAGGTAATGTTACCAATGCAGTGATTCCAATGCTAGGCTGGGATTTCTTAAAGTTACTCTCCCTGTCTCTGACTCAGAATTTCTAGTGGCAGGGCCCACTGTACTTATGAAAACTCCCTTAGTTGGATAGTTACTTGTCATAAGAGGATGTAAGATTGTCTTAGCTGTACTACTCATTGCTTCTAAGCTATGTTACTCTAAATTTAGAGTTACTCTACAATTGGGGTAATGCACTGACCACATAGGAGCTACCCTCTATTTCTCCTGGTCCCACTGTTTCAAACCCATCCCAGCCTTCACTAAGTGGTGCTATTTGTGTTGGCTGTCTCACAGACCAATCTTCTTTACCTATATCCCAAAGGAGTAAGAGCCAGAAGTAAGGTGCAAAGTATTAACCAAACTAGAATCAGACTCCAAGAAGTCACATGTCAGGAAAGTCTACAACAGACATCTAAATGGTGGTGACACTGTTAACAGCATGCAAGGGCATGGGGGCAGGTCATAACCAAGTCCATCACCTACTAGTAGCTATGTGGCCCTGTGTGTATTATTTAATTCTATTTCCTAACCTGTAAAAATGGGACAGAAATCGTATCAAACTTACAGGATTGTTTGAAGTTTTAAATGAGATAGTTCATGAAAAATGCTTAGTACAGTGCCTGGTGTACATAGTAAGTTACCTGTTCAGTAAATATTAACTTTTAATCCTGGTGAAATTAAAGTTAGAGATGCCTAGGTGAGTAAGTGCAGAGCCTGGTCTTCTGACTTAAAAGCTGCTCCCTTTTATCTGTATTCTCAGGAAAGGTAAGAGTCTCTTGTCAGTACATCAGACTGATGCAGACCTAATAAAAGTCCTCAGGGACAGAACCAAGCCATATCATGGGGTAGGTGGGAAACCCATTAAAAGACAACTGCAGAGCATGTGGGTCTGACACTAGTAGTCATTCCTAAACTTCTGCTCCGTGGGGCCCTTTGCTGTTGAGGCCCCAAGCCCTTCCCATCTTTAGGGGTCTGAGTCAAGAAGAGACTGAAGACTCACCCAGAGGAAAATGAGACTGATGGTAAAGACTGAGGGGCCTGTCACCTGTACTCCTACACTTAGGGACAATGGAAGTGTGAAACAGCAGTGACCTTCCCCAAGAGATGCAGCCCAGTGATACAGCATCCCCAGCTCTGCCCAAATTTTTTGAGGAAGTGGGTCTTCCCTTATCTTCTACACAGGTCTGCTTTGTCTGTGTACAGGATCCTTCTCACTCCAAACCACCTTGATGCCAGTAAATGCTTAGAAAAGGAGAATCAGCTCACCAGTGCATGAAGTCCTGGGGAGAGACAGGGGACGTATTTCCATTTCCCAGTTCCTCTCCACCCCCAATAAACTCCCATCTTTTACTTCTCTCACCTTGTATTCCTGCACCACCTCCTCCAATGGCACCACACTGTGCTGTTTGTGGCTCCTGGATTCTCGGCACACCACACAGATGGCCTCTTCATCCACCTCGCAGAAGAGCTTCAGGGCTTCCTGGTGTTTGGGACAAATGCCCTGCTCGTTCCCACGGCTCCCTCGACCAGGAGTTGGGTGCATCTGTCGAATCACCTGGACCATGTTGGCCAGCTGCAGGTTGGGGCGGAAACTCCTCCTGGGAAAGCTCTTTCGGCACTGGGGGCAGGTGAAGCACCTCCGAGGGGCTGGAGGCGGGGGCAGTGGGGTGACGGGGTCTAGCTCCTCTTCCTCGTCCTCCTCCAGCACTTCCTCCTCGTCCTCCTCGTCCTCCCCTCTCAGATCCTCCTCCATGTCCCCCAAGTAGTAGTCCAAATCTTCCTCCTCGTCCTCCTCCTCCCACACGTAGTCCATGTTGTCCCAGTTGGACCCGCCCATGCCACTGGTCCAGAACACACCCTCCTCTTCCTCCTCGACCTCCTCCTCCATGTCGCCCTCATAGTCTTCATCCCTCATGGGGGTATCCCACCCCCCACCGGCCCCCACAGCCTCCACCTCCTCCTCCTCTCCGTCCTCCTCTTCCTCCTCCCGGTCTAACTCATCCCTGTCCTCCTCATCCTCCCCTCCCCACAACTGGGTTACACACACTCGGCAGAAGTTGTGCCCGCAGCCGATGGACACGGGGTCCGTGAAGTAATCGAGGCAGATGGCGCACACCGCCTCCTCCTGAAGGGTCTGCACAGGGTTGGGTGCCATGGCAACGGCAGCCATCTTAGTGTCCAGTCAGCCAGTGTAGATGGGCGGTGGGGGGGTGGGGGCGGGGGTCTTCCCACTCAGACGCCCTGACGACCCTGCCCCACCCCCACCCCACCCCTCCACACCTTGCCTCAATCGCAGACACAGAAAGCTCCGCCCGACAACCCACCCCTCTAGAGTTCCCTACTCCTAGACGACAACCGTGTCTCTGCGAGGGGACGGGACAGAGCTGACCGCTACAGCCAAGTCCCTCAGGTGGCCCTGAGTGCAAATCTGTCCCAACGCTCCCTTGGCCTCCTCATAAACCCCCGCCCCTCCTCACTTCCTGACCCCGCCCCCTCACTTCCGGCCACCCCTTCAACACTTCCGGTGTCTGCGAGTCACCCAAGCTCGCGAGTTCCCTCCGCGGCGGCGCTACGCCCCTTTCTTTCCTCCCGGGCCCCTGGGCGACAGGAAACGGCGAGGAGACGCTCTAGCAGGCACACGGGAACAGGACGGGAGGGCTAGAACGATGGAGACCCACGTCTCTGTAACACGAAGGAGCAGGGAACGCGGACGACCTGGAAGGACCGGCCTCCCCCATCCCCCGCCACTGGGAATAAACTTTGGGGGAAGGTGGAGGCTCTTAACGGGCGTCCGTTCTCGGCGGTATGACCGCGTCGGCCCGGCGCCATCCTACTAACCGGACAAGGAGGACAGCGCCAGGGACTCCCCACAGCCGATGCCGGAAGCGGAGGGGCGGGTCCCGGTGTGCGCCCTCAAGTACTTCCGGCCCTTCTAGGCTGAAGACTTAGTTGTTTGGGAATTCAGAATTCGTCGGAGAGGAATCTGGAAGGCAATCAGAGATTTTCCCCAACTTCCCTGCTATAGTTGGTATTTCTGCACGCATTTTAGAAACTGCCGCCTGGTCACTCTCGTATCGTTTAGATGAACATTTCCAACTGCCTGATAAAGGAATTGTGAAATCATTACATAAACATTCACACAGTGGAACACTGTTCAGCTGTAAAAAGGGAATCCTTCACAATGTACTCTGAAGTGAGAAAAGCAAGGTGATGAAAAGTATAGAAAAAGGGGAGGATGTTAAAAAGGTATTTGATATCTTTGCAGTCCTGTGTTTACTCGTATAAAATAGTTGCCATCAGAGGGTTTTGTGAAATAAGAGTTAACAGTTTCAAAGCTATCTTACTTAGCAGATAAAGTCATTCAGCACTTTCAGAGTGGGCACCATGCATGCTCTGCGTCCAGACCACCTCGAGGTCTGTCTTCATGGAGTCTCAATGTAAGAGCATGGGCTCAAATTGGGTTTGTGGCATTAATTTCTTTTCTTTTTAATCTCATCCAGGCTGTAGAACTGTCACTAAAGATGCCACTTTGGTACGTAGAGCATCTCTGAAATAGATTATTTGGGTGATTGAAATAATACTTGAGGCTTTTTTTTTTTTTAAGAAAATAAAACTGCGGGGGTAGTTACAGGAATGTAAGTCATGTACAGAATTCCCAATGAGTGCGGGGCGCTGCGGGATGCCAGGGCTGCGCAGGCAGAACTCACCCTGTTCTCGAGACGCTTCCCACCTAGTGGGGAAACTCCGAGTGAACACCTGCTTCCTCGGAGCGGTAGCCTGAACACCCCAAAACCACGAATCCTCGTGGGTAAACAACTGTATGAGGCCATCTCAAAAGAAGTGTGGCTACGAGACCTGAACACAGCTCAGCCGGCAGCCAAGGGAACGACTGTCACACGCAAATCTGGTCCCATTCAACCCTGTAATCTCCCAGCATAGCTTCTAGATGGTATTAGTTACAAAGTATGATCGTCAGTTTCCGTAGTGTAGTGGTTATCACGTTCGCCTCACACGCGAAAGGTCCCCGGTTCGAAACCGGGCGGAAACAGTACCTCTTTTAGCCTCCCTTTCGTTTGGAGGGTCACCTATTGGTCCACGCTTCTGCCTCCGGAGGAGAAAGCGCTACCCTATCAGAGAGAGAGGAACATGAGTATGTCTATTTCTCTTTCTAGGAGATGCTTGTGAAGCCGGACCCCAGCAGGACGGAGCTCACAGCAGGCCCTCCACAAATGCTCCAATGTATATTGAGGTCTGGCACCTCAACAGTCTTGCCCTTCCCCAGGGAAGACCATGGAGCCACTTCTCCCAGGTTCAGGGATCCTAGGCTTCCGATCATCTTCCTAGTCTCTAGGATAATCAGACATACAGTAGGTGCTCCATGATACTCATGCAGTTACTTTCTAAAGTGTGCCATCCAAACCATGAGAGACTCTTGAATGCTGAGAACAAACTGAGGACTGATGGGTATGGAGGGGAGGGGAAGGGGGGTGATGGGCATGGAGGAGGGCACTTGTGGGGATGAGCAGTGGGTGTTATATGGAAACCCACTTGACAATAAACTATTTTAAAAAATAAATAAATAAAGTGTAACATCATCTCTGCATTTGGATTTCAGTTTTCTAAGATAGAACCCAAGAAGCAGTCATGTGCCCAGCTAGCTCAGTCGGTAGAGCATGAGACTCTTAATCTCAGGGTCGTGGGTTCGAGCCCCACGTTGGGCGTAGTTTGTTTTGAAGGGGAAAAAGGAAGAACCTTTGATGCAAAGGCAGGAAAAAGGAAGAACCTTTGATGCAAAGGCAGGCAGCAAGGTTCTCTCCAGTTCCCACACCAAGTGGGCCTCCGCATCCTTGGCCAAGCAGTAGCGCAACAAAAGAATGCCCCAGCCATAGGACCCTCGCTGACCAAAAGGGAGCGAGTGAGGGCTGGGTGCTGGTGTACAAATTCCCTGGGGACCTGTTCCTAAGGCCACCACTTTGCTGAAATTCGCCCGCACACAGTCAAAAAGCGTCTGGTGTCCAGGGCAAGCTGCGCAGGGAGGGAAGGTTACAGCGTGGCTTCGGAAACTGCGGGGGGAATAGGGGGTGGGGGCCTGAGGGCCACCAGAGTGGTGATCACCTAAGTGACTTAAAAGCTGGTATTCTCGAGCTTTTGACACCACCGGTTTTTATGTTTGTTTTCATCAGGAAAGGGTCCATCTTTTAAATATTGCCCCACACAGAGGGGAATGTAAAAATATCCTTTATTTTGGAACACTCCAACATGAACATCCTCAGTTTACTTGTCATGAAGTTCTTCCTTAGCTTCAATTGAAATTATTTCAATTGTTAATTGGGTTTTTTCAGTCACACAAATTCAGCCTATTTTCTGTTTTCTGGACATAGAAGTCTCCCTCACGTACACGCCAGACCACAAGAGAAGTCTGCTGATCATGTAAAGCTGGTTTACTGACTAACCAAATGATTGAATGGCCTTCAGTCTCAGAAGTATGTGGGAATTAGGGAGGGTTTCACATGACACCCTATAAGGACAGTCTGGACAGGAGTTGGTCAAAGTTTGTAAAATAGGTAGATTTGCTGGTACAGTCCTAGCTCATTCATGCCTTCCTGGAGAGTTACTCCTACTATGGTCTTATCTTGGAATTAATGGGTCTAAATCAAATTGTGTCCCAAGAGTTTCAACTTTGACATTTTCTCTTGTATAAGTATGGATTTGTTTGCAAATTATGGTTTCAGGTTTGTTTGCTTGTTTGTTTGTTTGTTTAAGCCATCTTCACTGGAAATGGAAAATATTCCTTAAAAAATCCTGGCTTTTCATTAAAGGGAAGCCCAGGTGGACAGGCTTCTTGGTCCATCTCCCAACAACTGGGACCACACCCTTCCAAGCTTTTTGCTACGATTCCTCCTTTTCTCTCCTCTCCACCCTTTCCACTGCTGCCCCTCTAGCCAGGCCCAGTTTGGAATTCCCTCAGATAGGTGATCCAGGCTGCTCGTAGTACAAAGGAGTCAAATGTTCATCAATTTAAAAATTCAACAAACAAAAGGAATGCTAGTAGGATCTTCGGTCTTTTTTCTCCTTGGCTATGGAGGCCATAGAAGCAGAAGGATTCACTCTGGTTTACATTCCAGAAGGATTCCTTTAGGAATGATGACCAGGGCATGTGACAGGAATAAGACTGCATTAGAGAGAGGAACTGGACGGACACAGCCATGGTCTAGAAAGGAAGTGGCTGGCCTGGCAGTGGCAAGGCAGCAGTCAGAAAGAAGCATGAAGGAGGTGCATTGTTTATATTTGGACAGGAGAGGGAGCTCCCAGTTTTCTGCTTTAGATGGTTTAGTACAGAGACTGTGTGTAAAAGTACTGGCAACACTGACTCCACCTTTAGCCCTCCACCCTCTTCAAACCAGGCAATGACTTCCCTCCCACTGTGTTCCACTGCCCTGGAGGTTAATGTATTCCCTGACTGGAATTCGGGAAAGCCTGTTCTGATCTTCCCGAAGTGGCACACAGAAGGCATCACTTTAGATAACTACCCTATGACCTTACTGCCATGTCCCTCACAACATAAAATCTAGGGATTAAGGTCTGGACTGGGTGAAGTATAGCTGTGGAGAATGTGGACGAAGAATGGCCTGGTATGGCCTGGGTGGTCTGTGCTCAGCTATTCTCCCTTTCAGTAAGTTACCCTGAATAAAACTCTGTGAAAGCAGTAATGGAGTAGCTTGCTTCCTTTTTTCCATCTTAATGTGCCTTCTCAATTTAGAGGATGCTTGTACTGACTTTTAACCTTCTAACACTGAGGGGTGGGGTGGGTGAGCTGGAAGTAATAAGTTCAGTCTCAAACAGGTTGGGAGATGTCTAAAAGGTCTTGTCCAAGATGTGGATTTGTGGGGGTTTCTTTGCTGTTTTTTTTTTTAATTTTTAAATATTTTTATTTATTTCTAAGAGAGAGAGACAGCGTGAGCAGGGGAGGGTCAAAGAGAGAAAGAGATACAGAATCTGAAGTAGGCTCCAGGCTCCAAGCGGGATGTCAGCACAGAGCCCGATGCGGGGCTTGAACCCACAAGCCATGAAATCATGACCTGAGCCAAAGTCCGACGCTCAACGGACTGAGCCACCCAGGTGCCCCCAAAACATGTGGATTTGAAACTTGGGGAAAGTGGTCATTGCTGGAGCCATAGATGTAGGGGTAGAGGCTGAGTCAAACTGTCAATCGGGACGTGACTCTATAGAGAGATGGCCTTCTGTAGATGGAGAAGAGTCGAAATAGGAGTAAAGCTAGCAGCGAAGCTTCCACTGAGGCCAAGGGAGTTACGATGTGCAAAAAAGGAGGGACAGATCGGTAGAGTCAAGTTCCATACATGTAAGGGAAGGCAGTAAAACATTGGATTGGGCTACCAGCAGGCCCCTGGTGACCTTGATCCGAGAGTTAGAGTTGGACAAGAGGGACTCCACCTTGTGCTCTGGTGAAGAGAGGCTTATTTGTTGCTGACAACTCAAGGATCCTGACTCAGGAGGACTCAGACTCCGTTCCAATTCCTGGCTCCGAAGGTCTTCTAGAATCAGCTTAGGCTACCAAAAAAAACAAACCAAACCAAAACAAAACAAAACAAAACAAAACAAAAAAACCATTTTGCAATATTAACCTATACTGCTCTTACATTTGCATGTATATAGATCTACCTATACTTGCATTAAGCCTCATCTCAATTCTGGATGTTCGATGCTAGAACTGATTAGTTTTATTTTCATAAAATACTTATAAGATTTCATTACATTTCAAAATTTAATTAAATATTCAACTTTATTTAAATAACATTGAGTTAAAACTTTACATTTATAATTTCAATTTCCCCTTTATTTTTAACAGATAATTTTACATAATTTAAACAATTATTTTGAAAGCATAATGTAAAACCAGTTTTATTTTTGGCTTGTTTATATTTACATTTTAACGAAATATATTCAAGTCTCGTATTCTTTGAATGCATTTAGTATTTCTTTAATCTTTTAAATCTTTAGTCTTAATCCAGCACCAATTGAGTCAGAATTTAAACCCTCCCGCTGTCTCGCTAGAAGAAAGAGACAAAATGGAGTGAGTTACCTAGTATCAAACATCCGAAGCCACGTTTACCTTCCTTCTTGAGAGGCCCGCTGCTTTCATTCACTGCTGTTTTGGGTTTTTTAATTGCAAAATGTGACTGGCTTCAAGACTTACTAAGAGGTCGCGCGCTCCGTAGTTAGTACTATTACGCAGGGCCACGGTGGAGGTGAGAGGCTTTGGTAAACCAGGAAAAAAAGGGTTCTAAGGGCTCTGCCTTGCGGTTTCCGCGCAGAGACCGGGACAGCTCACATGATCATACTTCTTAGGGGAAGCATGGAACTTATCTCACGCCGCACGTTTCCGTAGTGTAGTGGTTATCACGTTCGCCTAACACGCGAAAGGTCCCCGGTTCGAAACCGGGCGGAAACACGTGTGACGGTAGCTTTTGCTTTTTTAATTAGCTCAACAGTTTGAGTGAATTTTTCTATTTTGGTCATTTGGCCTTGGAATATATGTGCACATATATATACAAACGTTACCATAGTTTTCACGTACTCTTGTCTTTTCCAATTCATAACCAGTTCTCTTCAACCAATGCAGTTCAGATCTCTAGATCTGTGGTACAAAAAAGGTGGTCTATGTCTTTAGACCTTCCTTCAGAGAACTTACAAGCCTGATCGGTTAAAAGACAAAAATAGGGAAGGAATGCGACGCAACCACAAATGAAATATTGAAAACTGCAAAAAGGAATGAGATGGAAATGCCTGGGGGAAGTCAGGTCAGGGAAAAGTATTCACAGGGAAGATCGTTGAGGTGGTAACGACCACACCACCTACAATGTGTTGTGTTGCAATGTCCATACCTGTTTTAGGTGTCTGCCTAAGAGCAGGCGTCTGCCTGAGAGGAACCTAACAATCCTGCGAGGTACTTAATAATGTTGTTCCCAGTTTACACGTCACGCTTCTGAGCCACAGACACATCACATAAGATGAGGAATCGTGAGGTAGAGGAAATAGAAGTCTGAGCTAAAGAATGGAAAAGAGGAAAACAAACAGGGCACTTGGAGAAATTTAAGTAGGCACAGGCGAGGAAGCCGCGTTGGTTCTGCCAGCGGACCGTTAGTGATTGGCCAGGTGGAACCAAAGACAATGGCTGCACCATCCACACTATGGATGCTACCACTAACAATTCTACGCTGACTCGCTTCATTTCCAGCTTGGGGCCTCCGCATCCACCTGGCCTGACTGGAGCCACCTCCTCTTCTCCAAGTAGCACCTTACCCTTGCTTCCAGCGTGACTCCTCATGCAGATCCACCTGGTATCTACCCTGCATTCCTCCCACTGTCCAGTGTGTCCTCAGTGGCGGAGAGCAGTCAAAAGGTGTCTTGGTCAGCCGCCCTCTTCACGGATCCTCACTTGCAGCTCATCAGCCTTGATCCTGTGAGACAGACGCCTCACAGTTGGGAAGCAGGCTCAAGAGGTCAAGGGGGAAAAGGCTTTAGAGAAGCAGTCCACCAATATTCTGGGCCCCCAGACCAGTGTTTCAGACTTGAGAGATGTCGGTAGAGATGCACACTTTGTGGACCTCTGCAGCACAGCCTGTTTTCATGCCCTGGAAAATACGGTTCACGCTTTCATACCTGACGGAACCCACTTAAATATTTGACAAGCAACTTCTTTCCCAGCACTTTTGTCAAAGTGGAAAGACAAATAAAACATCAAAGTTGTAAATCAAATTGTTTTTAAAGTTTCACGTATCTTAAGTGCAGACAAAGCATAACCAAAAATAGCATAAGAAAAAGATCAATATCTTGCCTATTTCTTTATCATTTCTCTTTCATACTTATTTGTATACCTTCCCAGAACTTACAGATGCACTCACCCAACCAAGAAGGCTAAAGCCCAGCCTTGGAACTTAGAGACTCAGAGGAGTGAAGAGTGAAGGTTTCTGGATCAAACCTGGGAGAAAGCTTCTCCTTCCCCTGCTGATCCCATTTCTTTATTCCTTCCTTTCCTTTCCTTTCCTTTCCTTTCCTTTCCTTTCCTTTCCTCTTCCTCTTCCTCTTTCTCTCTCTCCCCTTCTTTTTTTTTTTTTTTCATGTTTTACCGACTGATTTGAGGCGAGTTAGTACATGCTCCTCACTCCAGGCTCTACACTGCTAGAGTGTCTCCTGCACTCACCAACCATCCCCCCCAAACTGATCTTCTTGGTGGCCCCAGGACTCTGGGAGGCCAGTACCATCACTCAGTCACTCTTCACAAGGAGAATTTTGATTTATGCCTCAGCTAATCTAAGAGTTTTCATTCCTGTTCCTTGTGGCGATAGTAAACAAATCCAAAGCAACACAACGAACACTAAAAACCCAGCTGGGACGGACAACAAGCTGTGCAGGAAGCTGTCTGCTTTGAGTCATATTTCTTTTGGGTTACAATTAATGCTAACTTGTCATCATGGTTTTAAAAGCTTCCCTAGGCTCTTCTTGTTTAAATTAATGTTAATTATCATTCTTTTTTTGATGCTTAAATTGTAGCTTCTCTTCGGTGGGAGTCCCTTCACATTGGTCCCTTTATCTGTTCAGCATTGCCCTGACCGTTTGAAAGCATTCTTGTTTCCTGGAAGCTACTCATGCTTTGGACCCATCTGTAATTTTTCCTTATGACACAAGAGAATGATTAGGGACCTTCCTTTTTTTTTTTTTTTTTTTCAGTGAAAAGTGAAAGAAAAAAGCCAAATCTAGGTGCCAGGACAGTGCATGAAGCTCAAGTTTCTGGCTTCCCTGCTTCCAAGTACCCCAAGGAAATAGTTTAAAGGATATGAGTTAACACTGAGGGTTCTATTTAATTGTCACTTTGCTAGATCTTTACATTTCTTCAAATAAGCCTCAACATCATTACTCTACAAAATTATCTACCTTAAGTTTTAATCTCTCACCATAAGTAATTATATTCCCTTTTGCTTTATTTGTTAAAAATTTTTATTAGAAAATTTAAAGTAGAGATACTGGTATTATGAAACCCAAATACCTATCACCCAGCTTCAACAATTTCCTCTCTTCCACAATTCCAGTTTTATCTCTATCTCTATCACTTCCCACCCCACTGTCTCTATCTCAGAGGGTGATAAGGACTGTGAAAAAATTAATGAGAGAGATCTGATTGAGTGGTAAGCAAACAGAGATGGGCTACTGAGCATTGCTGGTGGGGTGCTTGGTGGGGGGATGGGCTAAACATTTGAGGGGCATTGAGGAGGACACTTGCTGGGATGAGCACTAAGTGTCATATGTAAGTGCTAAATCACTAAATTCTATTCCTGAAATCATTATTACACTATATGTTAACTAACTTGGATTTAAATTAAAAAAAAAAAAGAAAAAGAAAAAAAAAAGAGGTGACAATAAGCTGAGTCCAGAGATACAAGGAGCCAACCTTTCAAAGATCTTGGGAAGAGGCCTTTGGGAGAGGGGACAGAGGGTTAAAAGTCTCTGAAGTAGGAGTGTGCTTGGTGGATCCAGTGAGGGAAGGAAGACTCGGGACTTGGAGTATAAGGAGCCACAGCTATACCTCCTTGGCTCTGCATTCTGATTATTCCATCCATACCAGTAGCTGTTTTTGTTTACAAGTGGATAGAAAAAGGTATGGAGGACACTAGATCTGTAGTCTTAGAAGACTCTCAGGCTAATGAGAAATACAGTAGGACCTTAATGTGGAGTTTCTAAGGACAGATGAATGAACAACACATAGGCTCATTCAGAAGACTGCAAATAGACAATGCACTTAAGGGCTTCTAACTGCTATGAGTTGGTGGTTAAAGCAGGGAGACTGCAGCGGCAACCAGGGTTCAGGTATTGGCTCTACACTGCACCTGTGATCTAATCGGTGCCTCCCTTTCCTCCACACTCAATGAGGGTTCAGATGGCTACATCCACAACTGTTACCTGAAATGTCTAAAAGAAAATACCACCAGTGGCTGAGATGTTTGGGAAGATGCCTTTCTCGATAACCACAATTCATGAAGGCACTAAGGAAGTAACTAGTGAAAGGACTTAGTGATTTTCTTGTTCCAAAATTTGCTAGCTTTATAAGAAAAACAACAATATTTATAAGTTGAATTTAAAACCTTTAGAAAAACTAGGCTTTAACATTGACAACTGTAATACATTGAATATTAGTCACAGAACAAGTATGTATTCTTTTCCATATTCAAAAGCCTCCCTAGTCCTTAGACATTAAACATCTCAAATGACAGCAGAGAGTTTCCCAAAATACGTGGTGATTTTAATCCAGTTGGTCCTGTCACAAAATGGAGGAACAGGTCATTCTGGGTCATTTATTTGGCCACTTTTCCTCTGACATGCAGTCTTCCAGAATTAGGTTGCTCTGATTGACATTTTGTCTTCCTACTGATCCCAAATGCACATTCCCCAGGACACCAACATGTGACTGAGACCTGGCTTTTATTTAGGGGACTTTGTACCCTTAACAAATGTGATATAATATAAACAGCAATGAAATAACAGGGTAGCATTTGATGGTGGTTGAGCCATTTTTCCTGATGCTACACAGACCCTAGGAGAATGACTTTGTCAAGCTAGTAAAGGGAAATCACTGACTGTTAAAGAAAGAGCTGATACTGGAGTAATTGTGAGACTAGAAAATAACCATAAATACTTTAAACCCGGAGATAACTTTCTGTTTCAAATGAGGTTTTAGACAAAAATATTCAAGTGGATGGTGAATTAATACTTTATATATAAATTGTATATAATGATTATTGTAGACCACAAGTTGCATGATCTAATAATTTTTTAACATTTATTTTTGAGAGAGAGAGAGAGAGAGAGAGAAAGCATGAATGGGGGAGGGGCAAAGAGAGTGGGAGACACAGAATGTGAAGCAGGCCCCAGGCTCTGAGCATAGAACCCAAGGCAGGGCCTGAACCCACAGATTGTGAGCTCATGCCCTAAGGTGAAGTTGGATGCTTAACTCACCCAGGCACCCCCATGATGTAATAATCTATACATGCCCCATGTGACACCAAGATCAAACAGAAAGTCACATACAAATTTAATTTCTTATGTTTGGATGGATTCTTCCTGTCCAAGGGAGAAAGTTTGCAGAGTAAGAAATAACCAAATTTGCCTTTCCAAAGATGTTGTCGCTTTGCAAATGAAGGAAACATAACATCCTTCACAGAACCAGGCCTGAAAAAGAAAAAATAATGTTGTCCTATAGAACTGTATTAGAAGCCATAAAGAGATTGACACTGTGCTCCTCTGAGAGGTAAAAGGAGGGTCCCTGTTCCTGTCAGGCAGTGCCCTGAAGGCCCTGCAATGGGTGTCATCTTATCTAGGACAGGTGTGAGGGACCCTGGCAATTTTAATGCGAGTGGAGTCATGTTAGATTTGTTAAAACAGTCCATTGCCACAAAAGCAGTGGAGAGACAGGCAACCTGATTCATGGCTGGTAGGAAAGAATATCAGCCTCTAAGATCCACAGTCCAGTGATTTGTCTACTTCTATAAAATTACAGTCACATTTAAGCTTTGACCCAGCAATCTCACTTCTAGGAATTTGCCCCACAGAGTGCAAAAGTGCAAAACAACACAACATACTTATTAACTGCAGAAATGATTATAATAATAAGAGGTTGGAAACAACATCAATGTCCATCAGCAGGTGATTTGTTAAATAAACTGTGATTTGTCTACAGGGGAATATGATGCAGCTGCAAAAAAAGAAAAAAAAAGATTTAGAAAATATACTATGTATTGAGATGGAAAGATCTCCAAATATAAAAGTTGTAGTTATCTTTTTGTATAAAATAGAGGAAAATAGAAAAGTATTTGTATCAAAAAATATGTAACTGTGGAAGAATATATACACAGGTACAAAAGTTGTTACCTAAGGAGAGAAGATGACAGACAGTTTTCACTGAATTCTTTTATATATGGTTCAATTTTTTAACCAGTGTGTAACCTACTCAAAAGATACTTAAAAGCTTATTTGTGGAATTCTATGGAGAATGGTATGGTGATTCTTCAAAAATATTAAACATAGAAATACCATAAGTTATAATACTGGAGATAAAATTAAAAAAGAAAAAAAGAAATACCGTATGATAAGCAATTCCACTTGTAGGTATATCCCCAACAAAAGTAGAAACAGGAACTCAGATATTTGCACACCCATGCTAATAGCTGCATTATTCAGAATAGCCAAAAAGTGGAAGGAATGTAACCAACTGTTTATAGACTGATGAACAGTTAATAACAATGCAGCATATGATGGAAAGAAAGAAATTTTGTCACACATGAATGAAACTTGAAGGCACTGAGCTAAGTGAAATAAGTCAGTCACAAAAGAACAAATATATGTATTAGGTCCTTAGAGTAGTCATAGAGATGGTGGAATGGTGGTTGCCAGGGGCTGGAGAAAGGATAGAATGGAGACGGTAGTTCCTGGGTAGAGTTGCAGTTAGAAAAGATGAAAAAGTTCTGGAGGTAGATGGCGGTGATGGTTGCACAACAGTGTGAATGTATGTAAAGCTCCAGAACTGTACATGTAAAAATTATTGAAATGGTAAAGTTTATTTTGCATATTTTAACAATTTTTAAAACTACTAATTTACATATACTTATATAAAATTCACTTTGCTAGCAGTAAAGGATAAATCAATCCATGAACAAAGGTGTAGCTAGAAAAAAAGGCCCAGTGACTACTGCACACAGGAAATTTCCTGAACGAGGTGTGTTTTTTTGTGTATGTTTTTTTGTTTTTTGTTTTTGTTTTTGGCTCAGAGAGATCGAGGTAGTGAATTTTTATTAATTGAGGTACAAAAAAGACAGAAACACACGCCCAACGTGGGGCTCGAACCCACGACCCTGAGATTAAGAGTCTCATGCTCTACCGACTGAGCTAGCCGGGCACCCGTTAGCAGTTTCTCAATAATTCTTACTTCAAAGTAATATTCTGACTATCTGTGGTTCCAAATTTAAAGGTCAGGTTAGTTGCAATCTGATCGGGCGGCTTGGCAGCCCACTGAACTCAAACTCTGCAGATCGTGCCTGACTGCCCTCCTGCCTAGGTCTGTTTTCTGCTTACTCTGCTCTGTCAGCGACCTAAACTTTTTCCATTCCCGGAAAACGCAGGACGCGAAGGACGGAATAAGCGATCATCCTGTGGTACCGGCGGGCTCTCCCTGTGTTATTTTAATCATGAGTTCAGAGGTAGTATCTGGGAATTAGAGTCCGTGGGTCCCGCTGCCTCTTCATCTAACCTGAACAAACTCCAAGACATGAAGTTTATTTCCCAGGATTTGCAAACACGCCAGGCTTCAAAACTTCGTCGAAAAACGTAAGCGCAGGTCAGCGCTGGAGATGCCGGGGATCGAACCCGGGGCCTCATACATGCAAAGCATGCGCTCTACCACTGAGCTACATCCCCACCTTTTCACAGGAGTCTCTACATGCTCCCTTGGCTGTGTAATAGCACGGAGAGCGGCTGCACGTACGGCCGAAGGAGCTAATTCAGATGTTGCGAAACTGGTCCTGTAGCGCTTGGAGCTGTATTTCAGAGTCTCCTACTGACTCTAGGCAAGTGGATCTCTAAGGAGGGGACGTTCGTTGGAAGAACAGGGCCGGAATAAATACCTGAAGGCAGGGGAAAGTCATTGGGCACAATTCCCAAAATGAACTGTGATCCGAAAAAGTGAAGGAAGACCGTACGCACACTGCTAAGTTTGTTAAGCAAAAAGAAAGGGAGTGTAGTAAAATACATAATATTTGTATAAAATAACATTCAGAATTGCAAAGGTGATCGCTTGGAATGGGGAACAGACTGGAGCATAGTCTGTGGACACACTTTTCGCTGTGTACTGCTCTGTGTATCTGAATTTTGAACCACGTTTAAGTCAGTTCATTCCAAGAAAACTTTACCGATCGCTTACTATGTGCCAAGAACAGCTCTAGATATCTGGGGGTCCAGCCGGGAACAAAAATGACACAGTCATCCCCTCTAACAGCTCAAATTCCAGAGGAAAGAGGTAGAGTGTTAGAAAATAGAGCAAGCGTTGAAGATTAGAGTGCGGTAAGGCGTGATTTTAAACAGTGTGGTCGGGGCAGGCTTGGCTGAGAGGTTATTTGAAACAAAGCTTGAAGGAGATGGGAAGTAAGCCATGCAAGTATAGGAAAAGAGAAGTCCAAGTAATGGTAAAAGCCAGTTCAAAGTCCCTGAGATAGGATCTTGCTGGCACGTTGCAGGAATAGCAAGGAGGTCCATGTGGAAAAAGAGAAGGCAACAGGGGAGAGTGATAGGAGATGCCATAGAGAGGCTGGGTGCAGGGTATGGGGTCAAAGAATGGATAGGGCCTTTAGACGACTGTAAAGACTTGGACTTTTACTTTGAGAAGTGGGAGCCAATGGAGGGTTTGAGCAGAGGAGAACTTAATATTGATCTGACTTAACATCTTAACAGGACTGTTCTCATGGCTGGGTGAAGACAAGGTATAACAGCGTGACAGAAAGGGAGAGAATTGTTGTGATCATCAGATCATTGGAAATGGTGCAGTGGAGGACATGAGAGAGTGAGGACACACTGAGGACTGAGGGTGGAGTGTGCAATGTTTTCCTACTGGGAGTCAGAGAGGACTCCCCAGTTTGGCCTTAGCACTTGAAGGGATGGAGCCACTATTAAATGGGGTGGGGTGGGGAAGACTGTGGAAGAAACAACTGGAGAAGCAAATTAGAAGTACAGTTGTGGATACAATGAATGTGGAGTGATATCCCTTAAAATACGTTCCCTGGAGTTGCATGTGGGAGCTAGGCATCCTAAGGGAACCTGGGTAGGGATGTGTACTGTGGCATCCACAAGGAGAGGGTATTTCAAACCAAGAAAATGGAAGAGATCGGAAGTGAGGATACACAGAGGTCCAAGGGCTGAGCAAGTGCAGGGAGAGGAGGAGGAGACTAGACAGAGACCAAGAAAAGGGTAGGAGGCCACGGATGTGCGTGGTGAACCAGGGAGTACAGTATACTAGAAGGCGATAGGAAAGAGTGTCACCAAGGAGGAAGCATCGGAGAAGAGGGCAAGTGAGGTGAAGCCTGAGAAGTAGCCTATGCCTTTAGGTTAGGATGGCTGAGGTCACTGGTGACCTTGACAACAGCGGTTTCTGAGGAGAGTGGTGTCTAAAGCCTGCCCTGAGTGGCCTCCAGAGGGAATGAGGAAAGGGGGTGGAAGGAAATACTCCAGGCAGTTCTGGAGGAACAGTAGAAGGTTGGGTGATTTGGGAGGGAGATTAAACTGGGAAAATTCATTGTAAATGCATTATTTATTCGAAGCCAAAAATTAAATAAAGAATAAACGAAAGGGAGAACACCAGTGAGAAATGGACACTATGCCAGGCTTGGGGGTGGGGACAAGAGCCAGGTTCCAGACACTAAATTTAGCTCAGCACAGGACCAGGACAAACCTGCTCTCCGGGAACTTGACACTGTAGCCTGGGCGCTAGGCCCATGGGCCGGGCGTGCTGGGTCAGTCTTAGGCGGCAACTAGGCGTGGAGCCCGGCTTGGGTGTGTGCTCCCACCTGTCCAGGCCCGTTTCCCTCGGCTGACTGGGCCAGGCTGGGGGTGGTCTAGAGTAGACAGGCCTGCTGCGGGGCTGAGGAGGGCAGGGGAAGAGGGCGACTGACAGAGGGCGCCCGGGGACCGAGGAGGCCGCAGACCAAAGCCAGTGATTAAGCGGCCCAGAGCCGAGGCGCTCGGCGCTAGCAGGCACTTGGATCCGATTTAGCAGTGAGGTCTGGCCCGCCCACAACTCTCTCATTTCCCTCTCCCTTCCCTGCCCAGCCAGGCCTTAGCTCAAGTCTCAGCAAGCCGGGCGTCAGCCCCGCCCTTCTTCTACCAGTGGGTGCTCGGAGGCCCAGTCGGGCCTCCCCACTCCGAGCCACATACTGTCAGGTCCCTCGGCTCTTCAAGCACCTCCAGACTTTGTGCGCTAAGGGCGCGCATGGCTGCGATGGGACCGCGAACTGGCGCTGGCTCCGGGGCCGAGGCGTTGGCGCTGGCGGCAGAGCTGCAGGGCGAGGCCACATGCTCTATCTGCCTGGAGCTCTTCCGCGAGCCCGTGTCCGTTGAGTGCGGTCACAGCTTCTGCCGCGCCTGTATCGCCCGCTGCTGGGAGCGTCCCAGCACAGGAACCACCGCGGTACCGCGCGCGCTGCCTTGTCCGCTGCCCTGCCCACAGTGCAGAGAACCCGTGCGTCCCGGCCAGCTGCGGCCCAACAGGCAGCTGGCCTCAGTGGCCACACTGCTGCGGCGCTTCAGCCTGCCTGCGGCCGCGCCAGGAGAACACTGGCCCCCGGAGGCGGCGGTGGCTGGGTGCGTACAGCATGGCGAACCGCTCAAGCTCTACTGCCAGGACGACGGACGAGCCATTTGCGTCGTGTGCGACCGCGCCCGCGAACACCGAGCGCATGCAGTGTTGCCGCTAGACGAGGCTGTGCAGGAAGCTAAGGTGAGGGCCGGTCCCACCCATGCAGATTCCCAGGACCCCAGTTCGGGTCCTGTCTTCTCGCGCAGGCAGGCAGGATGCCCAGGTGAGACAGACCCTACTTTCTTACTGTTCCACCGGCTCTGGGACTGATTCCAGCACTCGTTGTGTCACCCACACACCACCAGGACCATCCTCCCACCCACCTCGAGCTTCCCTCTGGGCTCCCTACTGGATTGCCTTATTAATGTCCCCAGACTTCGCGATTTTCTTTTTGCTTCTAGCGGTGTCTCCGTCACACCACATTTCCTCTGCGCCCACTCTCAGCCCTTTCCCTGGGCGTGGCTCTGTGCAACGTCCCCACGTCCTGGGGCCAAACGGGACGACCTTCCCAAAAGGTTGAGGTAAGGCATTGGGTGACTCCTGGGTGGAACAGAGCACCAAAAGCTGTCTTCAGTTCTGTCAAAAGATATGGGTTTGGGACACCTCTCTTTCCTGCTTCCTTACTTGTGTGTGCACGGAGGCTTCAGACACACAACCCCCAGTTTTTCTTTACTCCTTAATCCTCCCCAGCACTCCCTCCCAGACGTCTTTCTGATGGTGATTAGGAAATTAGAGGACAAAACTAGGCAGTTTGGGCTGCTAAAGGGTCTGCATTTCTGCCTGGATTGTGCACAGAGATGGTCTTGGGGGAATGAGACCTTGGAGCCTTTGGAGTCACCCTTCAATTGCTCGGTACTCCTATGTGTGTCTGTGCAGGCTATAAACCATCCCGGTATCCAGATAGGCCTTCAAACCTGCCTCCTCCTCTTCAATGAAGATGGCCTTCTCGTTCTCCTAGATGGCTCCCGGAAGGCATATGTAGGGGTTTCCAGAGTCCTCTTCTCACCCTCCTGCAGGAACTCCTGGAGTCCAGGCTGAAGGTCTTGAGGAAGGATCTGGAAGACTATGAGGTGTTTCGTTCCACTGAAGAGAAGGAGAGCAAGGAGCTCCTGGTGAGCAGGGCACTTTCCAGGTGGGCCCGTTCTGGGTGACAACAGAGGACCCCACCATCCTGGAACTGTGCGTGCAGTCTTTAAAAAGAAGTAAAGTGAAGAGTGAAAATTGGAGGGGTGACAAATGTTAAAGGACAAAATTCGAGTAAAATTTGCAGTTCTTATTGGCTTTATTCAATGATTCATGAATCGGGCAACATTCCATCTAGCAGACAGAAAAAGAGCTCTGAAAAGCTATGCAAGGCAAGAGATTTTATAGGCAGTTAGGGAGCAGGAACAAGGAAGTTATACTGGGCCAAAAAGCAGATTGATAATTGGAAGATTACTTTCCCTGTTTATCAGGCAGTTTCCCAACTAATGCTGATCAGGTGACTCCTGATTGGCTGGTTTAAGGTTCTATTTCTGGGAGAACTGAAACTGCAATTAAGTCTCTGTTTCCTGATGGGGAACTTAGTGTGAGTGACTCCATTTTGGGACTGTTTGTTTTTTAACTCAAAATAAATGCATTCAGGGGTGGGAGGGAGTGACCTCAGTTTAATTCCTGCAGTGGCTCTGGGAGGCACTAATTTATTTTTTAATAAAAGTACTTTTCCAATGAGGAAACTGCAGTCCAGGGTGGTTCTGGGCCAAGTATAAGTTGCCCTAGATTGATGGGAGAGCACATCTGTGACAGGGGATGAAAGAGCATGTGTTGAAGCTGCTCTGTGCTCAGAGGTGGGATATTTAAATTACAGGATGTGCTTGGTTGGGTATGTGTAGGTGAGCCTCTGACACCTGACCAAGTGAGGGGGTTGGAGCTCTGTCCTGTAGGATGGCTCAGAGTCTCCTGTCCAAATGCCACATCTTGATGCCCGTGTCCCATTGTCTCTCCAACTTTCTCTCCTGAGACAGAAGCAGATGGCAGCTGAGCGAGAGAAGGTGGGTGCTGAGTTCCAGGCACTGCGGGCCTTCCTGGTGGAACAGGAGGGCCGACTTCTGGGCCGCCTGGAGGAGCTGTCACGGGAGGTGACACAGAAGCAGAATGAGAACATAGCTCAGCTCGAGGGTGAAATCACCCAGCTCTCCAAGCTCAGCAGCCAGATTCAGGAGACATCTCGAAAGCCTGATCTAGACTTTCTCCAGGTGAGTCTGGCTTGGCCAGAGATATGGATCATTTATCCTAAGACATCATAAACAGCAAGTGAGAACAGAGTTAGATCCTGTGGGTTTAGTAGAATCACATACTTGAGCAGAAGGGGACTGGAGACAACTGCCCTGATTTTTCTGGGGTTAAAGGTCTAAAATGATGTGATAAAGCTTTCTTGATCTTGAGTCACAATAAAGATCTTACTGGCTTTACTCAATGATTCATGTATTGAGCAGCATCCAATATAGCAGACAGAAAGGAGTCCCAAAGAGCTATATGCAAGTCTTACATCATATTCCAGTATATAAAGCTTGTGACAAAAGTCTCATAAAAATAAAACTTTAGTACATGGGATGCACTTTGACATTTTCTATTCTATTTCCTTTTAAAAGAAATAGTCACACTTTCTCCCTCTCTCTGTCCTTCCCCCACTCATTCTCTCTCTCTCTCTCAATAATACTTATTAATATTACTAATAAATTATTGATAAAATTTAAAAACGGACGCTGAGTGGCTCAGCTGGTTAAGTGTCAGACTCTTGATTTCAGCTCAGGTCATGATCTCATGGTTTGTGGGATTGAGTCTGGTGTGGAACACTGCACTGACAGCAAGGATCCTGCTTGGGATTCTCTTTTTCCCCTCCCTCCCTCTCTGTCCTTCCCCCACTTACTCATGCACTCTCTCAAAATAAATAAATAAACTTAAAAAAATAAAATAGTCACAATCCACATATGGGTCAAGATAGGCATTTGAAAGATGCTGGTATGGGTAACCAGTCATTACATAAGAGCAGTGACTTATCTGGGGTGGTGTAGAGAGGGGAGACAACACTGGATCCCAGCACAAGGCTCCAGTGATGACTCTGTAATGAAGGGAGCATTTGCAAAGCTGTGGGCAGGGAGTTGATAAGACACCCAGAAACCAGCCACAGCAGGAAGCCATTGCCACCTGGGCCTGTAAAGGTGGTAGGGAGAGGTACACCTTATTGCTTTTTCCTCTGAGAGTACGTAGATCTCTGGGTACCTGGGTGACTTGGTTGGCTAAGCCTCTGGCTCTTGATCTCAGATCAGGTCTTTTTTTTTTTTTTTTAATGTTTTATTTATTTCTAGGAGAGAGAGAGAGACAGCGTGAGCAGGGGAGGGTCAGAGAGAGAGGGAGTCACAGACTGAAACAGGCTCCAGGCTCTGAGCTGGCAGTCAGCACAGAGCCCGACACGGGGCCGAACCCACAAACCACAAGATCATGACCTAAGCGAAAGTCGGACGCTCAACCGACTAAGCCACCCAGATGCCCCAAGATCAGGTCTTGATCTCACATCAGGTCTTGATCTCAGGGTTGTGAGTTCAAGCCCCACTTTGGGCTCCAAGCTGCTCGTGGAACCTACTAAAAATAAAAATTAAAAAAAAAAAAAAGTTGCATATTCCTCTGGAAGCAGGACAATGGGTCACTTTATTTTCTCAAAAGTAACTGGAGGTTACCTGGTGCTGATTTGGCTTTCTTTCATCTTTCTTAACAGGAATTCAAAAACACACTAAGCAGGTGAGTGGACCTAAGAGTTCCTTAGGTCTTTCCAAGCTAGTTCTTCTCCTTTTCCACTGAGCTCTCTCTCTTCATCCCCTTACCCCTGACTTCTCACTCTTAACTCCCACACTGCCTTACCTATGTACCTTCTAAAGCAAAAGTCCACCAGCCTGGCTATGGATATTCTGTTGCAAGATCAGCCTCTTTTTTTCTTAGCTCTCCCCACCAAGAGGACCTTGCCATCCTAATTGTCACAGCCTGGTGGGAGTGGGACAGTGTTTGTGGGCCTTCCTCAGGGTCTTTGTCCTGTAGATGCAGCAATGTGCCTGGCCCCAAGCCAACCACAGTCTCTTCTGAGATGAAGAATAAAGTCTGGAATGTTTCCCTCAAGACCTTTGTCTTAAAGGGGCTGCTCAAGAAGTTCAAAGGTAGGGGACTGTGCTTGGGGCTGGGCCATGCAGTGCTGGTGGCCATGGTGTGTTTCTGATAGTTTGGGGGCCCAGGAATATGTCTTTCCAGAAGGTTTGTTAGAAAATAGGAGGTAGGCACTTGTGGGGATGAGCACTGGGTGTTATATGGAAACCAGCTTGACAATAAACTATTTGTAAAAAAAAAAAAAAAAAAAAGAAAAGAAAATAGGAGGTAGGGTGTGTCAAGGCCAGATTGGTGCAGGGAGATGGTGGTGGCAAATCCATTCAGCAGCCCTTGTCCCCCAGAGGACAAAGATTTCCCCCAGGGATAATCAGGGTAGAGGACCACTGGAGAAAAGAGAGGGATGAGGAGGGAGAGCTCAGCTCAGACTAGCTCAGGCAAACGAGAGGGAAGTGGAAAAGGTAGACCTAGGATACTCTCCCTTCCTGACCCCTCACACTTGATGCAGTGTCTGAACATCAACTCTCAGCCTTTGGAGTATCTGGGGAGTGAGTGAGCCAGTCGAGCTATAAATGTTAGAGGAGATGGTATTCACCGTCATTGCCAGATAGACAATGTCCTAAATCATTTATGAATACCCTGCTTTGTTTCTCCTCCTCAGAGGATCTTCGGGGAGAGCTAGAGAAAGAAGAGAAAGGTAAGATGGTTCTTGTGATAGTGAGTTCACATTATTTGGCCATGTAGAGAATCTACCCCCGCCCATGACTATTTCTCTGGGCTTTGTGCATGAGTGGTTCCTTCTACCTACCTGCCTCTGCCCTCCCCTCATCCTTGCCTCCCAGTTCTGGCTCCCTCAGATCTCAGTGGGACGTGTAGGCCTATAAGTTGTGGGCCAGACACCTGGATGCACCTCTCTCCCCATCCCTCCACTGTAGACGGACAGAGATCTCTCCTGGGGAGAGGCCTTGTGTACAGGGGTCAGGCAAAGCAAGAGGAGATTGAAGACAGGAAGGGAGGAGGCTCTTACTACTCCAGAGATCTGGGGTGAGTGGGATCCAACCCTGCAGGAGGGCAGACGAGGGCACATATTCCTGATGATGATGACTGGCCAAGCTATGTCAGAATTTACCTTGGAAGAATATAAACCAAGTTAGATCATGACCCTCCTCTGCACAGAACCCTAGGACAGCCCTCTTCCTCAATAAAGTCCTTCTTATAGACTTCCAGGCTTCACAGGCTTTGACCTCACTGCACACTCTTCCCCTGGCTTACTCTGTGCAGCCACAACATGTGCTCTTTGCTGCTCCTGAAATGCACTAAGCACACCCCCACCTCAGGGCATTTGCACTGCATTGGCTGGGCCTCAGCCTCGAATATGCTTCTTCTAGACAGCTACATACCTGGCTTCCTCACCTCCTTTATGTATTTGATCAAATGCATACTGAGGCCTTTCACCTTCCCTGGCCACTCTAATTGAAATTACAGCCTTCTCTCCTGACTCCTCTCATTGTCCCTGTTTACCATTTATTGTCTCTCCTCCCTTCCCCCAAGAAAGGAAGCTACAGGAGGTCAGGGATACTGAACTGTGGGATTCCCAGGGCCTAGAGCAGTCCTAGAACATAGTACTTATGACAAGTGTGTATATTTTATGTTTTTATTATGAAAATTTAAATATATACAAAAGTAGAGAGAAGATCATAATGAATATTTTGTTCTCATCATACATCTTCATAAACACCCCTACCCACTTCTTCCCACTGGATTATTTGGAAGTAAATCATGAATAAGTTATTTCCATAAATATCAGCATGTTCTTTCTAAAGATAGACTTAAAAGATAACCACAAAACCATGATCACAATTAGAAAAAGTAATGATGCTTTCGAATAGCTAGTGTTTGACATTCTCCAATTGTCTTTTAAATTGTATTTGTCTATCTGTTCAAATTGTGATCCAAATTAGGTTCACATATTCCATTTGTTTGGCTCCAACTTGTACATGTGTTGGGGGGACGGTGGGGGAGAAGTAACTGATGGGAACTGGGCAGGTGGTTTGCATGGGACGTCTCTCCCTGTCTCTGCCTACAGTGGAGCTGACCTTGGATCCCGACACTGCCAACCCCCGCCTCATCCTCTCTCTGGATCTTAAGAGCGTACGCCTGGGACAGCGGGCGCAGGACTTGCCCTGCCACCCACGCCGCTTTGACACCAACACGCGAGTCCTGGCGTCCTGCGGCTTCTCCTCTGGGCGGCACCACTGGGAGGTGGAAGTGGGCTCCAAGGACGGCTGGGCCTTCGGCGTGGCGCGAGAGAGCGTGCGCCGCAAGGGCCTCACGCCCTTCACCCCTGAGGAGGGCGTCTGGGCGCTGCAGCTCAACAGTGGGAAGTACTGGGCGGTCACTAGCCCCGAACGGACGCCCCTCAGCTGTGGCCACCTGTCCCGCGTGCGGGTGGCCCTGGATCTGGAGGTGGGGGCCGTGTCCTTCTACGCCGTGGAGGACATGCGCCATCTCTACACCTTCCGAGTCAACTTCCACGAGCGCGTGTTCCCCCTTTTCTCCGTCTGCTCCACTGGCACCTACTTGCGAATCTGGCCATGAGAGTCTTTGTCTGGCTTCCCAGAGAGGGTGAAATCATTCGAGGGTGAATGCCTCTCCCTCCCGGCTGCCCATGGGAAGCAATGCTGCGCTCAGTTGGAGCCTCCTGGTTACTGTGGGCCTGCCCTCCAGACTGGCCCCAGCTCCTGCAGACCACAACATTGGAGAGAACAAGTGATTGTGGAAAAGTCTTCCGTGGTCAGCTGAGCGGGGAAGGAGATGCCTTGGACCTGTGGCGCCGTCCTCTGCCTGTTGTCGACATGTGGATTTAGCCTGAGCTGTGAGGACTTGGAGGTGGGTGAAGACAGGAGTCCAGCTATTGACAGAGCTGTTTACCATCACTGGGGCTTACTACCTGGACTTAGCAGGGCCTCTGGTTCTGAAGCAATACCAAGTCTAGTGCTGTCTCAGGCGTAAGGGGGAAAATTCAAGCCCAGCCAGCCAGGTTCATGACCACTTCTGCTTTGCCTTCTTGTCAGCTGCCAGCTCTTCCTTTAGACACCTGGATCCAGCGGAGCTGAGGTCATTTACTCAGGGAGGAGTACTGCACTCCCAGGTCAGAGAACAGCCTGGGACAGAACTGGAAGGAGATTCTTGACCTGTACATGAAAGGAAAGCCCAGGACAATAGCATTTGTCATGGCTACCTTCCAATACCCCTTAATGTTGATACAGATACAGAGTGATACATACATCCTCTGCCACAGTGACAGCCATGTGTTCTCACACATGCCTAAACCCCTTTCAAATGCCAAAATATAGTCTCCCTTGAGTAAGAAGACCAAAGGATATGGAATTTTGAAACATGATACAGCACTTATAATTTTACATATGCAACTAACATCAGCATGGGAATGCACAGAGCACAAACATGCCCCTGACATACACTTTCTGGAACTTGCCAAATGTGTGCCAACAGCAGAGAACCCTGGTGCCAAGGTCTGCTCAGCCTGTGCCCTGGTGGGGTGTAATTCCCTTGGCTAATTGTTCCCCAGCTTCTTTTTGGGTGGCTCCTGGGAGGCAGTTGTGGGCAATTTCCTGTTTAGTTCTCCCCAGGGAAGGGGGATGAGGAGATGGAAATACAATCTCTGAGCTCATTTCTAGGGTGTCTTAGCTCATTCTTGACTCCTCCAGTCTGAGTGCAAGAGCACAAGTAAAAGTAAAGCTTTCTGCTAGACTAAGTGATCAGGTATGTTTAAGTGTGTGAGAAATGTGTGCACATGTGTTTATATTTCATACTAAGGGGACAGGTGTGTGTGTGTGTGTGTGTGTGTGTGTGTGTGTGTGTGTGTGTGTGTGTGTGTATTTTGGAAAGGACTTTTATCAGCACATGCATAGGTTTAGGTATTGCAAACAGACCTAGGTCAATTTGGTAATACCCTATTTTTCATTTGTTGTTAAATATTAGCCACTCCATAATTAGGTAAGGGTCATAGTTTCCCTCCCTCACTGCCTAACTAACTGGCTAGATGAAAGCCAGTCTCAGACCTAATTCTGTCCTGTTTAGACAGATATGTTGGCGTGTGGGGACAGTGACAATTGAATAGCTTGGTCTGCAACCATCATAGAGTTTCTGTGCTCTGTCCCTGAGATGCTTCAAGCACACTTTGCATACAGGGGTCTTACAGCAGAGGCATGACACTGTTCTAGAAGCAGACCCAGTGGACATAGCACCAGGCAGTCCGAATCCAAAATCCTATGGGCTGGGGTCAGGATCATATAAATGTCCAGCCTACCGTATCATTGTATCACTCCAGAGGGTGAATCCTATGTTGGGTTCATAGGTGGAGAAGGTGTAGAACACTGCAGCCAATCCACGTATTTGAATACTACTCATTTCCATAAGTCCCCCACCCCACTTTTTTTTTTAACATTCACTTGCTAAATAGATTGCCTAATGTTATCATCAAGCCCTGATATTATCTGGGTTTCTATGGCTTTTGGATTGAGTATCACAGGTCCCTTTAAGGTCACACAACTGTGCTGAAGTATTGCAACACATATTATAGGTCACATAAGGTGGGTGTCTAGTGGAGATGCCTGTAGGGCCAGGTTTGGGGACTGTACGTGTGAGTGACTGTGTGTATATTTTCAGCTTTTGTGTTTGTGAATGTGATTGTGTGTCTATTAAAGTATGTGTGTTTGCACAGTTAAATAACTACACAGACATCTACATATCTGAAGAAATATAACAAAAGTTACAGTAACCATCACACATTGAGATGTTCTCTTTTGGTCAACAAGGTAGTGCAGTGACTTTGGATGTCACAATGCTGGTGTGAGGATATGTGTGATTGTATGTAATTTTCTCTCCCATCATTTGGGATCCTAAGGTGTTCGGGTCTCTGAAACCAATGCCTGGCTTAACTTGGATCCTTCTGACCCCACCCATTAGTCCCAGATGCTTGTGAGTTGCATGAGCCTGTGCCCTGACAACAGACCCTCAAATAGCTTCTCAGCATACAGACTGGAGGGTACCTGTGGACCTAAGTCACCTGATCTTGCAGGAACCATAAAGCAGGGTGGGCCACTAGGTCAAAGTCCATCACTTACAGCAGCCACCATCTTTTTTTAAAATTTAAGTTTTTATTTTAATTCGAGTTAGTTCACATAGTGTTATATTGGTTTCAGGTGTACAGTACAGTAGTTCAACACGACCATACATCACCCTGTATTCATCATGACAGGTTTACTCTTTAATCCCCATCACCTATTTAACCCATCCTCCCATCCCCTTCCCTCTGATAATCATCAATTCATTCTCTATAGTTAAGAGTCTTTTTCTTGATCTCTTAATTTTTCCCTTTGCTCATCTGTTTTGTTTCTTATATTCAACACATGAGTGAAATCATATGGTATTTGTCTTTCTCTGACTTATTTCACTTAGCATTATACTCTCTAGTTCCATCCATGTCCTTGCAAGTGGCAAAATTTCATTACTTTCTATGGCTGAATAAATTTCCATTGTTATATATATATACTATTATACTATAATACTATAGTGTATATATATAGTATATAGTATATCTATACTATATAGTATAATAATACATAGATAATACAATATAGTACAATATAATACAATAATACTATATAGTATATAATAATACATTATATATATATGTATATACTATATATATATACCACTTCTTTATTTATCAATGATGGACATTTGGGCTGTTTCCATGTTTTGTACAGCCACCACTTTCTGACCTTGCAGGCCTAGAGTTCCTGTCTCTAACCTGGACTCTCCCCCAACCCTCTATCTCCTCGGCCTTTAGGGACTCTTACAGAACCAGCACCTCCAGAGTTAAGGTGGGCCCCAAAGGTTGCCTTTTCCTAACTTGCCTAAAGGTGCCGCAGGGGCTAGGGCCCCCCCTCCAAACCCTGATCCAGTCCTATTCCCACCACCACCTCCTCAAACCGTGACCTTCTGATTTCTCCAACACACTCCTCAGCCTCTCACTCACTGCACACAGATAGCCCACCTTACCAGCCAGGACCTGGATTCCTTCCGAACAGGCCTACTGAAACCCTTACCTTAACCTCGGACTCTCATTCTCAAACACGATAAGCCTTGGCCCTCTCTATCCAACAGGACTTTGCACCAGACTCCCAAGCCCGGGGGAGACTGCTGCGCCCACTAGAGGCCCCGCCCCGTCCACGTCCCGTAGTGCTTTCACCCTATATCTCTTACAGCCAGAGCGAGCACAAGATCTGACCTATCTCCCAGGATTTGCGGCTTGGCCTGCGGTACCGACACTATTTTATGTCGCCGGGGAGGCAGCGAGGGCCGGACTGGATTCTAGGCGGAGAGATTCCGGCCTGCCTCTTACTGCTTAGCCCCTCCCTATGGTTCATTGCGGCTGCGCGGCAGACGGTGACTGTATCAACTATCCTTGTGCAAAACGGAGGATCACGGCTGGCTCCATAGCTCAGGGGTTAGAGCACTGGTCTTGTAAACCAGGGGTCGCGAGTTCAAATCTCGCTGGGGCCTACCTACCTGTTTTTCCATCCTTTTCTGAAAGGTGGAAAAGCGGAAGATACTTGAGCCAATACGAATTTCCGCCATTCTGGGAGGCCAGGCCTTAGGCTGAGCTGCCTGTTCCTTGATTTTTAGATGTCCACCGACTAAAAGCGGCTCTACTTCTTTTTTTTTTTTTTTTTTAATTTATTTTTATTTATTTCTAGGAGAGAGAGAGACAGCGTGAGCAGGGGAGGGTCAGAGAAAGAGGGAGGCACAGACTCCGAAATAGGCTTCAGGCTCTGAGCTGGCAGTCAGCACAGAGCCTGACGTGGGGCTCGAACCCACGAACTATGAGATCATGACCTAAGCGAAAATCAGACGCTCAACCGACCAAGCCACCCAGGCGCCCCAAAGCGGCTCTACTTCTTGAAGAGCCAGGCCCACTGCGTGCGTATTGCCATCACAGGCTCCGTTGGCTCCGCGCGCCTTCGCCACATTGGTCCTTCGCTCCTATCCTTCGCACGCTCTCTGCGAGTTCCTGGCAGGTCTTTCTGCCTCCCTCCTCTCATCCACTCAGGCCAGGGACTCGCCCTACTCTCTATCTTCTTGGTTACGTGCGGACCACCTGTCTGTGCCCAGCTCTCAACAACGCACCCTGGGAATCTGTTTTAGTCTGGAGGGCACTAGGTGTAAGCCTTAGTTTTAGCTCGCCATTGGTCTCCACAATCTAGCTTCCATAGTGAGGTGGTAGTCCAGTAGGGCAGGCACATAGGGGTCAATGAATCCCAGGAGCCCGGGACGCGCAGGTGCAGGAAGGTGCCGGTGAGCTCCCTGTCTATCCTGGGCGTGTCTGTCCGGGTCTTGAAACACTCTTGGCTCTTCGGATGGGAGAGGGCTGGTGCAAAGACCTGTGGCCCCCACCCATCAAGATCCCCACCTACTCCCTTCACCTCTTCTCCAGCATCTACCCAGGTTTCCGCAAAGTGGTTTTCTCCACTCTGTTGCACCGGACCGGGGTCGTTTTCGAAACCTGAATGGCTCTAGAGCGCTGCCAGGAGTCAGCCGCGCTTCCACGTGGGGACCTTTCTGAAGGTCCCGTTTGACCTGGAGAGGAATCCTGCGGGCTGGGATAGCGCGGCGAGGCATGGTCACGCCTCTACCTGAGCCAAGGCTGCCTAGTCGGGTCGAAGGCCCGTGGATGCCCCAGAACCCCTCTACCTATCGGGCAGCGCCCCGTTGTTCACTGGGGATTTAGATTCATTTTGTACACTTGACTTCCTTTAACAGCATAAATAAGTAAAACTCAGAAGGTCAGCAGTTCTGTGTTTTTATTGTTTTGTTTAAAAGAAAAACTAAATGGTTAAAAGACCAGAGGTAAATGCGACAGGAAGTCTCTAGAGCAGGTGTTACTAATTGTGGACGTTTGTTCGCATTTTCTTTATACAATTCCATAAAGAGAAGCAAATGCTTACAACACTGAGCTGGTAGTAATGGAGGCCAAGGAAACACGGTGGCCTAGGACAGAAGAGAGCCCACCTAACGCTTTGTGCGTGCGAAAGGAGATGAGGACAACGCCAACGCCGAGTGTCGAAGAGGCGGGTTAGCATAGTGTTTTCTAAGAAAAAGGCCGAGAGGAGCGGCTAATGGAGGGGGGTCAATGCTGAGAGATGAGCAAGATTGTGGAGTGGCAGTAGAGAAATTAGCACTTTTTTTTTAACCTTGGAATAATTTAACCACCATTCGTCTCTCACTCCTTTTTTATAACTTCCATTGTGTAGGAAATTTCTCTGCTAGCTGCACAAAAATAAACCTTTGGATCAGCGCTGAGTGGATTTTCGTGAATTTTAATGCAGGGAATCAGAATCACTGTTGTTTTTGTTTGTTTGTTTGTGTTTGTTTTTGTTTTGCTTTTGTTTTTGTTTTTACTACTGAATAACCCAGTGCGATTAAAGCTCTTTTAGGGAAAGCAAGCCTGAGACGAGGGCGGGCAGCGCCCGCACATCCCAGGTCCCTGGTTCGGTGGGAGCGGATGGCTGCTAGAGTACAATCTCGGGACAAAGCGCGAGGACGAAGATCCGGGCACTCAGCCTACGTGGCCAGTGTGCTTGCGCGCTCTAGTGCGAGCCTCCCGGGCTGCGCACCCACAACCGCAGCCAGTCACACCAAGGGAGCGGTGTTTCTAGTCATCTTGTTTCTGCATACACTTCCTACATTTTGTGAAGCTTTTACAAACAAGTGTGTGTTGCTTTTCATATTTTCATAAAACAAAAAAAAGAAAAGCTCTCGCCCTTTTACCAGGCGCCACACCAGAAGGGACTACCTCGACTTCATTTCTCTGTCGCGGCTCAGGACTCAGTCCGTCCCGCTCGCGTCCCCTCCAAACTCGGCGCACGGTTCTCTTCAGGAGCCCTGGGGTTCCTCCCGGCCTCTGCGCCCCGACCCTGGGGCTCCAGACTTGTGCCTTGCTTGGACTCCTTGGGCAGGGGCTCCCGGTCCCCAAAGCGGAAAGGCGACCCTGCCTGCTGCCAGTAAGCCGCTTTGGATTCCAGATTACAGAGGGACAAAGGGACACTGACCGTTTAAACTGGGAGAGCTGCCTACGGATGAGATTAATGGCGGATGCCGAGACCGTGGAGCCGGGGTAGGTCGGTCGTGGGAGACTCAGATCCAGAAAGTAGTTTCAGTATATCAAAAAGAAAAGTCCCTAGCAGTGATGGAACTACTCCTTGGAGAGTCAGATTATAGACTGACAATAAGAAAGCACGTTGGGTGGCTCGTTGGTCTAGGGGTATGATTCTCGCTTTGGGTGCGAGAGGTCCCGGGTTCAAATCCCGGACGAGCCCACTTTTTCAATTCCACAAACTTTCTGGCTAGGTTTCTTCTTAACGTGGACGCTTATGGTCTTGAACAGGCAGTTGGCACAAGAGTCCCGGATGGCTTGGGGGGTTGGGAAGAACAACAGGTAGAAGAGTGAGTGAACAGCGCTAGAACTGAGGGTGGCAGGTGAAAGATTGGGTGCAGAGCCGCTCACTGTTGTTTTACGTGGATAATGGGACCTGTTATTGTCATATCTCAGCCGTAGAACTTCACATGTAGTGTAGTCACGGGGGCTTTCTTCACAATCAAGAACCTTACAGGGAGGCTTTTGGCACAAGTTTACCATAGTGTGGTGGTTATCGCGTTTGGTTACCACGCTGATGGTCCCCGGTTCGAAACTGGGCGGAGACAATATGGGCCGTTTGGTTTTCTTTCTCTTATTAAAATTTGGAGACTATGAATCAAATTTGGTCCTTGTTTAGAATATCCACCATCATCTACTATTTGATATGTATTACTTGGGGGTACGTTTGGAGACTCTTGAGACATACCTAGCTCCATTTCAGGACTTCGACATCACTTCTGCTTGTACAGAGATGCGCGCTCTTCCAAGATGGAGAGCCCTTTTTCCACCTCAGCCACGTACGCCTGTAAATACCTGATCCCAACCCACTTACTGTCTAGGACACCAGAGCACACAGAGACCGCACAGAGCACCTAACATTCCTTAGCCTTACGGGGCTAAAACGGAATCCTAGACACTGAGGACGGAGCGCTCCCAATTCTGTCTCGGATTCCTCTTTTGTGACCCAAAGCAAAGTAGCATAAACAATGTTAGAAAGTTAGTAGCGATGGGATCCAAACCCACGCCCTCGAAGAGACTGGAGCCTTGATCCAGCGCTTTAAACCGCTCAGCTACACTACCTCGCTTTGTAGTACTCCTGGGTGTCTTCTTTCACTGCTGATAACTTTTCAAGGGTTTTTGAGGAAAAGGAAGTATTCAGGAAAATTTACAGGTTAGAGTAGAACCATATCCAGACTTTCAGGATTAGCCACAGGCATAGAATCTAGGCTCCACGAACGCTGACAGAGAAGGATACGCGAAGCACCCCAGGACTTGGTTTTGGGAAAGACACTCAACAAGTCACGCCCACCTTTCACTTTGGAGGATGGGCCTGAATGCAGGGGAGGCCTTCTATAATCTCACCTTGTTTTTAAATTTTTTTTTTAAGTTTTTTTTTTTTTTAATGTTTTATTTAGTCCTAGGAGGGAGAGAGAGAGAGAGAGAGAGAGAGAGAGAGAGAGAGAGAGAGACAGCGCGAGCAGGGGAGGGTCAGAGAGAGAGGGAGTCACAGACTGAAACAGGCTCCAGGCTCCGAGCTGGCAGTCAACACAGAGCCCGATGCGGGGCTCGAACCCACGAACCGTGAGATCATGACCTAAGCGAAAGTCGGACGCTTAACCGACTAAGCCACCCAGGCGCCCCAGTTTTTAAATTTTTTTAAATTAAACTGTGTGTATTATTTTCAGAAATTAAATAAATGAGAAGAACCTTGCACTCCCTCTTAATTTAAAAAAAAATAAATAACATTTTTTGGTTGGCAGTAATACTAGCACTTTCAGAAATGGCCGAGATCTCAGAGGCCTCCACCTGTGCAACTCTACTACCTGAGATTTCCCTCCTTTTATTTTTATTTTTAATTAATTAATTAATTAATAACAGCACGCAAAAGTTTATTAGAGTACAAGATTAGAAAGTAAGGATAGTAGGAAAGCTCTCTTTACAGAGAGGGGAGATTCGAAAGTGAATGCCCCGATTCCATACCTTTTAAACAAGGGTTCGGGCTGGAGGTGTGGATCTTGAGAAAACATGCTAGATGGAATTCTATACAGGGAATCCTCCGCTCCCTCCCCACTATAAAAATCCATTAAAAAAAAATAAAACCACCTCGGAAAATCCAGAAAAAAAATTAGAAAAAAAATTCACCAGAAAACCCGAAATACTTGGTGATCAGTATCAATATTTTCCATTAATTTTTCTTGCACCAGTAAGCCTACCTGCTGTAGATACAGATTCGAATCATGTATTCTGTTACAGCAGCTCGAACAGACTTCAACGAGTTTACTGTTAAAAACATCAACAGATTTCACTGACATTAATACTGAACAAACGAAGTCAGGCATTAAAGATCCTATTTTCTGTTGATTGCATACTTAAGACATTCAACCATGAGCAAAACTCTGCTGATAGAAGTTAGAAATGGTGTTACCTCGGGGGGAAAAAGTACAGATACTGACTGCAGAGTGACAGGAGGAAACATTTGTAGGTGCTGGGAACATACTGCCTGATCTGGGTGATGGGCACGTGTGTGTATGTATTCACTTAGTTGTGTACTTAAGATCTTTGCACATATAAAAATATTTGTACAACAAAGATACTTTTGCACAATAACAAGTTTTTCTTTTTTTTTCTTTCATAGTTTATTGTCAAGTTGGTTTCCATATAACACCCAGTGCTCATCCCAACAAGTGCCCTCCTCCATGCCCATCACCACTTTCCCCTCTCCCCTACTCCCAATAACAAGTTTTTTAAGAGATGAGTTCATTAATTCAAAAGGTCATTGTATTAGTTTTTTATTGCTGCATAACAAGTTACCACAAATATAGTGGCTTAGAACAACACAAATTTATCATTATACAGTTTTGGTGGGTCAGGAGTCTGGGGACAAGTTAGCAAGGTTCTTTCCTCATGTTTCACCAGGTGAAATCATGATGTTGCCCATTGCTGCCATATTCTCTAAGGCTCAGGATTCTTTCCCAACCTTACTAGCTGTAGGCAGAATCTAGTTCCTTGTGGTTGTAGGACTGAAATCCCCATTGCTTTGCTGGCTGTTGGTTGGATGCTGCTGCTCTCAGAACCCCCTTGTTGGCTCACTGGCCCTTTCACAATAGGACAGTTTACTTTTCCCTTGAGGCCAAGAGTGTAGCCTCTTCTAGTACTTTACTTTTGTCTGAAGGTTTCACCTGATTAAGCCAGGCCAATACATCATGATTTGCCTTTGGATTCATTCAGAGTCAACTGACCAGTGACTTAATTACATCTGCAAAATTTCTTCTTCCATAAAATATATCATGATCATGGGCATGCTATCCCTTCATATTCACTCAAGGGAAGGGGAGTATCCAGGGTATGTACACCAGCATGGGAAACTTGGGGCCCATCTTTGAATTCTGCCTGCCACAGTTACAGACACAAGAACCAGATATGAAACATCCCCCAGAAAAAAAGAACCTTTCCATGTTCCTTCAGTCTTTTCATTTTAGTAACTTGTTAAAAACGTTACCCTGCAGTGGAGAGAAGGAGTTCTGGCTTTCCCTCCTTCCCATGTGTCAAGGCTAACTTTCTGTTTTCATTTGGCAACATGAGACTAAATGCACTTGCTGTTACACTGCACCGAAGTGGGCAGAAACAGAGGCACCTTGGCGCTGTCCCTGCTGCTTGTGTCATGTGGGTGGTCAACTTCCTCCCCTGCTCACGCTGCTCTCCTAGAAATAAATAAAACATTAAAAAAATAAAAAAAGAATTACTCCATAAATATGTGCACAGTATAGAAAAATTAGACAGGCATAAGAATAATTAGCATAAAGAAGCATAAAGAAAATGAAAATCACCTTCAACCATGCTACCCAATTGTTAATATTTTGCTTTAGAGCTTTTCAGATTCTTTTCATGCATATTTCAATACACACACTATTTTAACAAAAATGGTTTGCACTGTCTTGTAACTTGCTTTGTAAAAATACTCAGGAAGTGTAATTATTATACTTTCATGCCATAAATTCCTGCCGTTTCACCCTACTTTTATGAAATTTTAAACAGAGAGCAATAGGCAAAGGAGGTAGGGCAGGTGTAGCTCTTAGGAGTTAAGCCAAAGAAGCTCATTTACATATGTCCTCTTGGTAAGCCAGTCAGAGAGAGACAAATACCATATGATTTCACTCATATGAGGAATTTTTCTTAATTCTGTTTGTTTGTTTATTTTCACTCATATGTGGAATTTAAGAAAAAAACAAATAAGCAAAGGGAAAAAGAGAGAGAGGCAAACCAAGAAATAGATTCTTAACTGTAGAGAACAGATGGTTACCAGAAAGGAGATGGGCAGGGGGTGGGGAGAATGTGTTAAATAGGTCATGGGGATTAAGGAGTCCACTTGCTGTGATGAGCACCTGGTGGGTGTTGTATAAAAGCATTGAATCACTATATTGCATAGCTGAAACTAATACTACACTCTAAGCCAACTGGAATTTAAATAAAAACTGAAAGAAAAAAAAAAAAACATGTTATTTTGTACTTGTCCAGAGCTCCTTCTAAGAAACTTCAAGTGGCTTTAAAAGAAGCCTTTCACCTTTTACCCAGAGGCTAGTTAAAGGAATTACTGCAACCTGTTAGCAGGGGCTGTGTGAAGAGTCAGGAGATAGCTTCAAAACTCACTTGTTGAGATCCCCTTGCACATGAGCATGACAGAGACCAATCAACTGTCTGATTTTCTCAAATAAAGGCACATGTAGGATTTATAAGAGAAAGAGAAGAGAAAGGAGAGAAACATCTCAGCCAGTCTTAAGAGGGAACTTTTTCTCATTGGTAACCTGCTTAGCTGGAGGCTATCCAAGTGTAGAGCTTGTCTTGAATGGGCTGACTGAGCTTATGGGGAAATGATTCATTTATTTCCGGTTTTCTCCAAGAAACAAACCAAACTGTGAGTACTCAGCTGTTGAGGTATGCTGTAACTCCGTAATGCTTGTGAAATGCAGATCTTGTCTGCACCACTTTCCTCATTATAATTCTTCAGAAATTACACACAACTTTTGTTTCTCAGCTATGTCTAAAAGGAATACAACAGAATTTAGCAGTTTATTTTTTAAAAACAAAACAATTTCCAATTATTCATGTCTAGTATATAGAAATGCAATTTATGTTAGCTATCAATGATGTATCTTGCAACTTTGCTAACACATTTAGTTCTAGTATTTTTGTGTATGTGTGGAGATTCTGTTGGATTTTCCCCACAGATACTACATCGTTGTGACAAATGAAAATTGTACTTCTTCCTTTCCAATCTGGATGCCTTTAAATACTTTTCTCACCTTGTTGCACCAGCTAGAATGTTTAAAACAATCTCAAATAGGGTTTCCTGGATGGCTCAGTTGGTTAAGCGCCTGACTCTGGCTCAGGGCACCATCTCACAGTTTGTGGATTTGAGCCCACGCATCGGGCTCTGTGCTGACAGCTCAGAGCCTGGAGCCTGCTTCAAATGCTGTGTTTCCCTCTCTCTCTGCCCCTTCCCTGCTCATGCTCTGTCTCAAAATCTGAATAAAATTTTTTGAAAAATCCTAAATAGAAATGCATGGAAATCCTTGTCCCTCTTTGGGGGAGAAAAAAAAAGAAAGTAGAACATTCCTATGAGACCTTTGTAAACCTAACTGGCATAAAGTGGAGAGTACTGCCCACTTTCTGAAAGTTCAAGTTACACTACTTTGCTTTTACGAAAGACCTGGACTAGTATGGTCACAGCTTTTTCCTTAAAAATGAAATCTTCTTTGGATTTCTTTTGGTTAATGAAAACAGGTACTGATGTAATATCTACTACATTATCAAATATACAAATATCAAATCATTATGTTGTACACTTGGGGGTGCCTGGGTGACTTATTCGGGTTAAGCCTCTGACTTCAGCTCAGGTCATGATCTCAAGGTCTGTGGGTTCAAGCCCCGAACTGGGTTCTGTGCTGACAGCTCAGAGCCTGGAGCCTGTTTCAGATTCTGTGTCTCTCTTTCTCTCTGCCCCTCCCTTGCTCACACTGTCTCTCTCTGTGTCTAAAAAAGAAATAAACATTTAAAAAAAATTTAAAAAATTATGTTGTACACTTGAATATAATCTTATAAGTCAATTATACCTCAATAGAAAAGTTACAAATCCAGAAAATGTTTTGCATAAACGATATAATTTGTTGTTTAATAATAAACATTATGTAAGTTTCTACTGGAGAATAAGTAAAGCCCACTTTTAAATATCCCTAAAAATAGGATATTAGAGTTTGTCAAATGCTTCTTCTGAATTTATTAGATCATCTGATGGTTTTTCTTTTTTAGTCAATATGGTGAATTACATTGATTGATTTTTCAAATGTTGACCTGGCCTTTATCAGTAGCTGAAATTATCTGGGTCACTCTTTGGTTTCTTTTTTACTGTCTGGCTCTCCCCTGTGTGTAAGCTCCTGTATCCCTAGATCCTGCAGAGAGTGCTGTTCTATAACCTAGCTTTTCCTCTCAGCTTTATTGAGATATGATTGACAAATAGAAATTGTAAATATTTAAGGTATACAGTGCAACGTTTGATGTACACAAACATTGTGAAATAATCACCACAATCAAGCTAATTAACATCTCTATCACCTCGCATAATTTTTTGTGTGTGTGGTGAAAACATGGAAGATCTACTCTCAGCAAATTTTAAGTATACTAATATACATATTTTAAAAAGTTTATTTATTTGAGAAGGAAACAGAGAAACCACAGTGGAGGGGTAGAGAGAGAATCCCAAGAGGCTCTACAAGGACAGCAAGAAGCCTGATGCAGACTTAATGAGGGTCCCTATCTCTTGAACCATGAGATCAGGACTTGAGCTGAACTCAAGAGTCAGAGGCTTAACCAACCTAGCCACCCAGGAGCCCCTACAATATATTAACTATGTCATTATGCTGTACATTAGGTCTCAAGAACTTAGTCATCTTATAACTGAAAGCTTGATCAATGTCTCCTGTTTCTCCAACTCCCAGTCCCATGTAATCTCAACTCTGTTTTCTGTTTCTTTGAGTTTGACTTTTAGATTCCTCATATTAGTGAGATCATGAAGTACGTAAATAAGTGTCTGGCTTTTTTGCTTTAACATAATGTCTCCCGTTTTCATCCATGCTGTCATAAATGGCAGGATTTCCTTATATTTTAAGGCTGAATAATATTCCATTAAAGTGTAATATATTTTCTTTATTCATTCATCCATTAGTGGATACTCTGACCCTCCCCTGCTCATGCTGTCTCTCTCTCTCCCAGAAATAAATAAAACATTAAACAATTTTTTAAATAAAAAATAAAAAGGCTGTCTTTTTTCCATTGGATATTCTTTCCTGCTTTGTCAAAGATTAGTTGGCTGTATACTTTTGGGTCTACTTCTGAGTTTTCAATTCTATTCCATTGGTCTATGTGTCTGTGTTTGTACCAATACCATACTGTCTTGATGATGACAGCTTTGTAGTAGAGGCTAAAGTCTGGGATGATGATACCTCCCGCTTTGGTTTTATTCTTCAGTATTACTTTGGCTATTTGGGGTCTTTTGTGGTTCCATACAAATTTAAGGATAGTTTGTTCTAGTTTTGAGAAGTATGCTGGTGCAATTTTGATTGGAATTGCATTGAATGTGTAGACTGCTTTGGGTAGTAATGACATTTTAACTATATTCATTCTTCCAATCCATGAGCATGGAATGTCTTTCCATTTCTTTGTGTCTTCAATTTCCTTCATAAGTTTCCTATAGTTTTCATCATACAGATCTCTTGTATCCTTTGGTAGGTTTATTTCTAGGTATTTTATGGTTTTTTGTGCAAATGTGAATGGGAACAGTTTCTTGATTTCTCTTTCTGTTGCTTCATTGTTGGTGTATAAGAATGCAACAGATTTATGTACATTAATTTTGTACCCTGCAACTTGGCTGAATTCTTGGATCAGTTCTAGTAGGCTTCTAGTGGAGTCTGTCAGGTTTTCTATGTAGAGTATCATGTCATCTGCGAAGATTGAAAGTTTGACTTCCTCTTTGCCAATTCTGATGCCTTTGATTTCCTTTTGTTGTCTGGTGGCTGATGCTAGGACTTCCAGAGCTATGGTAAACAACAGTGGTGAGAGTGGACATCCCTAATCTCAGGGGGAAAGCTCTCAGTTTTTCCCTGTTGAGGATGATGTTAGCTGAAGGCTTCTCATAGATGGCTTTTGTGATGTTTAAGTAGGTTCCTTCTATCCCAACTTTCTCTAGAGTCTTTATTAAGAAGGGATGCTGTATTTTGTCAAATGCTTTTTCTGCATCTATCGACAGGATCATATGGTTTTTATCTTTTCTTTTGTTGATGTAATGTATCACATTGATTGATTTGCGAATGTTGAACCAGTCCTGTAACCCCGGAATGAATCCCACTTGATCTTGGTGGATGATTCTTTTTATGTGCTGCTGGATTCTACTTGCAAGGATCTTGTTGAGGATTTTTGCATCCGTATTCATCAAGGATATCGGCCTGCAGTTCTCTTTTTTTTGCTAGATCTCTGTCTGGCTTGGGAATCAGTGTGATGCTGGCTTCATAAAATGAGTCCGGGAGTTTTCCTTCGATTTCTATTTTTTGGAATGGCTTGAGAAGAATTGGGATTAATTCTGTTCTAAATGTCTGGTAGAATTCCCCAGGGAAGCCATCAGGTCCAGGGCTCTTATTTGTTGGGAGATTTTTGATAACTGATTCGATTTCTTCACTCGTTATGGGTCTGTTCAGATTTTCTATCTCTTCCCGTGTGAATGTTGGTAGTGAGTGTGTGTTTAGGAATTTGTCCATTTCTTCTAAGTTGTCCAGTTTGTTGGTATATAATTTTTCATAGTATTCCTTGATAATTGCTTGTATTTCTAAGGGGTTGGTTGTAATAAGTCGTTTTTCAATCATAATTTTATTTCTTTGGGGGCTCTCTCTTTTCTTTTTGAGAAACCTGGCTAGAGGTGTGTTAATTTTGTTTATTTTTTCAAAAAACCAACTCTTGGTTTCATTGATGTGTTTAATTGTTTCTTTGGTCTCTATGTTGCTTATTTCTTTTTGTTTTTTTTATTTCTAGGAGAGAGAGAGAGAGACAGCTTGAGCACGGGAGGGTCAGAGAGAGAGGGAGTCGCAGACTGAAACAGGTTCTAGTCTCCGAGCTGACAGTCAGCCCAGAGCCCGACGCGGGGCTCGAACCCACGAACCGTGAGATCATGACCTAAGCGAAAGTCGGACGCTTAACCGACTAAGCCACCCAGGCGCCCCTATGTTGCTTATTTCTGCTCTGATTTACTATTTCTCTTCTCCTACTGGGTTTGGGGCGTTCTTGTTGCTCTACTTCTAGTTACTTTAGGTGAGCTGTTAGATTTTGGACTTGCGCTTTTTCTAATTTCTTGAACTAGGCCTTGTGAGCAATGTATTTTCCTCTTAGGACTGCCTTTTCTGCATCCCATAGAGTTTGGATTGTTGTGTTTTCATTTTCATATGTTTCCATATATTTTTTAATTTCCTCTCTAATTGCCTGATTGGCCCATTCATTCTTTAGTAGGGTGTTCTTTAACCTCCATGATTTTGGAGGTTTACCAGACTTCTTCCTGTGATTGATTTCAAGTTTCGTAGCATTATGATCTGACAGTGTGCATGGTATGATCTCAATTCTTTTATATTTATTGAGGGCTGCTTTATGTCCCAGTATATGATCTATCTTGGAGAATGTGCCATGTGCACTTGAGAAGAAAGTAAATTCCCTGGCCTCAGGATGTAAAGTTCTAAATATATCCATCAGATCCATCTGGTCCAATGTGTCTTTCAAGTCCATTATGTTTTTGGTGATTTTCTGTCTGGTTGACCTATCCATTGCTGTAAGCAGGGTATTAAAGTCTCCTGCTATTAGCACATTCTTTTTTTTTTTTTTCTAGGAGAGAGAGAGAGAGAGAGACAGCGTAATCAGGGGAGGGTCAGAGAGAGAAGGAGTCACAGACTGAAACAGGCTCCAGGCTCTGAGCTGGCAGTCAGCACAGAGCCCAACGCGGGGCTCGAACCCACGAACCGCGAGATCATGACCTAAGCGAAAGTCGGACGCTTAACCGACTAAGCCACCCAGGTGCCCCTAGCACATTCTTATCTATAAGCTTGTTTCTGTTTGTGATTAATTGTTTTAGATATTTAGGTGCTCCCATATTCGGTGCGTAGACATTTATGATAGTTAGTTCTTCCTGATGGATGGACCCTGTAATTATTATGTAGTGCCCTTCTTCATCTCTTGTTATTGCCTTTAATTTAAAGTCCCGTTTGTCTGATATAAGTATAGCTACTCTGGCTTTCTTTTGATTTCCAGTAGCATGATATATATTTCTCCATCCCCTTACTTTTAACCTGAAGGTATCTTCCAGTCTAAAATGAGTTTCTTGTAGACAGCATATAGATAGATTTTGTTTTTTTATCCATTCTGCTACCCTATGTCTTTTGATTGGAGCATTCAGCCCATTTACATTCAGTGTTATTATTGAAATATGTGTGTTTAGAGTCTTTGTATCTTTTGTAGGGTTCATGTTTGTGGTGGTGTCTCTGGTGTCTTTGTTCCTTGCAACATTTCCCTCAGAGAGTCCCCCTCAGGATTTCTTGTAGGGCTGGCTTAGTGGTGACAAATTCTTTAAATTTCTGTTTATTTGGAAAGATATTTATCTCTCCTTCTATTTTGAATGACAGGCTTGCTGGATAGAGGATTCTTGGATGCATTTTTTTTTTGTTTTAATGTTTTTTTAATTTATTTCTAGGAGAGAGAGAGAGACAGCGTGAGCAGGGGAGGGTCAGAGAGAGAGGGAGTCACAGACTGAAACAGGCTCCAGGCTCCGAGCTGGCAGTCAGCACAGAGCCCGACGCGGGGCTCGAACCCACGAACCGCGAGATCATGACCTGAGCGAAAGTCGGACGCTTAACCGACTAAGCCACCCAGGAGTCCCTGGAGGCCTCTAATTTTTTATGTATCTCATTTATCGCATTTTTAAAAATTCTTCATGCCTATTTTTATTTTCCATTCTGTCTGTAGCCATAGTTTCTTTGATGTCCTCTATACTTGTTTCAAGCCTAGCTATTAATTTTACCATTACTATTCTAAAATCTTGTTCAGTTATGCTGTTATATCTGTTTTGAGCAGTTCATTAGCTGACATTTCTTCTTGGAGTTTCTTTGGAGGAGAGCTCCTTCGTTTCGTCATTTTAGTTAGCTTTCTGGATCTTGTTAGATTTTGACACTTGTCATGCTCTCTTCACCTATGAGCGCTGCTGTATCCAAGAAGGCTCTTTGACTGTCCAGGGCCTATCCTTAGAGAGTGTTTTTTGAATGATATCTCTTGGTCTCTCTTGTTGGGACCTTGGTTATTTTATTTTCTACTCGTAGTGATATTTGGGACTCTCCACCTTGTGTACTCTGGCTTATTTCTTGAGGTAGCCCTGGAAAAGACAACAGACAAACAAACACATAGGGAGCAGGAGCACACAAATGCACAGACAAATTCAACTAACGTGCAAACCGAGAGGGATAACGAAAAAGTCAAGAGAAAAGATGGAGGAGGGAGAGCGAATAATAGAGAGTAAAAAATACATACAAGAGTCAAAAAGAAGGAAAGAAAAGGAAAAAAGAAAAAAAAACTGATGGACAAAGAATGGTTTAAAGCATATAACCAGATTTCCCAGCTACAGTTAAAATGCCGTGTGTATGCAGTGCTGGTTGAAGAGCATAGAGATAGAGAAGACAGGGGGTGCGGGGGGGATGAGGCAAAATTGGAAATAGAATGTACAGGCAGAAGGGATAAGAAGCTTTTTTCAAAGAGCTAAGGAGTGGAATATGGTTGGATAGGTGAGAGAAGGACGCCGGTGTTATCCAGAGAAACTATATAGTCTAATTACTCCTGTGAGAAAGAGATGAAATTGTCGGTAGGTGTAGAATTTACATCTACAGAATGGACTAGTTGTGACTGTTTAAGCAAGCCGGTGACCTAAGTTAATTGGGTCAGTGCTCTGGGAAAAAGGGTAAAAAAAAAAAAAGGAGGAGTTCCGCTCTCTAGCAGGGATGGACGTGGTGTGATCCAATGAATCAGGGGGGAGTTCTGTCTTGGAGGCTGTGATGAGGAGAGTGGCGGTGCACCAGTCCCTTCTTGAACCAAGCGCTGCACCTCACTGTTTTGGATGTGTAAACTCCCGTGCCGGATGGGTCGTGCTCTTTAACCCAGGCCAGCTAGTTTCCAAGTGCAGTCTGTGCCCCTGACTGAAACCGTGGCAGCCACAACCTGGCAAGTAATCACCTAAGAGCAATTCCAAGCCTCTTGTCTAGCCCTGGGGGTGGAGCTAGAAGCCGCTGCTCCTGTTTCTCCAGGTCGGGTTGGTGAGCATGGGTGGGGGCTTGTCTGCAGGGCACGTCTGGCCTAGGAAAGGGAAATCAGGTCCCTCTGTGTCTTGTCACCTGAAACATGAGCTCGCAGGCAAATCTCCCAGTTTTAAGCCCTTCGCCTTCCCTCTAAAGTTCCAGCCAGCTCAGAGTGTGGAGGTTCACGCACTGCTCCTCCAGGAATTCAGCCGCACTGGGAATACAAAGGAACAAAGGAGCTGTGCCCACAAGCTCGCAGCCGCTCTGGGATAAGATGCCTCGAGGGGATTTGGCGCGCACCGTCCTTCTAAGCCCCAAGCGGAGGTTTTTCTGTTTCCTAGCGGCAAGGCCTGTATCTTGAGTAGTTTCAGACTCTTTTTCCCATCTCACTCCCCACAGAGATGGATGGCCCAGTCCCTCCAGTCTCCGATCCCTGCCCGATTTTATCTTCCCCAGTTCGCACTCACGTTAGAAGGCTTTCTCAGTGGATTCGGCATCCTTTCTTTCCCGATCTCTTGGGTTCTGTAAGGTTTCCTATGGCTTCAGATCTTTTTCCATGTGAGATATGGGGGCGAGTGCAGTGCATGGAGCTCCCTACTTCTCCGCCATCTTGCCCCCTTCCTGAAACATATATTTTATTATTTTTTTTAAATGTTTGTTTGAAGGGTGCCTGTGTGGTTCAGTCAGTTAAGCGCCCAACTTCGGCTAAGGTCATGATCTCACGGTTTGTGGGTTTGAGCTCCTTGTCGAGCTCTGTGCTTACAGCTAGCTCAGAGCCTGGAGCCTGCTTCGGATCCTGTCTCTCTCTCTCTCTGTCCTTCCCCCGCTCGCTGTCTCTCAAAAAAAAAAAAAACATTAAAAATTTTTTAAAAATAAATGTTTGTTTGAGAGATAGAGACACTCAGTGTGGGAGGGGCAGAGAGAGAGGGAGACAGAATCCCAAGAAGGCTCTGCCGCTGTCATCACAGAGCCCAATCGGGGGCTCAAACTCCCAACCTGTGATATCATGACTTGAGCTGAAACCAAGAGTCAGAAGCTTAACCGACGGAGTCACCCATGCACCCCAAAGCATATTTTTTTCTCTCTAAAATCACCCTTATTTCCAGAGATAGCCAAATTGAGATGCTTGTAAAACCATGCAGTTTTAATAAACTTGGCCCGATTATTTACATAAGCTCAGCTGAACAGTGATTAGCCATATAGATCTTTTAAAATTTGCTTTGCTGGAGGGGTACCTGGGTGGCTCAGTCAGTTAAGCATCTGACTCTTGGTTTTGGCTCAGGTCATGATCTCACAGTGGGTTCAAGCCCCAACTTGGATTCCCACTGTTAGCATGAAACCTGCTTGGGATCCTCTTTCTTTCCCTCTGTCTGCCCCTCCCCTGCTCTCTCTCTCTGTCTCTCTCTCTCAATAAATAATAATAATAATAATAATAATAATAATAATAATAATAATAAACAAACTTAAAAAATAAAATTTGCTTTGTTAGAACTTTTTATAAGGAATCTCAATTGAACTTTTAGTAGTCTTTCTAGACCAGAAGCCAAACCAAACACCCGACATTAGACATGCCTGTAATACCTTCAGATTTGGGTGAATTTCTCTTCTCAAGGTCCCCCAAACATCCTGAGGCTCCTGCACCTACCAGAAAGTGACATTATTTGCTCACCCGGTAAGGCTGCTAGGAACTCTGTCATCAAGGTGTCAGGACAACATTTCCAAGAGGCTTTATGGCTCCATGTTTCATAAAGTTAACCTTAGTTCCTTAAAGCTGTCTGGTCATATCTGAATCTATGGATGTGGAAGAAGAAATACAGAGACTTTTTGAATTTTAGGGGTTTCAGGTAGAGAAAAGCTAAATGCTCCAATTCACAAAATGAATACTTATCACATTTTTGTAAGTCATAGTTACCTTATGAGAAAATTTCCTTAATCTGGAAGAACATTAGAAACCAGCAATATTTCAAACAAGAGTGACAAAACTATAATCATCTTCTAGTTCATTTAGTACTATGTTACTAATTTTTGTTCAGTTTGAATGTAACTTTTTTAGTTTAGGTCTGGAGATTTTTACCCATTTCACTTTTACAATCTTAAAGATATCAAATACCTGTGTTTGTTAAAAAAAAAAAAAGTCCTTTTCATGAATCTTCTTGAAGACAAAACTCCTTTTGTAAGAGCATCAGAACAATAACTACAAATGACAAAAACTCAGAAAGGGACATTGTTAATGATTTGATATGAGAGTTCATTATGAAGTAGCTGACAAAGGAATTTGGTTATTGTGTGACACATAACACTTAAAAAATCAGAATATCAAGTGATGACCTTATATCTGAAACTAAAATACCAAATAAACAAGCCTAGCTATTCAAAAAGACTTGATTACTATTTAAATCTCAGGGAAATTTGTTATAAACCCTAGAAAGTTTTAAAGCACATGCCTGAATAGGATTACAGATAAAATCAAAGACCTGATAAGGAAAAAAAAGTAAAAACTTGTTTTTCTGGGCAGATGAAAAAAGAGAAACAACTTTGTTTATATTTTCTTATCAAAAACAGACCAATGATACAAGAAAACTTTATCTTTTTAACAGAGGGAAAAGTATAATTTTAATCTTATACCAGTGTACTTTTAAAATCCATTCATTTTAACCTTAGTCTGTCCTGACAGCATAAAATTTCTTTCCAAAGGTTTCCCTTCACAAACTTTCTACAACTTTCTTTTGCAATTAGATTTTATCCCAAGCCATTTCTCTCCAAACAATTGGTCTCATTTTAGGACAAAATTACTTACCTTCAACAAAAATGTATTCCCATTCCTTACACCTTTCTAATGTATCTCCCACTTTCCTACATACAGAGTTGCTTCCCTTATTCTTTTCAGTCCTAACTCCTAGAAACCTTAGTCGCCAGTGAAAACTAAGTAGTAGCCTGTTGTAAACTGTTACCCCAGATTTCTTTAGATGACAAATTTATGAATCAATTAAGCACAAAACATAGTAACAGCAGACTCAAATATCCTTACTTTCTCTGCAATAAGAAGTGAAAAGCACAAACCTATGTTCAGTAATCAGTGATTTTGTATTTTATCTTATTTGGAAAAGACTTAGATTTCCTATGAATTCAATCCCAATTTATCATCCAGCAAAAGTTTAAAGTTTCAGGTAAGCAAAGACTATCTTAACAATCACCCATGAAAATTTTGAGACAAATAAAATTAACCATAATTTTAGGTCATCTTTTTTTTTTTTTTAATGTTTGTTTATTTGTTTTGAGAGAGTGTGTGTGTGTGTCTGAGCAGAGTAGGGGCGGAGAGAGAGGCAGAGAGGGAGAGAATCCCAAGCAGGCTCCTTGCTGTGAGCGAGGAGCCGGATATGGAGTTGGATCTCACGAACCATGAGATCATGGCCTGAGCCGAAATCAAGAGTTGGACGGTTAACCAACTGAGCCACCTAGGTGCCCCAGGTCATCTTTTTGCTGACAAATTGTAACAGAGATACAATCTTATTTTTGACCATTAGTAAACCTTGGTAGAATAAAAGTTTCAGTTAGTTTAAATACTGAATTACGGGTCAGTCAATTTGGGGGCATTGGTGGCTCAGTCCGTTAAACCTCTGACTTCAACTAAGGCCATGATCTCCAGTTCGTGGGTTCGAGCCCCATGCCGGCTCTGTGCAGCTGCTTGGGATTATCCCATAGAGTCCCCTTCCCCTGGTAGAACTAACCAAAGACAGTTGGCTCCAATTATTGTAGCATATTAACCCAGGAAATGAATGAGGAAAAAGCCTGACATACAGCAAGAGTAACCTGGGTCTCTTAGGAGAAGGAACAGTGAGAGAGCCTCCAATATGTCAGGAGGAGTTTTATTTAGCCTAATTAGTGGTCAAGCAACTTCCTTAATAGGCTCTTAAGTCAGGGTCCTGATTTAGGGCCATGAAACTAAGCAAAACAAAGGTGGGACTTCCCACGATTTGGAGGAGTTCCAGCAAAGGAGGGCAAGCTGGAAATTAGTATTACAAGAGAGAGAGTTCCCTGAGAGGGCGACACCTCTTGATCTGGGAGTTTAATTTGTCCCAGCTTTTAAGAAAACAGTCCAAGGATGAGGTGGAAGGAAGAGAGGGGGTTCCATAGTAAGACCCACTGTTGATTGCCAAAGGGAATGGAGCTCCAACTGGTGGTCACGATTTCGCTCAGGACATCCCACTGACCTGAAAAAAGACTGGATCTATATAAGGGGACTGACTCTTTTGGGGTGTCCCACCAAGAGAGTCACAGCAGATACAGGTAAACTGATTCTTAGGGCATCCCACCCAGTTGGGGGCTGGAGGGTCCACCAGAAGAGGGTCACTGCAAATGGCATACCACTTCCTGTTGGGGCGTCCCCTGGCACCAGGGAGAGCTAGACAGCAGTTCTGCCAGACCTGGTCAGAAAAAGTCAGGTGAGGACTTACCACTCAGATGGGTGGGAACTTGCTTGCCTAGAGATCAAAATGGTGGCTGGATCTGCAGGAACAGAGGAAAAGAGGCAAAGGCCAAAAAACAGTGAGGCAGCTGAGAGCACCTAGCCTCTGGAAAGGGTCCTGACCTAGTGTGTCATGTGTGCAGAGTTGCCTTGGGCAAGCTGCTAGTTGTACTGGACTCTGGGAGCAGACTTCAGTGAATGGAGTGAGAAAGCAGAGGAAGGGGGTTCTTCATCCTCATCATAAGGTACTGTCAGTCCTGTTCACCTATCAGCCTTTAGGCCACACCGGATGTCGCCCTGGCTGGAGGCCTTCATTGTTTGTGAGGTACTAGGGTTAAACTGCTGAAGAGCCAGAAAGAGAAAAGAGAGTGAGGGAGGAGTCCCTGCAAGGGCAAAAGGGAGATCCCTCACCCTTTGGGGCAGGCTGGTTCCTGCTTGGGGCTTGGAATGCTTACCCAAAAGTAACCTCAGAGGCAGGTCATCAGTTCCCCAAAGAGAACTAGAGTAGGTCCACTGAGAAAAGTTCAGGGAAATTCCCAGAGAATTGGGGGGGAGTCCCAGACTGGCCAAAACTCCTCATGTGGGGTTCTTCCAGATGTTGAACACAAAGTCTCTCTGTGCTGGCCACCAAATACGGTGTCTCTCAATTGGATAATTGTGGAGTCCACCCAAATGTGGGACAATGATCAGGTGGAAACCAATGGCATGGAGGTGAAAGAATTCACCTGAGGCAGAAAAAAGGAGATAGAATTTATTGGACACACCGCAGGGAAGCTGTGGGCAGGTCAGCAGCAGAGAGGCTGTCTGGAAGGAGGCAGTGGGTGGGTACCATTCTTAAAGAGGGAAGCTGTGTAGGTAAGGTGACCTATGGAATGCTCCCTTTTTTGGTAACTGAGCCTAGTTGTAAGTAGCCCACTGGTTAGTTAGGACGTATCGATATTTTGGGGTGGGTTCCCTAATGGGCCTGTCTGTATTTTATTGCTCAATAAAATTTTATTGCCTAAAAGCAGCCTCTACAAATAATGCTGCAATGAAGTTGGGGGGGGGGGCGCAGATATCTTTCAAAATACTTATTATATTTTCTTTGGTTATGTTTCTAGAAGTGGAATTACTGGATCATCTTGTAACCCTAAGTTCAGGCAGGGTGGAAGCAGTAGCATCCCTGTTGGTTGATGAGGGAATCACCCAATATACATTATACCCTTCACAACAGTTGCCAGTGACCTCCATATAGTAAAAGTCATGAACACTATTTAGTCACCATCTTTTTCAATTCTCTGAAGCATCAACACACTGAATTTGTAATATGAGACCACATCTGGTTTTGTCTCACCTCCTGAGCCTCTGTGTCTGACTCTTCTCCTCTTGTTGGGATTCTGCAGGACAAGGGTCTGGTTCTCTACTCTTTCTCATGCCCCCTGACATGGCTGCCAGTAGGATCAACACCTTTTGATTTTTAACTCCAGCTCAGATCTATCACCTGGCTTCCTCTTTCATTTTCACTCCTAGTCTCTCCCAGCCCACAAGCTCCAGATCCACACCAGAATAAACGCATGCCCTCTCCAAACAGCTTCTCCTTTCCTCCACCCCGCTTTCTGGAAATGATACCAGCGTGCTCCTGGCTTTTCATGCCCACCAGGTAGCTCTGTACAACTCCACTGCCACAATCATCTCTCCAGGATTATTGGCACCCCCTCTAGTCAGGACTCTCACACTTCCTACCACCAGCACATCAGAAAGGTGTCATTTCTTCTGTGCTTGCTCCATTAACCAAGTCCAAAGGGATGCATGAGAAAACCCCAGAATTTGTAGTGAGAAATAAAACAGAATAGACACTCATGATGAGTGCTAGGAAACAAGGGGAAACCAGAAGGTAATAAGTAAGCAAAGAGCAGGCACTGCACACCCTCTTGCCTGGACAGAGCAGGGGGCAGCTGTGTGGACAGACTTAATCCCTCCATACCTTGTGAATAATTTACTATCTCGATGCACATATTTCATAAAATACAACCAATCTTCAATCACAGCCTGCAAGCTCTAACTAATGCTGCCAGTTATTCGGGATCCTATTTCAGACCTGCAAGGGAGCATCTTGGTTTTGGCGCTCTCTACTGTGAACAGGTGGTGGTTGCAGCATTGGAAGTGAAAGACTCACCCAAGTAACAGGTAGAGAGGTTTGCTTTTTCTGGGGGTGATCACTAACAGTCATGGGGTCTGTGTACCTGGATGAGACAAAATAACAGAATTCATATTTTTCCTGATCACTAACTTAAATCAAGTCTTTTGTTATGAATGCAAGCTACAGATCCTTGTAAGATTAACAGGAATTGTAACTTCATTGCTGGTAGAAACCTCAGAAGTTTTCATATCACATCATAGTTGATGTAGATACCTTGAATTACCATTTATGCCCCTTAGTATTTAGAAAATTATTGTAATTATTAGATAAGCTTCTATATCTTGTTATTAAGTGTGCCAATAAAGCAGCACATTTATTTCTATGTTGCAGATTGATTCTTAAAAATATCTTTGATTACTTTGTAATCCTATGTATTTTGTACGCATAAAAACATTCTGAGAAGACATTGATAACTTTCACCAGATTTCCCAAGGGGTCCATGGCCCCCAAAGTTTTGCTTTTTGAATAAAAATTATTACTGCCTATCATCATCATCATTTTTTACTTTTCACTTATTCATTTATTCAGCAAACATTTATGTGACCTGCTCATCTCTCTGGTATGTCCTGGTCTAGATCCTAAGGGTACAAAGATTCCTGCCCTCAAGGAGTTAACTCATGGACTCATGGACAAGACATCTGTTCAGATTGAGAAACAAGTAAGCAGAGGCTGAAGAGGCAGGCAGCTGCGAAGGGAGAAAGACAAGATCCCAAGAACATGGGAAGGTCAGAGTGCAGGAGTGGTATAGCATGCCAGACTCCAGGCCCAGATGCTCTGGATTAGATATTGTCAAAAATCCAGGGCAATTCTGTGATTAATGTTAAAAAATAAATAATAGGCCACAAATGGAGTCACTTGTGCTAAGTCCTCCATTGGCAAATGAAGACTTAATACTTAATCTGACTGCAATTTCAGTCCTACAGGAATATAACCTTTAGCCAGTCAATCTGGAATTACCTGGTCAGCATTACTGAGATAATTTGCCTGATAGACCTCTGACTTCCCTCAAAGGAAGGTGACTCTGTCTGAAACAATATGTCCTTTGATAGAAACTTCCTTTTCTACCACCTTCTGCCTATAAAAGCTTTCCATTTTGTACAGTTCCTCAGAGCTTCTTTCTATATGCTAAGATGGGGTGCTGCCCACTTCATGAATTGTTGAATAAAACTAATAAATTTTCAAAAATTTTTAAAAATGTTTTTTTATTTATTTCTGACAGAGAGAGAGAGAGAGAGAGAGAGAGAGAGAGAGACAGCGTGAGCAGGGAGGGTCAAAGAGAGAGGGAGATACAGAATCTGAAGCAGGCTCCAGGCTCTGAGCTAGCTGTCAGCACAGAGCCGGATGTGGGGCTTGATCTCACGACCACAAGATCATGACCTGAGCTGAAGTGGGACGCTGAACTGACTGAGCCACCCAGGCACCCCAAAACCAATAAATTTTCAAATTTACTATGTTGAATTTTTTTTTGTTTTAAATATCTTTATTTCTAGGAGAGAGAGAGAGTGAGCAGGGGAGAGTCAGAGAGAGAGGGAGATACAGACTCTGAAATAGGCTCCAGGTTCTGAACTGGCAGTCAGCACAGAGCCCGACGCGGGGCTCGAACCCACGAACCACGAGATCATGACCTAAGCGAAAGTAGGACGCTTAACCGACTAAGCCATCCAGAGGCCCCATTGTTTTTTGACATTGAATATTCCAATAAATCTTATGTGTAGAGAAGGTAGACTAGAGTGAAGATGAAACAAAGAGGGAACAATCACTCATTTTGGCCAAGAGAGGGAGCGTTTGGTCTTTTGTGAGTGTCACTGGAACCTTGTTTTGTCTGTGCTTAGACAGAATTAAAAATGGCTTCGCTTTGTTTCATTTTATCACGGTCTCAGAATAATCTTGCCTAAGATTGGCATTCGGTAGGGGCGCCTGGGTGGCTTAGTCGGTTAAGCGTCCGACTTTTGCTTGGGTCATGATCTCACGGTTCGTGGGTTCGAGCCCCGCGTTGGGCTCTGTGCTGACTGCCAGCTCAGAGCCTGGAGTCTGTTTCAGTCTGTGACTCCCTCTCTCTCTGACCCTCCCCTGTTCACGCTGTCTTCCTCTCTCCTAGAAATAAATAAAACATTAAAAAAAAAAAAAGATTGGTATTCGATAGACTTATGTCTAATAGAACAACATGGCCTAGCTGTGAGTGCCTGGCTAGCTTTTGAATGTTAGGGTTTCTGGTGTGTGTGTGTGTGTGTGTGTGTGTGTGTGTGTGTAATTTCTCAGAAAGTTTTCATGGTCCCTTTTTACCCTCTGTTTTCAATGTCCTAGATTACCAGGGATAGCCTCAATGTGAAATATTTTCCTCTTTGTCTCATAGACCAGAATGAATGTGCTGGTCTTTTAACATAACCAATATGAGTTTGCTTCTTGATGAGTCAGAAACTGCACCAGTTTGAGTTGTCATAAAGGAAACTTTATTTGCAGAAAATAAGGAGATCACAGGGAATAGTTTCTAAACCCAGGACTCCCTGAGCAAGGGTGGATGGATTCCTTTTATTTAAGGTTAGGATGAATATTTGGATAGGGAAGCCTGTCATCCTGTGTAGAGGTGGGCATAAGGTCGTGGTTCCTTAAGGAAACACACCTATACATATATTGTATGTTATATAAATGAGGCTTGAGCTCCTCCTTGGGTGGAGATTTTATTATTATAATGAGGTAAAGTTTATTGTTGGTCATTCTTGAGGTCATTCTGTGTAGGCGAGAGTCAGGGGTTAAGCTCAAACTGGTCTGGGTTATCTGGGCCAGGGCGGTCACTATTGGTTGAGGGGCGGTTTCACTTTCCATTTGCCTGAGTTGAGAGGTAAGCTAGAAAGAAGAGCTTAAGGAAAAATGTGAGACCAATGCCCATGAGTACAAGTGGGTGGGCAGCAAAGATCATGTATTGGGTTCTAGCTGGAGACAGTATTTGGGTCTAAAAATTTTTATACTATAGAAAATTCCTGATGCTTTTCTACACTAGCTGCTATTTATTTAAGCCCCTCCTACATGCCAGACATTCACAAAAAAACATTTAAAATTTTTTTAATGTTTTATTTATTTCTAGGAGAGAGAGAGAGAGACAGCGTGAGCAGGGGAGGGTCAGAGAGAGAGGGAGTCACAGACTGAAATAGGCTCCAGGCTCTGAGCTGGCAGTCAGCACAGAGCCCAATGCGGGGCTCGAACCGACGAACCGCAAGATCATGACCTAAGCGAAAGTTGGACGCTTAACCGACTAAGCCACCCAGGCGCCCCTCACAAAAAAACAGTTAAACTCTAATCTTAACAAAAACCCAATTAGCAGGCATAGTTTCCTTATTGTACCCTTGATAAAAGTATTAAGTAACTTCATAACGGCTAAGAAGTGACATAAGTAGACTAGTATTCAAGCCCTAGTGTTCTGACTCCAAAACTCAAGTGGTTTTCACCATTAGCTTTTCTGCAGGTTTGAGCCCCAAAGACTTGGTTGCATGCTGACAAATCAGAATTTCTCAACTGCAACGCGAAGTCTCACTAACCCTCATCACCCTTCTCCTAAGTAGATCTAGGCTGAATAGTATATCTAGGTGCATCCAGTGTCCATCTAGATACAGCCTGATTTAAATGAGTGCTTTACACTTCTGAGGCCCTTCCAATCTTGGGAAACACCCTTGCCCTTGTTAAAAGCAGAACAACAGGCCCAAAATAGAGTCACTTATGCTAAGCCTCAATCACTGAAGTGAGATTTAATTTTAGTTTTGGCTCTCTCAGAAATGGAATTTAAAAATTTTGTTGTTGTTTATTTATTTTTGAGACACAAAGAGACAGAGCATGAGTGGGGCAGAGAGAGAGGGAGACAGAATATGAAACAGGCTCTGGGCTCCGAGCTGTCAGCACCGAACCTGATGCAGGGCTTGAACTCACAAACCGCTAAATCATCACTTGAACCGAAGTCAGGTGCTTAACCAGACACCCCAGAAATGGAATTTTAAATCAGCCAATCAGGAATTACTTGATCAGCACTAGTTAAGTAATTTGCCTGAGAGACCGCCTGCCATCTCCTAAAGCAAAGTGACCTTGCCATAACCAACTCACTTTTTTGCTTAGCATAGCTTCCTTATTCCTCTCTCCTTGGCCTACAAATGCCTTTCACTTTGGATGGCTCTTCAGAGCTCCTTTCCATTCATTAGATTGAATGCTACCCAATTCATGAATCTTTGATGAATAAAGACAGTAAGATCTTGAATTTTGTTTTTGATCATGCTTAATAAAGACCACCTTTTGTCAAGCACTCAAGAAGCCCATCTGTTTTCTTCACACCCGTTGACTTGGTTCATCATGGGACATGGAAACTGAAGGGACCCGATGAGAGATAAAAAGTCATTTTTTCCTTCACTGCTTTTCAGTTTCTATTCTTGCTAGGGCCTGTACCCTGACCCCACTACTACTCTACATACGTCTTGTGATGCAAATAGCATATGTCCTCCTTATAAGGGACAGAGATAATGGTGTCTTTGGAATCTTCCAGCACATAGATAACATCTAAGGAGTGATGGGGCAGTGTCTTCATAAACATTCTCCAAGACTGTGACTCCAAACACCCCAACACCAAGATCCCTGGCTTCAGGGAATGAGTATTTTTATTTACTTATTTTAAAGTTTATTTTTGAGAGAGAGAGAGAGAGAGAGAGTGTGTGTGTGTGTGTGTGTGTGTGTATGAGCATGGAGGAGGCAGAGAGAGAGAATCCCAAGCAGGTTCCACGCTGTCAGTACAGAGCCTGACTTGGGGTTTAACTCAGGAACCAAACCATGAGATCATGACCTAAGCCAAAATCAAGAGTTGAACACAACTGACTGAGCCACTCAGACATTCTGAGAATGAGTGACTTATGAAGGACACGTGGACTCAGTCCTTGTTCTGACCAGTTCTTGGATGCCTAAAAGGACATGTGCACCACACTGCAATCCCCAGTAAAAACCCCAGACCCCAAGCAAAAATGAGACTCATGTTCATTTCCTTTCCTAGTCTTCCAGACACTCTGTCCAGATCTCTTTCTTTTTTTCTTTATGTTCTCTTTCTCTTTCTATGTATATCTTGAATAAACTCTGCTTTCACCTCCCCTGGCTCACCTTTGATTCCCATCCTTTGCAAAGGCAAGGACCCTCTTGGCTAATCCTGTAGGGTCTCACTGTACATCAAACCCACTGCTGGCATCAAACCCACTTAACTATCACCACAGCCCTAGAAAGTAAATTCTATTAGCTCCAGTTTATAGATGAACAGACTGGATCAGGAAGAGGTTAAGACCATGTAGGAAGTGAATGAGAGGATCTGATCAGCAGATGCCAGGCACCAGAGCCCCTCAACAGCACACACTCTGCAACAGCATTCACAATACTGATTATCAGGCATCATTACTGGAATCATCAGTCATTACCTACGAGGTTGTACTGTGCTTTACTGTGCAGATACCGAAGCTCAGAGCAGTTATGTAATTCTGCTTGAGTCTCAGGATGTATTTTGGACCTAAGCCAGACGGCAGGCTGATGACCCAATGCCACCTGGGATGTGTCCCATGGAACCTCACACTTGACTCGTAGGTTGTGCCCCAGCCAAATAGGCCATGAGGCAAAGATTTGTGTGCAGGAAGTCTGTCCTTGGGGAGTGCTCCTGGGATCAACACAAGTAAGGGTGGCAGGCAGGCAGAAATGAGCAGAGGGAGAAAGTGAGCTGCATGCAGTTACTACTGAGGTCTCAGCTGTTTCATGAGGAACTGTGGAACTGGGAGGAATGTCCCAGTTGAGGTGAGGCTGAGGTGAGTGGGCCAGGCATCAGTCTGTCTTCGGATTCTGAGTAACCGTGGGTGAGGTAGCACCCTTCACCTTGGCAATTCCTGCAAAGGGCCTCAGCTTGCAGACAATGGCTGACCATAAAGAAAAACGTGTTCAGTGGCTTGATCACTCCACCCTGTCACCTCACCAGCCCACAGGCAGTGTTAGACCTGAACAAGGAAGTATAAAGCAGGTGCTGGCCACACCCTCTGAGCCACCCTCCAGAGTTACAGCCACACGTTCAGAACCACCTCTAAGTGCTAACAGAGCAGGAAAGGCCTAGCCACAGAGCTGGCTCAAAAGCCACAAGGGGACTTACAAGAGCTGAGCAAATGCATGAAGGGTGCAACTTCAACTTGCCCTTAAGTACTCTTAGGGTCACCACAAAGCTCATTAAAAGCCCATAAATATGCAATACATAAATATATACAATTATAACAGAATGCATCATGGGTAGGTGCATGTGCAGGCCAAAATCTACCAGCAGTTAATAAAAAATGTCAATCACTGGACTTCAAGGTGTATTACAAAGCTGTAATCATCAAGACAGTATGTTACTGGCACAAAAACACACCCGGCTCAATGGAACAGAATAGAGAACCCAGAAATGGACCCACAAACATATGGCCAATTCATCTTTTTTTTTTTCTTCTAAATTTTTTAAAATTTATTTCTAGGAGAGAGAGAGAGACAGCGTGAGCAGGGGAGGGTCAGAGAGAGAGGGAGACACAGAATTAGAAGCAGGCTCCAGGCTCTGAGCTGGCAGTCAGCACAGAGCCCGACGCGGGGCTCGAACCCACGAACCGCGAGATCATGACCCAAGCGAAAGTCGGACGCTTAACCGACTAAGCCACCCAGGCGCCCCTGGCCAATTCATCTTTTAAAAAAAAATTTAATCGTTTATTGTCAAGTTGGTTTCCATATAAAACCCCATGCTCATCCCCACAAGTGTCCTCCTCCATTCCCATCACCCCCCTTCCCCTCTCCTCCATGCCCATCAGTCCTCAGTTTGTTCTCAGCATTCAAAAGTCTCTCATGGTTTGCCTCCCTCCCTCTCCCCCGCTATTTTTCCCCTTCTTCTCCCCCAGGGTCTTCCGTTAAGTTTCTCCTAACTTTCCTATACAAGCAAACATATGGTATCTGTCCTTCTCTGCCTGACTTATTTCGCTCAGCATAACACCCTTGAGTTCCATCCATGTTGCTACACATTGGCCAATTCATCTTTGACAAAGCAAGGAAGAATATTCAATGGAATAAAGACACTCTCTTCAGCAAGTGGTGCTGGGAAAACCGGACAGTGACATGCAGAAAAATAAACCTGGACCACTTTCTTACACCATACACAAAAATAAACTCAGAATGGATGAATGACCTAAACGTAATACAGGAAGCCATCAAAATCCTTGAGGAGAAAGCAGGCAAGAATCTCTTTGACCTCAGCCACAGCAACTTCTTACTCAACATGTTTCTGGAGGCAAGGGAAACAAAAGCAAAAATGAATTATTGGGACCTCATCAAAATAAAATCCTTCTGCACAGTGAAGAAAACCATCAGCAAAACTAAAAGCCAACCAATGGAATTGGAGAAGATATTTGCAAACGATATATCAGTTAAAGGGTTGTTATCCAAAATCTATAAAGAACTTATCAAACTCAATACCCAAAAAAACAAATAATCTGGTGAAGAAATGGACAAAAAATGTGAATAGACACTTCTCCAGAGAAGACATCCACATGGCCAAATGACACATGAAAAAATGATCATCACTCATCATCAGGGAAATACAAATCAAAACCACAATGCGATACCACCTCACACCTGTCAAAATGGCTAACATTAACAACTCAGGCAACAAAGATACTGGTGAGGATGTGGAGAGAGGAATGCTTTTGCACTGTTGGTGGGAATGCAAACTGGTGCAGCCACTCTGTAAGACAGTATGGAGGTTCATCAAAAAATTAAAAATAGACCTACCCTATGACCCAGCAATTGCACTACTAGGTATTTATCCTAGGGATACAGGTATGCTGTTTTGAAGAGACACATGCACCCCAATATTTATATTAGCACTATCAATAAAGCCAAAGTATGCAAAGGTTGGTTTCCAGTTAGGTTTTAAACTAAATTTCAACTAGTTAACACAGTGTTACATTAGTTTCAGGTGTACAATGTAGTAATTCAACACTTCCGTACATCACCCAGAGCTCATCACGACAAGTGTACTCTTTAATTCCCATCACCTATTTCATCCATCCCCCCACCCCACCTCTTGTAACTGTTAGCTTATTCTCCAGGGTTAAGAGTTTGTTTCTTGGTTTGTCTCTCTCTCTCTGTTTTTTTTTTCTTTTGCTCATTTATTTTGTTTCTTAAATTCCACATATGGGTGAAGTGATATGGCATTTACCTTTCTCTGACTTATTTTGCTCGGCATTAGGCATTATACTCTCTAGCTCCTTCCATGTCATTGCAAATGTCAAGCTTTCATTCTTATTAATGGCTGAGTAATATTCCATTATATCTATCTATCTATCTATCTATCTATCATCCATCTATCATCTCACTTCTTTATCCATTCATCAGTCAATGGGTCAATGAACATTTGGGCTATTTCCATAATTTGGTTATTGTTGATAATGCTGCTATAAACTACCCTATGATCCAGAAATTGCACTACTAGATATTTACCCAAATACTAATTCAAAGGGATACATGCACCCTGACATTTATAAAACAGTGTTTATTAGCAGACAGTATACTCTTGCATGTATAAATCCTAAGGAATCTTTTTTAAAACACACATACAAAAACCTGTATTACAAATAATAAATGAGTTCAGCAAGATTTCAGAACATAAGATCAATATACAAAATCAATTGGATTTCTTTATACTACCAATAAGCAATTCAAGAACGAAATTGGAGAATCTATCCAATTCACAATAGCATAGAAAAGAAAAAAGATACTTAAGAATAAATATAAACAAAGAAGTGCAAGCCTTGTGCTCTGAAAACTACAAAACATTGAGATAAAGGTCTACAAAATGGAGAGACAGTCCATTTTCATGGAGTGGAAGAGTCTATTTTTATGAAGGCATTTCTCCCCAAATTGTTCTAGAGATTCATCACAACTGCTATTAAAATCCCAGAAGACTTTTCTGTAGAAATTGACCACTCATTTGAAAAATGATATAGGAATGCAATAGACTGAGATTAGCCAAAACATCTTCGAAACAGAACAAAGAGTATGACTTGATTTCAACATTTTTCATGAAGCTTAGTAGTCAAGATGGGTGTTATTGGCATAAAGAAAGACATGTAATAGAAAGTCCAGAAACAGATCTTACACTTATGGTCATTGATTTTCTTCCCTTGATATTTTAACATATTTTTTAAATTTATGTAATCACTACCCACATCAACAAATAGATCATTACTAGTAGATCAGAGGTTTCTCTTGTGTTCCCTCTCAGTCAATACCCTGCTATCCTCACATGTTCTCACAATCCTGATTTCTAACACCTAGAATAGTTTTTGAGCTTTACATAAATAGAATCGTCTAGTATGTATTCTTTGGTGTTTGAATTACTTCCCTTAATTTTATATCTTTTTGGGGATTTATTCATGTTTTTAAATGCAATAGTATGTTTTCTTTGCTGCATTTTTTTATTAAGAGAAAATTTCATGGATCATAAAATTCACTTTTTAAAAGTGTACAGCTCAGTTGTTTTTAGTATATTCCATGTATAGTTTGTTTTTAGTATATTGATAACATTGCACAACATCACCACTATTAAATTCCAGAACATTTTCATCACTCCAAAAAGATACCCTGTCACCCTTCCCATTAGCAGACACTCCCCACTCCCTCCCCCCACTTAGTCTCTGTCAACCACTAGTGGACTTTCTGTTTCTATGGATTTGCCTCTTCTGGACATTTCATATAAGTAGGATCATAAAATATGTGCCTTTGTGTCTGGCTTGTTTCACTTGGCATAATGTTTTTGAGAATTATTCAAATTGTACTATGTATCAGTTCAGTTCTTTTCATGGCTTTATAATATATCACTGTATGTATATACTGTCACATTTTGTTTATTGATTCTCTTTTTAACTATTATGAATACTGCTACTATGAACATTTTTGTACAAGTTTTTAGGTGAACATATATTTTCCATTTTGGGGATATATGCCTAGATGTGGAGTTGTTGGCTATAGTATAGTTTGGTATAGTATAGACTCTATGTTTGACATTTTGGTATAGCAAAGTTAAGTTTACAACCTAGCAATTCCACTCCTACCATTTATTTATGTGAGATTTCCAGAAAAGGCACATTCATAGAGTCAATAGATAGATAGCAGTAAGTAGTGTCGGAGCCTGAGGGAGAAAGCCTGGATTGACTGCAAATGGACATGCAGGAAACATTTATGGTAATAGAACTGTAGAAGAATGAATTCAAATAATGGTTGCAGAACTCTAAACATTGACTAAAAGACCATTAAACTGTACACTTAACAATGAGTGAATATTTTTAAAATTATAAAGTAATTTCTACACCCAACACAGATCTCAGACCTACAACACCGAGATGAAGAGTCACATGCTCCACCAATTGAGTCAGCCCAGTGACCCAACAATGAGTAAATTTTTATTGCATGCAAGTTACACCTCAATAAAACTGTTATGAAATGCTAAAACAAAACAGAAAAATCAAACTACAACAAGGAAGCAGTTGTTTCTCAGGGAATGGCACAGGTGACAATTGTAGTGTGCAAAATGATTTCAGTGATGCAAAAATCTGTTAATGTAATGCTTTAATGTAGTTTAGAAGATATGTGGCTTACATCTTGAAAATTGAGCTTATTGGTAGTACTGCTTGTGAGGAAGCTAAAGTGATTATATAGATAATAAAGATATAAGTAAATTTAACAAAATCCCAGTTAAATGAAAGAAGTGAGTGGCCATCACAAGACTGGAGAAGTTGAATGCGGTTGATGGAAGTCACCCAATCCAAAACTGCCGGTAGAAAACTTGCCATTGGATAAATTTAAGAAAGGAAAATGCATGTCATAGAAATGAAGTGTGGGGGCTCCTGGGTGGCTTAGTCGGTTAAGCGTTCAACTTTCGCTTAGGTCATGATCTCTCGGTTCGTGGATTCGAGCCCCGCGTCGGGCTCTGTGCTGACTGCCAGCTCAGAGCCTGGAGCCTATTTCGGAGTCTGTGTCTCCCTCTTTCTCTGACCCTCCCCTGCTCACAGTGTCTCTCTCTCTCTCCTAGAAATAAATTAAAAAAAAAATATTTCAAAAAAAAAAAAAGAAATGAAGTGTGGATGCAATTTATTTATTTATTTATTTATTTATTTTTTATGAGAGTGTGTGTGAGCAGGGCAGAAGGGCAAAGGTCGGAGGGGGGGGGAGACAGAGAGAGAGAGAGAATCTTGAACTGGCTCCACACTTAGCGAAGAGCCCAATGAGGGCTGGATCCCACGAACCTGGGATCATGACCTTGAGCTGAATTAGAGTCCAGTGCTCAACTGACTGAGTCTCCCAACTGCCCCTAAAATGAATGAATTTATTGTGACAGTAAGTATGTCTATCCCATGGTGTGTCAGCACAAGGGTGGAGGTGGAGGGGGGGTTTTACCTTTTATTTCCTGTATCTGTCTTTTTAAATTAAAAAAAAAAAAGCACTTGTTTATGAGCACTTCAGGTTGCAGAACAGTGGTGGTGTTGAGTATGTATGATCTCTCACTGCCAGGGTGGTTGAGAGCAAGAAAGGCTTCATCTAGAGGTTCCGGGATCCTCATCCATAGAAAGGATGATAGTAGCACCTTCCTTATAGGGTGATGAGGAGGGTTAAAGGAATCAGTATGTGCAAAGCTCAAGTCAGGACTGAGAAATGCTTACTGAATCAGCAGGTGTGTCAGGGAAGGCTCTGTTTAGGCTCAAGGGATACAGCAGAGAGGAAAGGAGACATAAGGACCCTGCTCACCAGCATTTATAGGCTGCGAGGAGGAACAATGGAAGATATAATATGCAGCTTGAAAAGAATGAAAAGTGCTCAGTGATGAAAAGGGTGGTTGGAGGGAGACATCTAAGGTCTGACCAGATCCAAAAAGTAGGGGAAGACAAAAGGTAGAGAGGCTGGGGTACTGGACTGAGGTTAGTGTAACTATCAACAACAATGATAGTAAGAAAAAAAAAAGTGTTGGGAGTTGGCCCATTTATTGCAGACTAAACTTCTGTTTTTCTCTTAACTGAGAGAGCATATGTAAAGCAGGTGGCCCAGAGCCTGGCATTCTTGAAGCTCTTTTAGGAGCTTCCCAGGTGGAATATGATGCCCAGGAAGGTTGAAGTCACCCGTTCTTCAGGCCTCAGCTCCCCTTTCTCTCCCTTCTCCACAGCTTCCCAAGCTCTTTCTGCATCCTGTCTCCCTCCAGGGCTAATTAATGCCAAAGTTTTAACAAGCGTGCTCCCACAGAGGCAAGCATCTCTCAGGAACCATAACAAGGCCCTTGGTTGTGCCAAGAAACTTACTAAGCCTGCAGGTCTGCTAGAGGGAGTGGATGTAAGAGGAGTATGTCAGCTTTTCCCAGTGGGAGAGGATCCAGTGCCTCCAGCTGGCCTGAAGCCAGATGTCTGGCTCCAGGAGACCTGCCAGGGCTCCAAGGGTGCAGTGCAGCATTACTATTCCCACTGCAAGAGCAGGAACTGTCCTTTTCTGCTAGGTCCTTCATTTGCTGGTCAGAATGATCCCTCAACATTCCCTACTTGGTCCAGACCCCACAACCCTTACTTTTCTCCTTGATAGGCTGTTTAATGGGAGCATAACCTTGGTCATCCACTCTCAGGATTGTTCTAGGTGTGAGAGGGAGCTTGGTGTGTTCATTAGTTTCCAAAACTTAGCTGAATGTAAGTAGTGTGTCACAGACAGGATAGAATGAAGCAGATGCCAAAAGAGGGACAAAGAAGATACTGAAAGAGTGGGATGAATGACATCTTCCACCTGGGGACTCCAGGCAGCTTTATGGAGAAGGTTTCAGACTAACTCCCTATGTACTCACTTCATCTGACCTGAGGGCAGTTGCTGGGCTCAGGGTTGCTCAAGGTTTCCCTTGGGCCTCGGGATACTCTAGGAATAGACTTGAGAGTATTGAGGTCTCCTGAGAAAGTGACTTTTGTTAACCAGGGTTCTAGCTCAGCACAAAGGCAGAGTCCAGACTTGGAGGGACCCATCATAAGTCCAGCATCCAAGGCGAAACCAGATTGGCTTGGTCGCTGACCATTTGGAAATCCATAAAGATTCAGTTCTAGAGATGCATGGTTCTGAGAGACCATAGGCAGAGCCCTGATCATGGAGGGAGGACCTGCTCTGTGACATGAGTCTGTCACATCTATCTGAGCCTGTTTTCACATCTGTAAAATGAGAAGGTAGAATGGTGTGATCTCAAAAGGTCTCTTCTGACTCTGAAATACCTCACGTTCATGGCATTTAGATTTGTCCTGTTTCCAACATCGTTGCTGAATATCTTGCCCATCATCAGGGTGGGTTAGGGCCAAGATAAGGAGTATATTTTCTGGACTGCTTTTATTACAGTTAGAGAAGGTGACCCATGTGACATGTGATGGGGCACCCATCCCTAAATGCATCCCAAGTACACCTTCCTGGGATTATTCTTCCTGTCTAATTGGTCTCTGGAGCTCTTGGCCTGGGCCTTGGACACAGTAGGAGTTCAGAGAAAGAGCTGTTTGTCATCAGAGTTCTTCCAAGCACTGACTCTCCCGCTCTGGTTTGGGACAAAGATGGAAATTGTCTCAGAAGGACTCATAGGGGCATCCTTGAAGACAGAACATGAGGAGACTGGGCCCCCACTAACTCCCATTATGGCAGAATCAGGGTCAGCTTTCCAGAAAAGTCCTTCTCATCAGCCAGTCCTCAAAGGCAAGAATTCCAGAAACCAAAATGAATGGTGTAAAGTGCCATGGTGAAATGGAGAGAATAACATGTAGAGGTTATTTTGTCAAATGCCTACAGTGTACCCTGCTTCCAATTTTCACAAGTGCGGAGACCAGGAAAATACTAGGCTGACCATGGGCAACCTCTATCCTACAGCCTCTATGAGGATGAGGTAGTGGGAATGTTTCTTATCTGGGTCATAAATGACCTCTTTCCTTCCTGATCACCTGACTCTGGGCCCTGATTTGAAAACACCTGTTTGAGACTTCATGCCCAGAGCTGATCAGATTCCTCAGTTCATTTCTGTTCCTGCTTCATCTATGCAAGTCTTTTCTCTAGTTTTTAAATGTATTCACCTCTTTAAATTCAGTTATTTATTCTCTGTTATACCCACGGCCTGCTCACTTCCCTCCCCTGACATTTCTGACATGTTAGCATGTTTGTAGGCTGGCCTGGATTTGTACATGTGCAAATGGCATATGCCTTCAATCTTTTCCCATCTCTCCCCTTTCCCGTGTGTGTCTTCAGCTTTTCCACACAGCTGCCCACCCCCAGTTATGCTGAAAATCCTGATTCCCACCCCATCCTGGAGGATTTCTTGGCAACATGTACCAAGGAGACAGTTTGAGGGGTCACTGCCTACTATGAAGCCCCAGATGGTGCTCAGTTTTTTCAGACCTAACTTGCCAGAGTCTGATTCCAGCCTATTGTGAAACTGAATACAAGAAACTTCATTTAAAATGGAGTGGAGAGCGGCGCCTAGGTGGCTCAGTGGTGTGAATGTCTGATCTTGTCTCAGGTTGTGATATCACAGTTCATGACTTCGAGCCCTGCATCGCTCTCACTGCTGTCAGTGCAGAGTCTGGGTGGGGTCCTCTGTCCCTCCCACCCCCATCCTCTCCTCTCTGCCTCTCCCCTGCTCACATTCTCTCTTAAAAGTAAATAAACATTAAAAAATAATAAACAAATAAAATGGAGTGGGGAGGCCAGAAGGGGGAGCTCTCACATGCCACCACTCCTGGTCCATAGACTCCAACAGGAAGAGAAGTACCTTGCATTCCCAAACAAGAAACCTACTTTACTACTCCCAGAAGAAGAAGGAAAAATTTCTCTTTGTCCAGCAACAAGCTCAGACAATAGGAAAATACCTCAACTCAGCCAATGAGAAACCATTACCACCCTGAACTCCTGTTTTCTTCCAGTAGATTTTCATTCAAAGCAGTCCCTCCCAACTTGTCATTACTCTCTACAGTAAGATTCCTCTCCTTTGATCTTGGGACTTAATTATGTCTTTTTCTATAGTTTGTTTGTCCTAAATAAAAATTTCTCTGCTATTCCTGAATAAATCCTTTTTTCTTTCTGGCAAAATAACTGGCTGCTTACTTTTAAGGTTGACACCACAGTCCCAGCTGGTTGCTTTTCTCACACATTTGGAACCTCAGCTGACTAGCCATTAATTTCACTATTCCCCTGACCACTTTCCCTTCCTTCCATAATGGCCTTTCCACTCTTCCCCTCATGTGGGGTTATCCAAAGCCTCTACATCCTTTTGAGCTGAGGGACTCTGACAGGCTAAAGTATTTGTGGGTGCCTCTCACACCATTTCCTTCCTGCTGTTGTCTTTGTGGGATGGTGAATGTGAGCTGATGGCAAGGGTGATATTTATTTTACTTTGTTTTATAGTATGTGAAGTGTTATGTGTCACCCTTAGGTACTAGCTCAGGACCACACATAGAAAGAACCAAGTAGACTAGACTTTTCTGGATGGCCCTGAGGGTGGGGGAAGGAAAGGGGTGCTGGGAGTGAATATGCCTGCTCTGTAGAGAATCCAAGAATTGTCCTGCCAGGTTGCCCTAGGTATAATGTCTCCCAACCTATGGACTTCGGTTGTTTTTTTTTTTTAATTTTTTTGTAATGTTTTTTATTTATTTCTGAGAAAGAGAGACAGCACGAGCAGGGGAGGCTCAGAGAGAGTGGGAGATACAGAATCCGAAACAGGCTCCAGGCTCTGAGCTAGCTTTCAGCACGGAGCCCGACTCGGGGCTTGAACCCACAGACCGTGAGATCATGACCTGAGCCGAAATCGGATGCTTAACCGACTGAGCCACCCAGGCGCCCCTAGACCTATGGACTTCTAATAGCTACCACAGGTCTTCAAGAGGTACATGGACATTGCAGTCCCAAGAAATTCAGGAATAGTGGTGGGTGTTGGGTGGGGAAAGGAGAGCCTCATCCTATTAGGAACTCTCAGCAGCATTTGTCAGTTTCTCCATTCCAGCCCCTTTCTCGCCAGCTGACTCTGACCAGACTCCTTGGTTTGGCTTTTGAGATTCCAACAATCATGGCTCATTTTCTCTGCCTGCATGTTTCCTACTACCCTTCAAAGTGCCCATTACACCAACTCCCAACACACCCATCTTTACCAGCATGCCTTTGCTAAGATTAATAATAGGCAAGATCTAACACCTAGTCTTGCTATGTACTGGGCTTTGTGCTTCATAGACTTCACTCATATTACTGCTAGAACAACCTTCTGAAGTAGGTACTACTATCCCCATTTTACAGAGAACACTGATTCACAGAAAGACTAGAAAGCTTGCCCAGGGCAGAAGATAGAAAGGATGGCATAGCTGGGAATCCCTTTTTCTTTTTCTTTTTCTTTCACCAAAGACTAGTTAATTTTTCTTTCTTTTTTTTTTTTTTTTTTTTACTTAAATAGTTTATTGTCAAGTTGGTTTGTGACCTGAGCTGAAGCTGGACGCTCAACCGACTCAGCCACCCAGGTGCCCTTATTCCAGTTTTAAATAATAAGTGATTGGGGTGCCTGGGTGGCTCAGTTGGTTAAGCGTCCGACTTTGGCTCAGGTCATGATCTCATGATCTCATGATCTCATGACCTCATGGTCTGTAGGTTCGAGCCTCATGTCCGGCTCTGTGCTGATAGCTAGCTCAGAGCCTCAAGCCTGTTTCAGATTCTGTATCTCCCTCTCTTTGACACTCCCCTGCTCATGCTGTCTCTCTCTCAGAAATAAATAAAACATTAAAAATTAAAAAAATAAATGATAATAATCCCAATGACTTACCTCTGCACAGTGTTTGAATTTACAAAGTCTTACATTCCATTGTATTATATTTTAAAAATGAATTAGTTCACAAAATATTGGGTTAAAAAAATCTGGTTTTTCACTCAGCATAGAGAGGGTTTAGGGTTTAAAAAGACATCCCCAAGCCTGCAGGTGTTATGATCATCACTATTTTTATTTCATTTTATTAAAAAATTTTAATGTTTATTTATTTTGAGAAAGAGAAAGAGAGAGAGTGTGTGACAGTGCAGCGCAATTGGGGTGTTTGCAGAGAGAGAATCCCAACCATAGAGCTAAGGGCGGGGCTTGATCTCATGAACCAGTGAGATCATGACCTGAACTGATAATCAACAGTTGGATGCCTAACTAACTAAGCCACCTAGGCGCCCCTGATCATCACTATTAATGACGAAACAGGGCCTCACATAAAGATTATTTACCTGAATTCACAGAACTGGGAAATGGCGTTGCCAGACACAGTATGCCCTGTGTTGTGTTCAGTGCTGACTGCTAATCCTACAATGGTCCAGCCCCTTCCTCAAGGCCCCCGTCACGTCCCGGTTTCTCAAACTATAAATGAGGGGGTTGAGCATAGGAGTAAGGACTGTGTAGAAACTAGAGACCACCTTGTCATGACTAGGCACCCTGTAGCTCCGAGGCCTCAGGTAGATGAACATGGCTGCCCCATAGAAGAGGGAGACAGCTGTTAGGTGGGAGGAACAAGTGGCCAGAGCCTTTTTACCAGCCTGAGCAGAGCGCAGGTGGAGCACAGCCCTCAGAATGCGAGCATAGGAGGCCACGATGATGGAGAAGGGAAGAAATAGCATGAAGATACAGCAAGCATATATAACATTCTCAAAAATGGATGTGTCTATACAGGCTAATTTCAACAAGGATAGCATCTCACAAAAAAAGTGGTTCACTTCTCTCAAGCCACAGTAGGGGAAAGTCATTACTACCATCATCTGTATCACACCATCTATTATCCCAAAGGCCCAGGAGCTCCCAACAATCTGGAGACAGACCCTCTGATTCATGAGGACAGGATAATGAAGTGGATGGCTAATGGCTACATAGCGGTCATAAGCCATGAGTCCCAGCAAGAGCCCTTCGGATCCCACAAGACACACAAAGAGGCCAATTTGTATGCCACAACCCACAAAGGAGATGGACTTCCTGCCAGTCAGGAAGTTGACCATCATCTTTGGAACATTGGTACAGACCAACATGAGGTCCATGAGGGAGAGCTGACTGAGGAAGAAGTACATGGGTGTGTGAAGTCGAGGATCTACATAGATGAGGAAAAGGAGAAGGAAATTCCCACAGAGGGCCACTGTGAAGACCATTATAACCATAGAGAAGAGGGCAAGGTCAGTTGGACTGTGAGAAAAAATGCCCAAGAGGATGAAGTCATCTGTGGATGATTGATTCAACCATATCTCCATGGCTTAGTTGATGTTTCTGGTCACCTAAGAGTGTGAACAAAAAATATTGGATTGACTGATATTTCTATATTACCTCTGCATTCTACATCTTCAGCCACCTGTTTTGTTTGTAATGCATGAGGCTTCAACAACCTAAGCTTTGAGATATAGAAGGGACACTCCTTCATATTCTCATCTAGCAGCAATAAGAGTCATCCTAGTTTATAGAATGGATCATGTATCTGTATTTGTGTGTCTCTTATCTAGGAAGAATTTATCATTTCTGCAATCAAAGTCTTGACTTTATCATATTATATTGAGTATTTTATGATATCAGACAGACTTGGTAAACTATCTCAAACATCTCAGCCCAAAAGACCATTTATATGCATAATGGAAAGGAAGTGTATGAAGCATGAGTGCTCTTTAGCCTGTATATCTTTCTTTATGTTCTGAGAGTGTTATCAGGCTAGCCAATCTGGTATATTTATAATATTGATAAAGGAAGCATCTTTCATGCCTCATATGAGAAGGAAGAGTCACAATTAGATGCCATTATTGTCAATTATTTTGGGGGTGACAGGGGTGACAGGAAAGTCACAAGGCCAATGTGAAAAAGCAACAGTTTGGTGCCCAAACCTATTAAGAACAGTGAGGTCTTCAGTTGTGCTGAAATTTTAAAAATAATCCCAGGATTAGGCTTCAGTAAAAATATCTTCAGTATCTTTTTCTTAGGTAAGTAAATAAACAGGTAATATCTACTTACTTAAGTTGTCTATAGTAGACATCAAAGAGCTTTCTTTACAAAATATTTCTAACTAATATCTTGGACATGGCTTTTAATCATGGCCTTATAAAAATTCCAATTAAATTATTGGAGCATGTCATTAAAAGAGATTTCTCTTGATCTTTGGCCAATAATTTTTCACTAAATACCTTACTAAGAAACATAATAAAGAAACATGACCCAATTTTACATGAACAAAAGCCAAGTTAAGAAATAAAAACTATGGGGGGGATGGGCATGGAGGAGGACACTTGTGGGGATGAGCACTGAGTGTTATGTGGAAACTAATTTGACAATAAACTATTTGTAAAAAAAAAAAAAAAGAAATAAAATCTATGAATATTAAAACCCCCTTGAGAAAAGTCACACTATCTGAACCCAAGGAAAATAAAATAATAAATGATTATAAGTAATTAAATGGAAAACATCATACTATTCCGACACAACTCTTTCTTTTATTGTTGTCCCCACTCTCTCACTCAGTGGGAGTATTGTCTTTTCCCTCAAAGATATTTCCAGTTTTTAGGCTTCTCCTCTCTTTTATTAGCCTCTTTCTAATTTCACCTGTCCCCTTATTCATTCAGTACTGCTCTGTCTGGCATTTTCATGGTTCTGCAAGTGGCACAGCACTGTGGTCTTTTTCCTTAAATTTGTATTAGCTATCTATTAGCTAATATAACTAATTAGCTATTAGCTGTGTAACAAATAGCTCCAAAATTTAGCATTCTCAATAAAATGACAATCATTTATCATCTTACAGTTTCTATGGGTCAGGAATATGAGTGAAGCTTAGCTGGGTGTCTGGCATAAGGTCTCTCAGAGGGTTATTGTGAAGTTGTCAAACAGGCTGCAGTCCTCTCAAGGCTAGACTGATGAGGTTCCACTTCCAAGATCACTCATGTTTCTGTTTGTAGGCCTTGGTTCCTCTTCATGGGGCTGCCTCACACCATGGTAGCTGACTTCTTTCAAGGCAATGATCCTGGCGAGAGTGAGAATGAAAACCACCCTAGATAGAAGCCAGTCTTACAACCTAGTACTGGAAGTGACATTGCATGAGTTCAACTGAATTCTATTATCTAGAAGTGAATCACAAATCTATCCCACACTCACAGGGGGGAACATAAGGGCATGAATACCAGGAAAGAGGATGAATGGGACCATCTTATGGGCTGTCTACCACATCCTTTCATGTTCCATCTTAAATTCTGATTATTGATATAAATAAACTGGGCTTTCACTATTTTAAAAATGATCTTGTCATATAAGAAAGATGGTGAAAAGAAAAGAAAGGTGGGGATTTGTAAGTTGCCTAGAAACAATGAATCACACATGTTGAGTTTGTCAGTCCATCTCTCATTTGTTGAGAAGTGACAGGGCTCTCTTCCTGGTTCTAGTGACAGGCAATTCACAATCAGTAAAAAATAAATTCAATTATTGTATCCCACAGTACTCCCAACCATTTTTTTATTTGACCTCATGGTAAAATCCTGCAGTGAAGTTACAGTGAGATTGATTATTAAATAGACCCTCTTCTGCAGATGAGGAAAATGAGTCTCTCAAGAGTTGTTTGGAGTGCCCAAGATTACATGGTTGTTAAATACATGACCAAGACTTGATTAGAGGCATTTGGAATGGAAGTTCTGGATACTTAGCATATCAGGCTGTTTCTGGGCAAAAACTATTCTAAGAGGGGCAAGCTACCTTATCTTAGAAAAATTCTCAATTAAGAACTTCCAATTTTCTTTATGTAATTCTTCGGTCACTGCACAGCCTTCTGATCCATAATCTACACTCTTAAAACTAGGAAGTCCTTTTGCCATTGTGGCTTCTTGTAAGGTATAACTCTTATCACAGATGAATACCTGATCATGTTAAGTGCTTGCCTTATGAAGTGATTAATTTAAATGGAATTCCTGAAACCAGATGAAAATTACACTTATATTTCTGAACTTATGAAACTCAAGGAAAGACTTGTGAGTGATTACCATAAGGCTGAAGAGGAGGAGAATAAGAATCCATCAACTTACCTGTTTCTCCAAACGACACCAAAAATCATTAGATTGCAGACACCCCTCCCAAGCCCCAGCCACTGCCTCAAACTTCCAATTCTCTGCAGAACTTATACCATCATATTTCTTTCTTACACATCAAATAAGAAAACAACTAAGCATTGATTTTCACTTACATGTGTTAGAAAAGTAATATCCATTATTATCATCACATTTCTTTAATGTATTTTACTCTCCCAATCATTCAAGTTCTAAACGATCTATGCAGAATACGTTATGTGCCTGAAGTCAAACTTTCTCCTGGTCCTGTTGATTTGCCTTTAATGGAGAGTCTTGCTTCTTACAACGGACTTTATTATCTTCCCTTGTGTCACCACTGTATTTAAGGCATCTTCATTTTGCCAGTATTCATGCAACGGTCCTGACCTAAGCACCTTCTCGTGCATCACAAGTTGTAGGCACCTTCCAGAGCACCTCTCTGTGGGCCATGCCATTTCTCAAGACTGCGAGCAGAGCTCCACCTATAACCTATTGAAGTCCAGGTATGGCCCTTCTCTCCTTTTCTAGCTTTTCATCCCCAGCCCATTCTAAATAATTCCTACATTCCACCTCAACAGACACCTGCAGACTGCTAAATATGACTTCTGTTTGCCCCTTTTGATTTTGCCTCACACTGTTCCATTGATCTGGCTTGTCTTTTTTCAAACCCCTCTTATCATCAAATGTTGCTGCCTTTCAGGGCTTAGCTCAAAGCTGCTTCTGTCATTGAAGTGACCCTCATGCTAGGTGATTTTTCCCCTCTAGCTTCCCACATCACATTTGTTTGGCCTGAGAATGTGCTTCTTGGGTTGCATTTATGGTTCACAGCAGCCTCCCGACTGTTGTCTCTGCTTCTCTACCCAGCATCTGGAGAGTTAAACCATCATCTAAATCTCTAGTCAGGTGATGTTACTCTTGTGATCAAGATATGTCATTGGCTCCCAACACACACAGAACTAGACCAAACTCTTTCAAGACCCCTAAGCCATATACGACCCACCCTCATGGATACCCTTCTCATACCCAGTGCTTCAAATTGGGCTCTGACCCTCTACTCTTACTCTGAATATTTCTGCTATAGAAACCTCTTTATTCTTTCCGGATCAAGCCAGACACACTCCTACCTTAGGACCTTTATCCTTTCCTCTTCGTGGAGTATTCTTCCTCCAGCTATCTTCATGGCTCACCCTCATTTCACATCTTCACCAAGTATCACTGAGAACTTCTCTGCAAAGTCTCCCATGTTCCTATATATATGTGTGTGCTGACTTAATAAAATAGCCCAATTAAATGACATGCAGCTGCAGCCTTCAAGTTCTGAGAACAGAAATCCTGGGCCTTTCATTGCAAAAGCTGTTGTTCTTGATGTGTACTATGAATTCATGGCTGAATTATTTCCTGTAAGGAACAGTGAGTGATAACCTAAGAAGTACCTTCATGAAAAAAGAAAGAAAGAAATATTTTCAGGTATTAACATGACAAAGTGTTCTTCCCAAATGCATGATAGTAATATCTAGGATACATTTGTGAAGGATGTATTCATTTCTACTTTACCTTCCTACAAAGAGAAAATGCAAAGACCTCACAGGAGAATTTCTCTATGTGAAGATGGGGTGATTTCCTACACTAGGATGGCCCTGCACAGATCTATAGCCAGGGATATTGACTACATGAGATTTTCCCTACAGGGGGAACATATCCTGACTTATGCCCAAGGGCTTGTGTCCTTAACACCAAAAACTCTCTGATGTAGTGTGTGTGTCCATGGTGGTTGAGAGATGGTTCTTTATGAATAAGTTGCTGTTCCTACAGCCTTGATCATATCAGATGGAGGATCCCCCAACCAGCAGAAGAAATCAGATCCCTCAGACTTTACAGCTGAAGTTCCTCCTGTTCTGAGGATGTCCAGCCCTATCCTTTGTGTGTAGAGGCATTCAGCTGCAAGTATTTTCTTTTTTTTTTTTAAGTTTATTTATTTTGAGAGCGAGAGAGAGAGCGAGAGTGAGCACAAGCAGGGGAGAAAAAGAGAGAGATAGGAATAGAGAGAATCCCAAGCAGGCTCTGCAATGTCAGTGCAGAGCCCCGTGTGGAGGTTGAGCTCACTAACTGTGAGGTCATACCTGAGCTGAAATCAAGAGCCAGATGCTTAACCAACTGACCCACCCAGTGCCCCAGCTGCATGGATTCTCTCTTTCATCACCTCTGACAATTTTCACACTTCTATGTCTCATCAGAAATAGTTATAGCACACTTATAGCACAGTGTCTCTCCCTAGGAAAAAAAATTTTTTTGCATAAACACCGATTAAAATGGAGAATCACAAAGGACATCTGGAGTCCCAGGTTAAAGACACAGTTGTGTCACCACTAACTGTGGACCTTCTCCAGCATTTAGACCTTCTATTGCAAGAGGATAATCACACATCCTCCACCAGTGCTTTCTATGAGCCTCAATGAGAGAGTTTATATGGAGCTTCCCAGGAAAGCTTTCTGCAAACGTAACTAGCACTAACATACTATGTTGTTCATTAATGACATTTCTCTCCCTATCCTAAATGGCTCAAATAAACTCTGATTCTTATACCCACTACATACTTAGCATTTCCACTTGAATGCCCAATGATCTTTTCACACCTGCAGTGATCAAACTGCACTCTTGGTTTCCACTAGAAAAACATCTGTTCTAAACTTCTCAACTTAATTAATGTCAGGTCTCTCTAATTGCTCAGGACATAGAATATAGGTCATCTTGAATCTTTTCCTTCTCTCTCACATCGCAACCATCAGAAACTCCTGCTGGGTTTTCACTCCTGACCACTTTTTACTCCTGCCAGCTTCCATCTGACCACATCACTGTTACTGCTTCCCGGATGATAATAATGACCCATAGGTGAACTTGCCTCTCCATTCCACCCTTGCTCCCACACTAGTCCATTTACCATTTAGCACTGGAATGAACATATCTCTGAAACTAAAATGTGTCCAGTCTAGAGCCAGACATTTTTGGCCAGCCTTCCTTCACCACCAAGACCTCCTTTTCTTCTGCTGTCCCTTAAATTCCCTTGACTCCTCCAGTTCATGGCCCACCAGCCCCTGCTTGGGTTCCTCCCACACAACAGACAGACACCAGCCTCAGGGCCCTTGGCACTTTCTCCTACTTCTTCATGGAAGGCTCTTTCCAGATATGGTCCACATTGTTCTCTCACACCCTTCTCACATTTTCTCTCTCTCTTTTTTTTTTAAAAAAAATTTAAATGTCTTTATTTTGAGATACAGAGAGAGAGCAGGAGAGGGGCAAAGAGAGAGAGGAGGACACAGAAGCTGAAGCAGGCTCCAGGCTCTGAGCTATATGTCAGCACAGAGCCCGATGTGGGGCTCAAACTCACAGACTGTGAGATCATGACCTGAACCGAAGTCGGACACTTAACCGACTGAGCCACCCAGGTGCCCCTCTCTTCACATTCTCAACCAGTACTTCCCCAAAGCCTATTTGGAGTTCAAATCCTGTCTTCCCTGTTCCTTCTTTGCTTTATAGTTCTCAGAATACTTAACACCACCAGGCATGCCACATTTAATTCATATGGATTTGTTCTCTACTTTACCAATGATAACCTATATTCATGATGCCACTTTTGCTCATGGAAGGATAAGTGACTCCAAGAAAAGTGCCTGGCATATATTATGTTCTCTTAACTATTGTTGAATTATTAATTGTAATGTGCAAACAACCCAATAAACTATTCTAACATCTCACATGCTCATTTTCTGCTTTCTAATTTATTTCTCTGTTTAATTAATGGCTTCATTGTCTTTCTAGAAAGAAGCCACCTTGTCTGTATAATGTTCTTTTGGGGGCAAGGTGATTCCATGTCTCCTTTCAGCCCTCTCCTTCCTCCCCTTCACCTGCACCTCTCCCCACTCAGGCTTTGTCTTTCTGCTTTAGATCATTCTTCAACCCAGGAACTCATCACTGAGCCCCGCGATATCCAGAGAAGGAAAAAGGAAAGGGGAAAAAAATAATGAGACAGTTAGAAAAGAAAAAGGGAGAAATAGATAAAAGGAAGAGGATTAGAAGAAAGAATGAGAAGAAATGAAACACTACAAAGAATATTCTCAACCCCTGGTCCCTGCCGCAAAAGGAAGGAAACAGGACCCTGAAGGAGAAAATAAGAGGGAAAGAAATGCTGATATACAAATAGAAATGAGGAAATGACCTACAAACAGTAATAAGAATTACAAGGAAGAGAGAAGCAGGTGATAGGAAAAAGACCCTCACTCACAGTTGAGTGGGTTTCCTGGAAGAAAACACATTCAACAGATATCCTGTGGAGATGCTTCTAGTTTCAAAATCATATAATCACAAATTCTCCTGAATTTGCACTTACTGTGTTAGAGGGGACAGGGAGGAGCCCCTCACTGGCGCTCTGATCTCCTTCCTCAGTGCCACCATCCACCTCTCATTCAAACTATGAACTATTTAGCTCTAATAGTGGATCTTAGACAGATAATAGCTTCTTATTAGCCAAGGATAGAAGGAGAAAGAGGATTCAGCAGATGGTAGTAGGCAGATGGGGTCTGTGCCAAGACTATGTGTTCATGCCCACCCAGTGATGTCCATTCACCTTCCATGGGCTGCTCTCAGCCTGGATTGCAGGCTATTCCCACTGCTCATGCAATACTTAACACCACCCCTGATTGAGGAGGATGAAGTTGTGAAGTCCTGGGAGAGCCCACAAACTCCAGCCCTGGAACAAGAGCTTCCCAGATGACAATTAAGGAAACCCAAACAGGGACCTTAGGGACAAAAGTGGGAAGAGGGCCAGTGGGTACAGTGTGAGGAAGAGAAACCGTATTAGGGGAGGGTATTGGGGCAGCAAGAACACGGGAACGGGGGACAAGTTTCTCGGTTCTCTCACCATTAACACATTCCACCTTTCCCTAATGACCCCCCAAGTCCCTCATGGGCTCTCTATCTGGTAACTGTCCTTGTAGGCTCTCCCTGAACTACACATCTGTTCTTTACTTGCCCCATGAAGTCAGCCTATATCTACAGAAAATTATGATATGCAGTGCACTGGGTAAGATCTGCTTGAATCAAAGGTAGGGGATGAACAGTATATTGGCCCCAAGGATTTTATAACCCAGTGGGAAGGAAAGAACACTCTCCTTTATGAGTCAGGAGTGTCATGGGAGCCAGTTGGTCATCGAAACACTCTTAGACATTTCTGTAAGCTCAGTGCCCTCACAGTTTGCTATGGACAGTCCTGTGATCTAGTTATTATGCCTATCTTCCCTGTGTAATCTGTAGAAACCCCTTTTCATCTCCAATGTGTCTCAAGTTGAACAATAAATTTTATAGTCACTCTATTTTTGCCTTTATATCTTACAGAATGAGTCAATTTTTCATTGTCCTGTATGTTTTCAATTTACTTAGCAAACAATTAAATCACAAACTTATTTATGAATGGACATCCTTAAAACATGGAGGATTCAAATTCATGAATAGGGTAAATATCTCCATTCAGATTCTTTTGTTTTGTTTTGTTTTACAATTAAGTGATTTTTTAAATTATATTCACATCTTTGTGCAACCATCATCAAAATCTAAGTTTGGAATATTTCTGTCACCCTAAAAATAAATTCCTAATATAGTAGCAGTCACTCTGCATATCCATGGCTACACCTTCCCAGCCACAGACAATCAGTAATCTATATTCTGTGTTTGTATATTTGCTTATTCTGGTCATTTCATGTAAATGAAATTCTACAATATGTGATCCTTTGTTACTAACTTCTTCCATTTAGAATAAAGTTTCAAGGTTCATCCACATTGTACCATGTGTCGGTATTTCATTACTTTATATCCCTGAATAATAGTCCACTGAGTGGATATGACACATTTAGCTTATTCATTCATTACTTGATGGACATTTGGATTATTTCCACATTTTGACCACTTTGAATAATGCTGCTGTAAACATTTGATGTAAACATTTTTATGTGAACATTTGTTTCATTTCTTTTGGATATATATCTTGGGGTGAAATTTTGGGTCATATGGTAACTCTATGTTTAACTTTTTGAGGAACTGCTAAATTCTATTACAAAATTGCCATACCAAATATACATTCCTAACAGAGGTGAATGAAGAGTCCAAATTCTCTGTCTTTAACAATACTTGCTCTTGTTCAATTTTTTAAATCATAACCATTGAAGATAAGTGAACATGAATTGTAAAGATAAAAAACTTAACGGAGGATCATGGGGGAGAAGAAGAGGGAAAATAGTGGGGGAGAGGGAGGGAGCCAAACCGTGAGAGACTCTTGAATGCCGAGAACAAACTGAGGGCTGATGGGAGTGGAGGGGAGGGGAAGGGGTGTGATGGGCATGGAGGAGGGCACTTGTAGGGATGAGCACTGGATGTTATATGGAAACCAACTTGACAATAAACTATTTGTAAAAAAAAAAAAAAGACTTGGAGTGAGCAATGATGTACTTCAAAATAAATCCAAACATATTTTTCCCCAAGGTGACTATTGAGTTCATAATGGTCACAAATACCACAGATAAAGCATTTAAAATTCTGATCAAAGCCAACTTTAATTTGCTTTTGTTGATTTTGAGGTTCTCTGTGCCTCCTGGATCTGAATGTCTGTTTCCTTCCCCAGATTAGGAAAGTTTTCATCCATAATTACTTCAAATAAATTTTCTGCCCCCTGTTCTCTCATTTCTTCTCTTAGGACTCCTAAAATATGAATGTTATTACATAGAGTCATTGATTTCCCTAAGTCTATACTTGTTTTGCATTGTTCTTGTTTGTCTCTTTTATTCAGATTAATTGCTTTCCATTGGTCTGTCTTCCAGGTCACTAATTCATTCCTTTGCTTCTTTCAGCCTGTTGTTCACTGCACCAAGCCTGTTCCAATCTCATTTATTGCACTTTTCATCACTGATTGATTCTTTTTAAACTTTTTTAAAATCTCTGTTAAGGGTCTCACTTATGTCTTCTATTCTGTCAAGCCTAGTGAGTATCTTTATGATTGTTGCTTTAAATTTTCCATCAGACATGCTACTTCTATCTGTTTCACCTAGATCCCTGGCCATGGCTTTACATTGTTCTTTCATTTAGGATAAATCCCTCTGTCTTGGTGTTTTGTATAAGTCTCTTCCTTCTCTGGGACAAAGTCAGCTATGTCTCCTGCTCCTTCTTTGTTTGTTTTTTTTTTAATAGTTTTTTGTCAAGCTGGTTTACATATAACACCCAGTGCTCATCCCAACAAGTGCCCTCCCCCATTCCCATCACCACCCTTCCCCTCTCCACCACCTCCATCAGCCCTCAGTTTGTTCTCAGCATTCAAGACTCTCTCATGGCTTGCTTCCCTCCCTCTCCCCAAATGTTTTTCCCCTTCTTATCCCTCATGGTCCTCCATTAGCTTCCTCCTAATCCATCTATATGTGCAAACATATGGTAGCTGTCCTTCTCTACTTGACTTATTTCTCTTTCCTGCTCCTTCTTTTATGTGGTCTCTTCTCTCCCTTTAGTTTTGAAGTTTGTTTGTCAGTCTTCAGGTCAATTTCTGAGGTATTTGAGATGGTTTGATAGTTATCTGGTTTTGTTCATGGGACTATGCAAGCCTGGGATCTTCTTACTCTTCTGCCATCTCCCCTTATGTCCTCCACTGTTTTCTCTAGTCCAGCGAGTATCTGTATGATCATAACTTTAAATTATCTAAAGGAAATATTGCCTATATCCATTTCACTTTGGTCTCTTGCTGTAGTTTGGTCCTCTTCTTTCATTTGGGAGGTATTTCTCTGTCTCCTCAGTTTTTCTGACTTTCTGGCTATTGTCTCTGGATTAGGAAAGTCAGCTACTTCTCATGCTCTTGATGATAATAGCCTTATGAAGAAGAGGTCCTGAGGTAGAGAAGTGTAGTGTCTCTTGTCCCCCCAGCCTGGTGCTTCAAGGAGTGTCTCCTGTGTGTGTTGAATGTGCTCTGCTATTGAATCTTGGTTTCTTTTTCCTTTGGTACAGTTGTTTCCAGAGGCTGTCTTTGACTATTGTGGGCAGCAAGGTGTTTAACTGTCTGCTTACAAAATGAGACTTGTCCTTGCTGGTGCTGGATCTGTGGTCCTGCAAAATGCACAGGTTAGGAGAAGTTGTGTTGGCAGCATTTATGCTGGTCTTCTGCGGGAGGGACCTGCACCACAGGGAGTTGGGGGAGTATGACTTGTAAAGGGTAGATCCATAGAAGTGCAGGGATGCAAGGCTTGGTGCAAGCAAGTTAGTTAATGAGTGTTGGAGCTGCTCTGGTTCCAACAGGTGGCCACTTACGGTAGGGGGTAGGAGAGGGAAATGGTGCCTGCCAGCTCCTTTGTTCCTAGAGGAGCCTTTCCTTGATCGCTGTCTCTCTGAGTGTGCTCTGAGATAAGCTAATCACTCTCTCTCCTGTCTACCCCAGGGGTGGGGGTGGGAGATGGGGTTGAGAGGTGAAGAGTGTGTTGAAAATGTAGTTTCTATGCTATATCTGGGTGCACTGTTTGTATGTTATCTCCTTAAGGTCAGAGACTCTGCTCCCTAAAGCCTTCCAGGCACTCCCAGAGCTGAACCACTGATTTTTTTTTAAAAATTCCAGACTTTAAGTACTGCTAGTTTTAAGAACTCACGATATTTGGCTCCTTTCACTTTCAAAGGAAAATATTATGGAGAGTCATCCTCCCCGTTCATGAGCTCCCCTGTGTGAAACTCTGTTTTCTGCACTTCACATCACCACTCCCTCCCCACCACTTAAGTTCAGTATGTGTTTCACTCCCAGACCACAACTTTGCCCTTCCTACCTTCTTTAATGTGGCCTCTTCCTTGCCTTTTAGTTGTCAAATTTATTCTGCTAGTCTCTGGCCATTTCTTGGGTTATTTACATTGATGTGCGTGTTATCTAGTTGTATCTATGGGGCTAGGTGACATTAGGGTTCTCCTACTCTGCAGTCTTCCCAGCCAGCCCAGGGAAAATTCTTCTTTTTGATTCAATTTTGCTTAACTACATACAAGACTTGTTTGATACCAAAGTCAAAGTATCACTGATGTCTTCTATGGAATGTATGTTTATGTCCCCCCTCCCCAACTCATGTGTTGATACCCTAATCCCAAGTGTGACTGTATTTGTAGTAAGAAAGTAATTAAGGTTAACTGAGTTTATAAGTGTGGGACCCTTGTTACTAGAATTGGTGTTCTTATAAGAGGAGACACCAGAAAGCTTGCTCTTTTACACGTGCTCAGAGGAAATATCACCTGAGGACAAAGTGGCTGTCTGCAAGCCAGAAAGAGAGCTCAAATCAGGAGATGAACACTGCCAGAAACTTGATGTGGCACTTTGCAGCTTCCAGAACTGTGAGAAAATTAATTTCTGTTACTTAAGCCACACAGTGTGGTGATTTTTCATGGGAATCTGAGCAGACTAATGCAATGTTCTTCACTCAGGAGCACATTTGTTGTTAAATGGAGTTGGAGTATCCATTTTTGATCAAGGATTGATGTGTTTGTTAGGACTCAGGGTGTCTTAAGTTAACAGACACCCTGCATTAACAAGATAGAAGTTACTTTTTACAAGTTCAGTAAAAATCCTACAACAAGGTCCTCTTACCTCTTTTTTTTTCTTAAATAGTTTATTGTCAAGTTGGTTTCCATATAACACCCAGTACTCGTTCCAACAAGTGCCCTCCTCCATGCCCATCACCCCCTTTCCCCTCTCTCTCACCCCCGCCAGCTCTTACTTTTTTTCTCAGCATTCAAGAGACTCTCATAGTTTTCCTCTCTCCTTATTCCCAACCATTTTCCCGTTTCTTCTCCCCCATGGTCCTCCATTAAGTTCTTCCTAATCCACCTATACGTGAAAACATATTTACCGCCTCTTTTAAACACCTCTTATTTTCTCCATACTGCAACAAACATTAATAAACCCAATTCTGTTTGACTACAGTGGCATTTCCCTCCACTGCTCCCCTCCTTGTGGCATTGGAATTGGCACCTCAAGTCCTGGTTGGAGGTTCACTAACTATAGGCACTCATGGCAGTAATTCCATGGAGTCAAGCCTGAAATCTCCAGGGAGAAACCGACATATGTTTTCCAGGGGGACTGTGGAGATGTGCAAATGTAAAATTAGTGTTTGGAGAATTATGAAGCTGTGAGATAATCTGGAGCTGCTTATGTTGGCAAGGAAGAACAAAATAGCAAAAGTGCAAGGCCAAGATGACTAGATTGCATATCTGTGATATAGAAGCTTTATAAAATCACTATCTTAGGGCTTCTTGAAAGCTGTCCTGAGAGTGGTTGATGTGAAAGGATGAAAATAAAATTCCATGGTAGGAAATGAGGGGGTCACAGGGGTCAATTGGAGAGTGTTCACCCATGTCTGGGAACTGTTACTGAAGAGTTCTCAGAGAGTGGGGAGGACATTCAACATTTATCAATATTCAGAAATGATAGATAATAGAGAGATAGAAAGGTAGATGATAGATGGGTAGATAGATAGATAGATAATGGGTGATAATATGTAGATTGACAGAAGATAGATATAGATGTCATAGATATAGATATAGATACAGATATAGATAGATAAATATTTAACACACTATACTTTGGACATCTCAATACAGAAAATACTTACAATCCTCAACAGATTGCCTGCATTGACCCATATCCATGATCCTTCTTTAGACCCCAGAAAACAAAGAAAGGAAGAGGGAAACCTAAGTATCAAAAGGAGCACTTGTGGGGATGAGCACTGGGTGTTATATGGAAACGTACTTGACAAACTACTAAGAAAAAAACCTCACATACACACAAAAGGAGAGAAGCAGGAGAAATAGTGCAAAGGAAGACTCTTATCCTCTTCCCCCTGGTGAGTCCCAAGCCCTGTCAGATCGGAGCAAGGTAGAGTTGATCAAGTAGGTTTTGAATTAGATGGAAGATTTAAGTTGTGACTTGGATAAGACTGGATCATAGCCCACTGAAACCCAGTCTTAATCAGCTAAATGGGATTACCTTATGCCTGAAGTTCTGCAATCAGTGTGATATCCATTAAGAGGTGGGGAAGACTCTTGAATGCTGAGAACAAACTGAGGACTGACGGGGTGGGGAGAGGGAGGAAGGGGGTGATGGACATGGAGGAGGGCGCTTGTGGGGATGAGCACTGGGTGTTATATGGAAACCAACTTGACAATAAACTATTTTTTTAAAAAAAGAGGTGGGGAAGAAGATTCCAGATGTGAAGGGGTCCTAGTTTAAAATAAAGCAGTTTTTGTTTGTTAGCCATCAAATTTCACACAATCACTATGCAGGTTAAATAAATAGTTATATAAAAGATTTCACGTGGCATAACAGAAATAATTGCAAATTGTACAGGCAATAGTCCAAAGGGGCTTACAGAGGCTGAAATGAATGTGGATCAAATTTTGGAAGGTGAGAATAGTAACAGTGAGCAATAGATGAGTCTTCATAGAATAAATTAAGTTTCAATAAAAAATACAAAGATGGCAAATTAAGTTACAATGGGACAATAACTTGAACAAGAATGTGGATGTGGGAATTATTCAGTTAACTATGGGAACCAGAGATATTTGTGGGTAGTAGAGAAGGAAGTTGGAAAAAAAGAGTGTGAGATGGCTGCACGAATTTCTTTCAAAGTCAGGTTGGTGTGCCTGGAACGTTTGGCAGAAGGTCTACTTTTTCTAGTTGCCTCTAACACAACCTCCTTATGTCTTACAACACCTCCCACCAATTCCCTTTCTCCTAGCCTTCTGATCCAAATACTCCTTTCTGTGCATCAGTCTTCAACTGAAGCCACCAAGAGCTTTGTATGGCAGGTAAAACACTTTTTTTGTTGTTATTGTGAAAATTTTAAAAAGTCATATAAAACTGAGGACTCCTGAGTAACTCAGTTGGTTAAGTGTCTGCCTCTTAATCTCATCTCAGGTTTTGATCTCAGGGTCTTGAGTTCAAGCCCCACATTGGGCTCCACACTGGACATTGAGCCCACTTTAGAAGAAAAAAAAAAAGGCTTGGGGCACCTAGATGGCTCAGTTTGTTGAGTGTCTGACTCTTGGTTTCAGCTCAGGTCATGACCTCATGGTTTATGGGTTTGAGCCGTGCATCAGTCTCTCCACTGACACTGTGGAGTCTGCTTGGGATTTCTCTTACCCCACCACCCACCCCACACCCCTCCTCAGCTTGCTCTCTTTCACTCTCTCAAATAAATAACTAATTTAAAAAATTTTTTTACAAATAGTTTATTGTCAAATTGGTTTCCATATAACACCCAGTGCTCATCCCCACAAGTGCCCTCCTCCATGCCCATATCCCCCCTCCCCCCACACCCATCAGTCCTCAGTTTGCTCTCAGTATTCAAGAGTCTCAAATACATAAATAAATTTTTATTTTTATTTTTTTTAATGTTTTATTTATTTCTAAGAGAGAAAGAGACAGTGTGAACAGGGGAAGGTCAGAGAGAGAGGGAGTCACAGACTGAAACAGGCTCCAGGCTCCGAGCCGGCAGTCAGCACAGAGCCCGACGCGGGGCTCGAACCCACGAACCGCGAGATCATGACCTAAGCGAAAGTCGGACGCTTAACCGACTAAGCCACCCAGGCGCCCCAATAAATAAATTTTTAAAAAGAGCTCACATGGAAAGGTAAATTGGTCATGTGGCCAGTTAGTTTCCAGTAAACTGGCCATTTTGAAAATTAACTTGCTTCCATGGTAATAAAGCCAAAAACAGAGGGGTTATAAAATTATCATCCAAACTGGGAGACTCCAAAGTTTTAAGAGAGTGCTAAACATGATTGCCCTGGGAAGACAGGCATAATATCTGTAGACCACAGGGCTATCCACAGCAAACTGAAGGACACTGAGTTTAGGAAAACATCTGACAGTTTTGGGATGGCAAACAGCTCCCTGCCACCATCCGACTCTCCTGAATGTGGGTACTCTTCTATCTCTCCCACTGGGTTACAATATCCATAAGGCCAGATTGCATTAAGTCCCTACCTTTGATTCAAGTACAATATCTCACCTAGTGTTATTTGTATCATGGACCCTCAATAGATGTAGGCTGACTTCATGGGATCTGTAAAGAACAGGTGTGAATTTCATTGTACAAGGACAGACTTGTGGGACAGCCACATATGGAAGCCTTTTGAGGGCTCTCAGAGTCACTGAGGAAGTATGGGATGTTGGTTGAAGGCAGAGCACTAAGAGCCAGCTTCCCTCCCCCTGACAAGATTTCCTCACACTATCCGAACTGGTCCTCCTTGGATTCTGTCCTCAAACTCCCAGTTTGGGCTTCTTTAATTGTAAGCTTGGGAACTATTGTTACAGAGCTAGAGTTTCTGGGATCCCCTGGGAGTCATCAGTGTCACCCTCCTTGCTCAGGTTCAGTGTTAAGTTCTGGCATGGGCAGTGGGAGACAACTGCAACTTGGGCTAGAGACAGCTTGTGGAAAGTGGATGAGAATCTGTGGGTGGGCTGGGATGCACAGGCGCTCGTTGTGTTCCCACCTGCCTACCACCATCTCCTTGACCAAGTCTCCTTTCTTTCTTTCCCCTTTTGCTGGGAAGAAGCTATTATCTCTCTGAGCTTCACTATCTGAGCTAGAGAGCCACAGGAAAGCTGAGGGTTACAAGAGCATTGGTACCTGATTGAGAGGTAGGTGAGGGGCTGAGGAAGAAGGACTGAGGAAGAAGGACAGAGCTGGAAGGCTCTTCCTTCTTCCCTCTGACCCAGTAAGTGCAAACTCTAGGAAGGACGAATGAAATTATTTTGTTGGAAACTCCTCCACAGGATATCAGTTGAATTCTTTTTTCTTCTAGGCATCCCACTCAAAGGTGAGTGAGGGTGTTTTCTCTATCATCCCCTTATCTCTTCCTTGCAATTTCCATTACTGATTGTAGATCATTTCTCTAGTTCTATTTGTTTATCAGCATTTCTTCTTCCTCTTATTATCTGCCTCTTTCAGTTTTTTGTTTCTTGGTTGTTTTTTTTTTTTTTGGAGGCGAGGTCCTGAGAACATTCTTTCTAGTGTTATATCTCTCTCTGATCTTTCCTCTAGTCCTTTCCCTTTGATATATTTCTCTATTCCTCTGTTTGGATTAGAGGGCACAGTGATGAATTTCTGGGTTAAAGAATGATCTAAAAGAGAAAGACTGACAAAAACTGAGGACTGATGGATGTGGGGGGGGGAGTGGGGGTGGGCATGGAGGAGGGCACTTGTGGGGATGAGCACTGGGTGTTATGTGAAAACTAATTGGACAATAAACTATTTGTAAAAAAAAAAAAAAAAGAAAGGCAAAGTATGAGTGGAAAGAAGTGCATGTGAAGGGGAGGCAGAAGGGCTGATATGGCACATAGATTTAACTTGTCTCCAAAATTATACTGTAGAGACACAGTGGCTTCTTTTGTGGTGTCATTTTGAGAGAGGAAATGAAGCCATTAACTAAACATCCACTAAATACATGAAGTTAGAGAGCAGAAAATAAACACGTGAGATGCTAGAACAGTTTCTTGAGTTGTTTGCATATTACAGTTAATCATTCAAAAACATTTACTGAGAACATAATATATGGCACCACTGTTCTAGGAGCTGGGGATCCCCTCATGAGCCAATGTCAGGAATCAGGAATATAAGTTCTCTTGAATGCTGACAAAAACTGAGGACTGATGGATGTGGGGGGGAGGAGGGATGGGCATGGAGGAGGGCACTTGTGGGGATGAGCACTGAGCATTATGTGGAAACTAATTTGACAATAAACTATTTGTAAAAAAAAAGAAATATAGTTTTTGGCAAAGAAAAAAATTATTATTAAATTTGTTAAGTGTGAAAAAAAAGGAATATAAGTTCTCAATGGGAAAGCAGAAAACAAATCCATTTAATTAAATGTAGCATGACTGTTGGTGTTAAGTACTCTGAGAAGCACAAGGGCAGGGAAGAAATAGGGAGGGAAGAAGGATTTCAACTCCAGATGGGTGTTGAGTAAGGCCTGGTTGAGTAGGTGAGGAGAAGGTGAGGGAACAATGCTGAGCATATCTGGGAAGAGTCATCTATGAGGAAGTTAGAGCAAGTACCAATTCCTTAGAAGACTGGTGTCTTCTCTGCCTGGTAGATGACAGATGCAGGAAGCCCAGTGACACCAGAATAGAAGGAATTCCAGGGAAATCTAAAGAAAAGATGGGTGGTGATGGAGGGCTAGCCAGATGAGTCTTCCTTTAATCTTGAAGCATTTTTTCTTATTTTATGGAGGTAACTTTACTCTAATGCCATGTACAAGTAGACTAAAGTGGGAACAAGGATAGAAGGGGGAGGCAAATCCAGTTAAAGGTAATTCACAGTGTAGCTAGCTGGGACCTGCAGGAGTGAGATGTGGCCAGGGGTGAATATATTTTTCAGGATAAGCCAGCAGAGGTTCCTGTGTTGGGATGTGTATACAAAAAGAGGAATTAAGGATACACCATGTTGTGTCCTGAGCAACTGACAGACCTGCCATTCATTGAGCTGGGAAGGGATGAAAACAGATATTTCTGCCATGAAAAACATGGATTCTGTCTGGTCAGTTTAGGCAGGAAGAGCCCATCAGACATCCATTCAAGTGGAGGTGTTGAGTGTAGGTAAATATAAGAATCAGAGTTCATGGGAACTGTCCAGGAAAGGGGAGAAATGTCATTAATCAGCTATGTAATATTGTATTATAAGAGTTGGAAGGAAGGAGAAGTGTGGAGTGCATCTCTTTGAAGATGTATGTGGCTGAATACCTCTGCACACAGTTTGTAAGGCTGGTTGTCCTCAGCGCAGAAAGAACTGATGTGGTCTGGGAGACCTGGTTTGTTCAGTTGGTTGGTTCAATCTGGGGCTGATATATCCAAGATGGTATTTGAAGGCTATATGAACAGTGATTTATCCCTGTAAAATACCCCTTCCCAAATATCACACCTAGGTGTTGGTGGAGGAAAGGATTCCTGGACGCATCTTCATGGGCATGAATCAGGACACAATCCCTTCTGTAGGGACACAGCTCATGCAGTCTGCCTCCCTAGTGATGAATCTATGCAGGCCAATTCTAGTTTAGAAAAGTACCCCAAGTCTTTAGACACAGAGCATGTTCTCTAGGGTTGCCTTATTTCTTCCTCGTAGGAGGCAAGTTAGACATGAGTACACCCCACACAAACACCTGCTAGATGAAGCTCTTATTTTATAAAATCATTATCTTTTAAAATTATCTGAGATATTTCTTACTAAGTCACTCATTGTTCCTCAGAGGAAGGAATCTGGCAGTGAGGTAGAACATTTAGGTCAGAACAAGGACTCCTGCAATTCAAGGAGTCTTTCTCCTTACACAAAATGAAAATTGCAGTTATATATCATTTCATCATATATTGTTTTATTCAGTCAACACTGACCTGGGAAGCCATTATGAGATCTACCAGTGTCATGCTGCATAATAAATGGTGCTTGATGGGCATAGAGGAGGGCACTTGTGGGGATGAGCACTGGGTGTTATATAGGAACCAACTTGACAATAAACTATTAAAAATAAATAAATTAAAAGAATAAATAAATGGTGCTTATCTTCCAGTGGGATGAGACAGACCACAAAAGTAAACAAATGTGAGCAATGTGCATTAAATGGTGTAAGTGCTGTGGAAAAAGAACAAGAGCAGGGAAGGGCTTGAGAATGCAAGACGTTTTTAGTCTCTATTTTTCTATGTTTATTTTTTTAGAGAATGAGAGAGCAGGAGGGACAGAAAAAGAGGGGAATAGAAGATCTGCACTTCTGCACTAACAGCTGTGAGCCCAATGTGGGGCTCAAATTTATAAACCATGAGATCATGACATGATCTAAAATCAGGTGCTCACCGACTGAGCCATCCAGAGGCTCCAAGATGTTCTTAGTCTTACTATTAGTTTCACAGAAAGCATATCTATAGAGGTAAGCATTTGAGTAAATAACTGAAGCAGATGAGAGATAGAAATGTGGGGGAAAGCATTCCAAAGAGAAGAAAATGCAAAATCCCAAAGTTGGGAGTGTGTCCAGTTTGAGGAAATTCAAGGAAGCACAGTGAACAAAGCTTGCATGGTAGGAGATAAGGTCAGAGGTAGTGGTTTGTGGGAGATATACATAGGGCCTTACTACTTCAAGGATTTTGATTTTATTTGCAGTAATTTGAGTAGTGATGACATACTATCAGCAAGAGATTTACATTGTGTGACATATTTTATTTATTTATTTTTTAACATTTTTCAACATTTATTTATATTTGAGAGATGGAGAGAGACAGAGCATGAGCAGGGAAGGGAAGAGACAGAGGGAGACACAGAACCTGAAGGCTCAAGGTTTGAGCTGTCAGCACAGAGCCTGATGCAGGACTCGAACCCAAAAACTGTGAGATCATGACCTGAGCTGAAGTTGGATGCTTAACTGACTGAACCACTCAGGTGCCCCTTGTGACATATTTTAACAACCTCATGTAAGGTGCTAAGAGAATAGACTCAAAGGATTCAAGGATAAAAGCAAGGGAACTGGGGAGGAGCTTATAATAATCCATCTTAGAGAGGATAGTAGCTTGGACCAGGGAAGTTGCACTGGGGATGATAGTAAATAGTTGGACCAGAGTATAATGAATGTAGAGCCAAGAGACTTTTGTGATGATTTAAATCTAGGTAATTAAAGAAATGGAGAAATAAAAAATGATTCCAAGATATTAGGCCTGAGCAAAACAAAGAATATCTCAAGTGCCCATTGACTGTTCTTATTGTTAACACATATAAATTATCTCTTGGACTGCTAGGAATTTACCCAAGGGATACAGAAATGCTGAGGCATAGGAGCACATGTACCCCAATGTTCATAGCAGCACTCTCCACAATAGCTGAAACATGGAAAGAGCCTAAGTGTCCATCAACAGATGAATGGATCAAGAAGATGTGGTTTATCTATGCCATGGAATACTACATGGCAATGAGAAACAATGAAATCTGGCCATGTGTAGCAACATGGATGGACCTTGAGGGTGTTATGCTGAGCGAAATAAGTCAGGCAGAGAAGGACAAATATCATATGTTTGCACGTATAGGAGGATTAGGAGGAACTTGATGGAGGAACAAGGGGGAAAAGAAGGGGAGAAATGGTGGGGGAAAGGGAGAGAGACAAACCATGAGAGACTCTTGAATGCTGACAAAAACTGAGGACTGATGGATGTGGGGGGAGGGGGGAGGGGCATGGAGGAGGACACTTGTGTGGATGAGCACTGAGTGTTATGTGGAAACTAATTTGACAATAAACTATTTGTAAAAAAAAATTATCTCTTGGACATGAAATCGTACAAGTGCTGTTACTGAGTCTGTGTAATCTCAACTAAAAACAGTCCTGTCATATGGAGAAAACCAATCTTTTCCTGAAAGAGGAGGATTGTCCAATAGTCTTGTGACACACAAAATAATTTGATTTTCCTATTACTTTTGGTATGGGTACATCCACATGTAGATACGCGATTCAATTCCAAGAGCTAGCAAAGATAGTATAATCTGTGTTAAGGGAACATGAAAGAACACCCTCTTTTATGTCTCAAAGGACATGTTGTTGAGTTTGATGAATTCTAAAAGATACAACTGACTGCAGAAGAAATCAGAGATAAATAAAGACATGTGACTCAAACTCAGAATTTCTCTGTTCATGTTCTCAGGTGATTGTGAACAACTGAGCCATGGGAATATGGTTGAACCAATCATCTATAGATGGCTTCATTCTCTTGGGCATCTTTTCACACAGCCAGACTGATGTTGCCCTCTTCTCTGTGGTTATGGTAGTCTTCACAGTAGCCCTCTGTGGGAATGTCCTCCTCATCTTCCTCATCTACATAGATCCTCGGCTTCACACACCCATGTACTTCTTCCTCAGTCAGCTCTCCCTTATGGATCTTATGTTGGTCTGTAATATCATGCCAAAGATGGCGGTCAACTTTCTCTCCGGCAGGAAGTCCATCTCCTTTGCGGGTTGTGGCATACAAATTGCTCTTTTTGTTTCTCTTGTGGGATCTGAGGGACTCTTGCTGGGACTCATGGCCTATGACCGTTATGTGGCCATTAGCCACCCACTTCACTATCATGTCCTCATAAGTCAGAGGGTCTGTCTCCAGATTGCTGGAAGTTCCTGGGCCTTTGGAATACTAGATGGAATTATCCAGATGGTAGCAGCCATGAGCTTACCTTACTGTGGTTCAAGGAATGTAGACCACTTCTTCTGTGAGGTGCCAGCATTATTAAAACTGGCCTGTACAGACACAACACTTTTTGACACACTGCTCTTTGCTTGCTGTGTCATGATGCTGCTCCTTCCCTTTTCCATCATCGTGGCCTCCTATGCTCACATCCTGAGAGCTGTGCTCCACATGCGCTCTGCTCAGGCACGTAAAAAGGCTCTGGCCACCTGTTCCTCCCACCTAACAGCAGTCTCCCTCTTCTACGGGGCAGCCATGTTCATCTACCTGAGGCCTCGGCGCTACCGGGCACCTAGTCATGACAAGGTGGTCTCTATTTTCTACACGGTCCTTACTCCTATGCTCAACCCCCTCATTTATAGCTTGAGAAACAGGGACGTGATGGAGGCCTTGGGGAAGAGTCTGAACCATTGTAGGATTAGCAGCCAGCACTGAACGCAGAGTGTCTGGCGCCAGGTTTTGCCACCTCTTTGTTGCATAACGTTGGTAAGTTATTCACCTCTTGTGAGTGTCTGTTTCCTCATCAGTAGAAAAGAATCATGAGACCTGCCCTACCTCACAGGGATCAGTGCATGTAAATCTAAAGCCCCTTGAAGAAACAATGCACTGATATTATTGTCATTATTAATCATGTATAAAGTTTTGAACTAAATGTACCTATTTCTCAATTCTTCTTGGTTATCACTGTGTTTTATTGTGTGTTTTAATTGCTAGGTACTGTTATCTTCCCTTTACATACCTTCTTACACACTATTTAATAGTTGATTCAGCCTGACAGATATAATTTCTTTAAGTGGAAACTACATAGATGGCAGAAATTGAGTCACTATGATTCTTCATTGACGGTCCTTAGCCTTCTCCCATGCTGCATTAGAGGACTTATGAAGCTTCCTTTAGGAAATGTAAATATATACCTACAGTTTAGAAATTCCAGTACCTTACTCTGTGCCTTGTAAATAATAGTGGCTCAATAAAATTTTACTGAATGAATACAAGAAGGAGATATCAAATAAGATAATATGTATGAAACATTTTTTATTTTTTACTTTTATTTATTTTTTTCTTAAGTAGTTCATTGTCAAGTTGGTTTCCATATAACACCCAGTACTCATCCCAACAAGTGCCCTCCTCCAGGTCCATCACCCGTCTTTCCCTGCCCCCACCCCCATCAGCCCTCAGTTTGTTCTCAGAATTCAAGAGTCTCTCATGGTTTGCCTCCCTCTCTCCAACAATTTCTCCCCTTCTCCTCCCTCATGGTCCTCCGTTAAGTTCATCCTAATCCACCTATACGTGAAAACATATGGTATCTGTCTTTCTCTGCCTGTCTTATTTCTCTCAGCATTACACCCTCAAGTTCCATCCATGTTGCTACACATGGCCAGATTTCATTCTTTCTCATTGCCATGTAGTATTCCATTGTATAGATAAACCATATCTTCTTGATCCATTCGTCAGTTGATGGACACTGAAGCTCTTTCCATGATTTGGCTATTGTTGAGAGTACTGCAATGAACATTGAGGTACATGTGCCCCTATGCATCAGCACTTCTATATCCCTTGGGTAAATTACTAGCAGTGCTTTTGCTAGGTCATAGGAGAGTTCTACTGTGAATTATTTTTGTTCATTTTATTTAATTTATTTTTTATACTCTATTGTCAGGTTGGTTTCCATATAACACCCAGTGCTCATCCCTGCAAATGCCCTCCTCCATGTCCATCACTCCCCTTTCCCTCACCTCCATCCCCATGTGCCTTCAGTTTGTTCTCAGCATTCAAGGTTCTCTCATGGTTTGCCTCCCTCACTCTCCCCCACTATTTTCCCCTTCTTCTACCCCATGGTTCTTCGTTAAGTTCCTCCTAATGCTCCTATACATACAAACATATGATATTTGTCCTTCTCTGCCTGACTTATTTCACTCAGCATAGCACCCTCAAGGTCCATTCATGTTGCTACACATGACCAGATTTCATTCTTTCTCATTGCCATGTAGTATTCCATTATATATATAAACCACATTTCTTGATCCATTCGTCCGTTGATGGAAACTTAGGCTCTTTCCATGTTTTGGATATGGCTGAGAGTGCTGCTATGAACATTGGGGTACATGTGCTCCAATACATCAGCACTCCTATATCCCTTGGGTTAATTCCTAGCAGTGCTATTGCTGGGTCATAGGGGAGTTCTATTGTTAGTTTCCTGAGGAATCTCCACACGGTTTTCCAGAGGGGCTGCACCAGTTTACATTCCCACCAACAGTGGAGTAGGGTACCCATTTCTCCACATCCTCGCCAGCATCTAGAGTCTTCTGATTTGCTCATTTTAGCCACTCTGATTGGCGTGAGGTGGTATCTCAGTGTGGTTTTAATTTATATTTCCCTGATGAGGAGGGCTGCTCAGCATGGTTTCATGTGTGTGTTGGCCATCTGGATGTCCTCTTTGGAGAAGTGTCTATTCATATATTCTGCCCATTTCTTCACTGGGTTGTTTGTTTTTCGGGTGTGGAGTTTGGTGAGTTCCTTATAGATTTTGGATATTAACCCTTTATCTAATACGTCATTTGCAACTATCTTTTCCGAATCCATCAGTTGCCTGTTGGTTTTATGGATTGTTTCCTTTGCCGTGCAGAAGCTTTTAATCTTGATGATGAGCCAATAGTTCATTTTTGCTCTTGATTCCCTGGCTCTTGATTCTAGTAAGACATTGCTGCGGTGGAGGTCAAGGAGGTTGTTTCTTGCTTTCTCCTCTAGGGTTTTGATGGTTTCCTTTCTCATGATCAGGTCCTTTATCCATTTTGAGGCTTTTTTTTTGTATATGATGTGAGAAAATGATCTGGTTTCATTCTTCTGCACGTTGCTGTACAGTTCTCCCAGCACCATCTATTTAAGAGGCTGTGTTTTTCCATTGGGTACTCTTTCTGGCTTTGTCAAAGATTAGTTGGCTGTATACCTTTGGGTCCAGCTCTGAGTTCTCAATTCTATTCCATTGGTCTATGTGTCTGTTTTTGGGCCAATACCATACAGTCTTGATGATGACAGCACAGCTTTGTATTAGAGGCTAAAATCTGGGATGGTGATGCCTCCCGTTTTGGTTTTCTTCTTCAGTATTACTTTGGCTATTCAGGGTCTTTTGTGGTTCCTTACAAACTTTGGGATAGTTTGTTCTAGTTTTGAGAAGTATGCTGGTGCAATTTTGATTGGGATTGCATTGAATGTGTAAATGGCTTTGGGTAGTAATGACATTTTAACTATATTTATTCTTCCAATCTATGAGTATGGAATGTTTTTCCATTTCTTTGTGTCTTCTTCAATTTCCTTCATAAGTTTTCCACAGTTTTCATCATACAGATCTCTTATATCCTTGCATAGGCTTATTCCTAGGTATTTTATGTTTTTTTTTGTGCAATTGTGAATGGGATCAGTTTCTTGATTTCTCTTTCTGTTGCTATATTGTTGGTGTATAAAAATGCAACCGAGTTCTGTACGCTAATTTTGTACCCTGCAACTTGGCTGAATTCTTGGATCAGTTCTAGTAGGCTTCTGGTGGAGTCTGTCTGGTTTTATATGGAGAGTGTCATGTTGTCTGAGAAAAGTGAAAGTTTGACTTCTTCTTTGTCAGTTCTGGTGCTTTTGATTTCCTTTTGTTGTCTGATGGCTGATGCTAGGACTTTCAGCACTATGTTAAACAACAGTGGTGAGAATGGACATTCCTGTCGTGTTCCTGATCTCAGGGGGAAAGCTCTCCGTTTTTCCCCGTTGAGGATGATGTTTACTGAAGGCTTGTCATAGATGGCTTTTATGATGTTTAAGTAGGTTCCTTCTATCCCAACTTTCTCTAGAGTCTTTATTAAGAAGGGATGCTGTATTTTGTCAAATGCTTTTTCTGCATCTATCGACAGGATCATATGATTTTTATCTTTTCTTTTGTTGGTGTGATGTATCACATTGATTGTTTTGCGAATGTTGAACCAGCCCTGTAGCCCAGGAATGAATCCCATTTTATCTTGGTGGATGATTCTTTTTATGTGCTGCTGGATTCGATTTGCAAGGATCCTATTGAGGATTTTTGCATCCGTAATCATCAAGGATATTAGCCTGTAGTTCTCTTTTTTTGCTGGATCTCTGTCTGGATTGGAAATGAGAGTGTTGCTGGCTTCATAAAATGGGTCCAGGAGTTTTCCTTTGACTTCTAATTTTTGGTATAGCTTGAGAAGAATTGGGATTAATTCTGTTTTAAATGTCTGGTAGAATTCCCAGGGAAGCCATCAGGTCCAGGGCTCTTATATGTTGGGACATTTTTGATAACTGATTCGATTTCTTCACTCGTTATGGGTCTGTTCAGATTTTCTATCTCTTCCCGTGTGAATGTTGGTAGTGAGTGTGTGTTTAGGAATTTGTCAATTTCTTCTAAGTTGTCCAATTTGTGGGCATATAATTTTTCATAGTATTACCCAATAATTGCTTTTATTTCTGAAGGGTTGGTTGTAATAAGTCCATTTTCATTCATGATTTTGTCTATTTGGGTGCTCTCTCTTTTTGAGAAGCCTGGCTAGAGGTTTGTCAATTTTGTTTATTTTTTCAAAAAACCGACTCTTGCTTTTATTGTTCTGTTCAGTTGTTTCTTTGGTCTCTATGTTGTTTATTTCTGCTCTGATTTTTACTATATCTCTTCTTCTTCTACCAGACCTAATATCAACTCTTCTACACCTATTCCAAAAAATTTAAATAGACAGAAAACTTCCCGACTCATTTTATGAAGCCAACATCACTTTGATTCCCAAGCTTTACAGAGACCCAGCAAAAAAAAAAGACTACTATAGGCCAATATCCTTCATGAATTCAGATGCAAAAATCCTCAACAAGATACTTTAAAATTTAATCCAACAGCACATAATAAAAATTATCCACTAAGATCAAGTGGGATTCATTCCTCGGTTACAGGGCTGGTTCTATATTTGCAAATCAATCAGTATGATACATCACATCAACAAAATAAAAGATAAAAACCATATGATACTCAATGTACAGAAATTGTTTGCATTTTTATACACCAACAATGAAGCAACAGAAAGAGAAATCAAGCAACTGATCCTATTCATAATTGCACAAAAAACCATAAAATACCAGGAATAAACCTAACCAAAGATATAATGGATCTGTATGATGAAAACTATAGAAAACTTATGAAGGAAATTTAGGAAGACCCAAGGAAATGGAAAAACATCCATGCTCATGAATTGGAAGAATAAATATAGGTAAAATGTCATTACTACCCAAAGCCATTTACACATTCAATGCAATCCCAATGAAAATAGCACCGGCATTCTTCTCTAACCTAGGACAAACTGTCCTAAAATTTGTATGGAACCACAAAAGACCCCGAATAGCCAAAGTAATATTGAAGAAGATATCCAAAATGGGAGGCATCACCATCCCACACTTTAGCCTCTACTATAAAGCTGCCATCATCAAGACAGCCTGGTACTGGTACAAAAACAAACACATAGACCAATGGAATAGGATTGAGAACTCAGAAGTGGACCCAAAAGTGTATAGCCAACTAAAAGTTAACAAAGCAGCAAAGAGTATGCAGTGGAAAAGACAGCCTCTTTAACAGATGGTGCTGGGAGAACTGGACAGCAACATGCAGAAGAATGAAACTCGATCATTTTCTCACACCATACACAAAAATAAACTCAAAATACATAAAGGACCTGAATGTGAGACAGGAAACCATCAAAACCCTAGAGGAGAAAGCTGAAAGCAAACTCCTCGACCTCCACGCAGCAATTTCTTACTAGACATATCCCCAAAGGCAAAGGAATCAAGAGGAAAAATGAACTACTGGGACCTCATTAGGATTAAATGCTTCTGCACGGCAAAGGAACAATCCATAAAACTGATAGGCAACTGACGGAATGGGAAACGATAGTTGCAAATGACATATCAGATAAAGGACTAGTATCCAAATTCTATAAGGAACTCATCAAACTCCACACCCGAAAAGCTAACAATCCAGTGAAGAAATGGGCAGAAGATATGAACAGATACTTCTCCAAAGAGGACATCCAGATGGCCAACAGACACATGAAACGAGGTTCAGTATCCCGTCTCATCAGGGAAATATAAATCAAAGCCACACTGAGATATCCCCCTACGCCGGTCAGAGTGGCTAAAATGAACATATCATTGGATTCTATGTTTTGGCGAGGAATTGGAGAAATGGGCACAGTCCTACCCATTTGGTGAGAATGTAAATTGGTGCAGTCCTTCTGGAAAACAGTGTAGAAGTTCCTCAAAAAATTAACAGCAGTATTCCCCTATGACCCAGCAATAGCACTGCTAGGAATTTACCCAAGGGATATAGGAGTTCTGAGCATAAGGGCATATGTACCCCAATGTTCGTAGCGGTACTCTCAACAATAGCCAAAGATGGAAACAACCTAAGTGTCCATCAATGGACAAATGTATCAAGAAGTTATGGTTTATCTCTACCATGGAATACTACATGGCAATGAGAAAGAATGAAATCTAGCCATGTGTAGCAACATGGATGGAATTTGTGGGTGTTATGCTGAGTGAAATGTCAGGTAGAGAAGGACAGATACCATATGATTGCACGTATAGGAGGATTAGGAGGAACTTAACGGAAGACCATGGCGGAGAAGAAGGGGAAAAATAGTGGGGGAGAGGGAGGGAGGCAAAACATGAGAGACTCTTGAATGCTGAGAACAATCTGAGGGCTGATGTGGATGGGGGAATGGAATGGGGGGTGATGGGCATTGAGGAGGGCACTTGCGGGGATGAACACTGGGTGGTATATGGAAATCAGCTTGACAATAAATTATTAAAAACAAAAACCAAAGAAAGGACTACGATCCTCACCAGGTACAACTGGTAGGGTTTGTAACTGACTAACATTCTTCAGGGAGACGGTCTCGCTAAGGAAACAATAACCAACTTGTTCTTATTTTGCGGAAATACGGAGGGTAAGCAGGAGTACGATGGTGATCATGTCGCAGAGGGATTTATGGAGTGCACAAATACAGAACTACGAGGCTCTACACCAGAAACTCGCGCGGTACTATGTGCCAGTTTTACCTCAATTCAAAGAAGAAGAAATGCAAACTCTGAGGTATTTTTCATACTTGACAAGTTCATACGAGTGCAAAAGAATGGTTAAGAAATTTCACATGAATAAAATGTAACTATAAATTAAAAAAAAAGAAGATGTGGTTTATCTATACTATGGAATACTACATGGCAATGAGAAAGAATGAAATCTGGCCATGTGTAGCAACATGGATGGAACTTGAGGGTGTTATGCTGAGTGAAATAAGTCAGGCAGAGAAAGACAGATACCATATGTTTGCACATATAGGAGGATTAGGAGAACTTAATAGAGGATGATGGGGGAGAAAAAGGGGAAAAATAGTGGGGGAGAGGGAGGGAGGCAAACCATGAGAGACTCTTGAATGCCAAGAACAAACTGAGGGCTGATGGGGGTGGGGGGGATAGGAAGGTGGGTGATGGGAATGGAGAAGTGCACTTGTGGGGATGAGCCCTGGGTGTTATATGGAAACCTACTTGACAATAAACTATTTAAGATAAAGAAAACTGGACATTTAGAATGTTTTAATGTGGTAACTCTGCAAATCAGATTCTTCCCCATCCTCACCATTTGTTTTGTTGCTTGCTATGGGATTCGGTTATTTTTTCTGTGAGTTTTATTAACTATTTTGTAAACTTTGTATTTTGTATCTGCTTTTGGGATTTAGAGAGATCGGAGGGCAGTGACACTAGTAACTACAATTCTTAAAAACTAACAGGGAGAACGCTTCAGATATTTTATTCAATTTAATTTTCACAACGAATATATGTAGTTTTACACATGAGGAAATAGGCTCAAATTATTTCCTTGCCCAAAGTCAAATCTACAGAAGATTCCCACCTAGCTGTCTCTGACTTCAAGGTCAAGTGTCTCTGCTATGCTACCTTTATTTTTGTGAATAAGAGGAAAGAAATCAAGTGAGTAAGATCTGACAGGAGAGTAGTAGGAGGTGGTTAGTGCCAGAGACAGATGAACTCTGGTCATAGCAGAGTGTTTGTTGAATCCTTGACCACTTAAAGACTGCTTTGAATTCCAGTGGAATTGAGCTCTGAGATCAGAATGGTCAATGTGATCTTGGATGGTTGCTTCCTCACTAGGCTAATGTCCTGGGAGGAGGCAGAAAGATGTAGAGAGGTGATGGTCTGAAAGCCTCTGGAAGATGTCCTTTGCTTATATGCAGTATTTAGTGGACTTTTTCAAGTGGGACACAACACATAACAAAACACACAACACGCAACATGCAACAAAAACAAAAGTCAATGTTTCCCATTCTCTTATGGGATTGGTTGAAGAGTCAATTCTTCCCAGGTTGAACCATAGAAACCCTCCCCAGTTTTCCTCTCCTCCTGGGAGACAGTTTGTTTGTTGCCATAGTTGAGATGAGCAGAGAACTTTGCAGGAAGCTCCCTTCCCTAGGAGGTTTAATTGCCAGAGACTAGGGACAAAGAAGTGGCAGAGGAAGGGTCTCCAAGGATTTGTGAAAATAGAGGCAACTTTCCCTACTCACAACAAAGGGAGAGAGCAATGGGTAGCAGTGAAAAATAAGGGAATAAGCCTCTCACTCAAGTGTTGGCCCTGGTCCAGTGAGGGCTTTCATTCACAGGTGAGAGGTTTTCTTAATCTCAGCATGACAGCAAGGAAGGCCACCTTGCCTTCCCTTTGGATAAAAGATATATGATCTCTCTGTGGTACAATTGTTGTTTCTGGAAGACTTTTTCTTAACCTAATGATTAGTTAATGATTACTAATGATTCTACCAAGGTTTTAGAATGAGGAAGTGACTAAGTTGGGGTGAGAGTAAATGGGGATTGTTTGAAAATCTGCTGAAAAATCACAGATCCCTCCCAGTCTGACTCACATTGGCCCTGGCCCTGCCTCATCTTAGCAGAAAGTAGTAGGTTAATTTTCCAGGTGAGGTGAAGCTGAAAATTCCAGGTGCAGAGGAGGCCCAGGAAAGACAAGGGTGCTGTGAATACAAGGGGGATATCAAAAGACAGGGGATATCAAAAGACAAAAGGGGGATACCAGACAGGGATGCCTGGTACAGTGTCTCGCTCATTTCCCAAGACTCAGATTTATTCCCTTCTGGCAAGAAAATAAACCTCTCACTCAATCCAAGAATCTGACTGGCCCAGGAAACATCAAAAGATACTGACATTCGAGGTTTAAAAAATAATAAGAAAATGAAAACCTGGTCCTTTCATTCAAAACGAGGCTGTAATTGCTATACCCTACCTTCATGCTCAGAGCACCCAGTTTGTTTTTTACTATTCTATTTTAAAATGAACAGACAGGGGCGCCTGGGTGGCTTAGTCGGTTAAGCGTCCGACTTTCGCTTAGGTCATGATCTCTCGGTTCGTGGGTTCGAGCCCCGCGTCGGGCTCTGTGCTGACTGCCAGCTCAGAGCCTGGAGCCTATTTCAGAGTCTGTGTCTCCCTTTCTCTCTGACCCTCCCCTGCTCACGCTGTCTCTCTCTCTCTCTTAGAAATAAATAAAAATTTAAAAAAAAATAAAAAAAGAAATGTTTGCATATATACCTATATCTATATACCTATAAATAAAATCTCTGGAATGAAACACAAGAAATGAGTAACACTGTTTACCTCAGAGGAAAGAGTCCTAAGAATCAGATTGCAGAGACCTAGGGTAGAAAAGAGAGTTTTTGTGCTGTATGATTTTGTGCCTCTTGAATTTTACTCTATGTGAGACAATAACAAACTTCAAATGAATGCATAAGTATAATATGGAAATGATGTCAAATAGCTTTTGTCATGGAGATTGACAAAATGAGAACGAACATGCATACATAACATGTTCTAAGTTCTTTAATAAATATTTGCTCAACAAATAGCTGAAATACTTTTGACAAGATATGTCCAACACATTAGGGTACAAACTAAAATTTCCTAATCAGTTCTCAAAATACAAAGAGTCTGGCATTGGTGAAGAAATACGCAAATTGAGCAACAAAACAGAATAAGTCCAAAATCAGAATCATATGTACGAGACAATTTACAATCTGATATAATAATAAAATTTAAAATCTGTGGGGGATAAAAGGGCTATTCTATAAATGATTAGGAAAAATTGATCATGTGTTTTGAAACAAAATTAGATCTCTACTATATCCCCCACACAAAAATAATTTCCTGGTTTCCTGAGGAACCTCCACACTGTTTTCCAGAGGGGCTGTACCAGTTTACATTCCCACCAACAGTGTAGGAGGGTGCCCCGTTTCTCCACATCCTCGCCAGCACCTAGAGTTCTCTGATTTGCTCATTTTAGCCACTCTGACTGGCGTGAGGTGGTCTCTCAGTGTGGTTTTGATTTGTATTTCCCTGATGAGGAGCGATGCTGAGCATCGTTTCATGTGTCTGTTGGCCATCTGGATGTCCTCTTGGGAGAAGTGTCTGTTCATATCTTCTGCCCATTTCTTCACTGGGTTGTTTGTTTTTCGGGTGTGGAGTTTGGTGAGTTCCTTATAGATTTTGGATATTAACCCTTTATCTGATATGTCATTTGCAACTATCTTTCTCCCATTCCGTTGGTTGCCTATTAGTTTTGTGGGTTGTTTCCTTTATCTATACCATGGAATACTACATGGCAATGAGAATGAATGAAATCTGGCCATGTGTAGCAAGGTCCACATCGATGGACCTTGAGGGTGTTATGCTGAGCGAAATAAGTCAGGCAGAGAAGGACAAATATCATATGTTTGCACGTATAGGAGGATTAGGAGGAACTTAACGGAGGATCTTGGGGGAGAAGAAGGGGAGAAATGGTGGGGGAAAGGGAGAGAGGCAAACCATGAGAGACTCTTGAATGCTGACAAAAACTGAGGACTGATGGATGTGGGCGGGTACAGGGGGATGGGCATGGAGGAGGGCACTTGTGGGGATGAGCACTGGGTGTTATGTGGAAACTAATTTGACAATAAACTATTTGTAAAAAAAAATAAATTAAATTAAATAAAAACAAAAACAAAACAAAACGAAAAAAACAAAACAAAATTTCCTGGTAGATTAAAGAACTAATTGAAAAAACATAGAAAAAATGTAAGAAAATGTGTTTGTTTTGTTTTGTTTGTTTTTACACTTTTATTTTTTATTTTTATTTTTTTTAATAGTTTTGTGTCAAGTTGGTTTCCATATAACACCAGAGCTCATCCCAACAAGTGCCCTCCCCCGTCACCCTCTTCCACTCTTCCACACCCCCATCAACCCTCAATTTGCTCTCAGCATTCAAGAATCTAGGGGCGCCTGGGTGGCTTAGTCGGTTAAGCGTCCGACTTTCGCTTAGGTCATGATCTCGCGGTTCGTGGGTTCGAGCCCCGCGTCGGGCTCTGTGCTGACTGCCAGCCCAGAGCCTGGAGCCTGTTTCAGTCTGTGACTCCCTCTCTCTCTGACCCTCCCCTGCTCACGCTGTCTCTCTCTCTCTCCTAGAAATAAATAAAACATTAAAAAAAAGTTTAAAAGAAAAAAGAATCTCTCACGGTTTGCCTCCCTCCCTCTCCCCAACTATTTTTCCCCTTCTCCTCCCCTATGGTCCTCTGTTAAGTTCCTCCTAATCCGCATATATGTGAAAATATATAGTATCTGTCCTCTGCCTGACTTATTTCACTCAGCATAACACCTTCAAGTTCCATCCATGTTGCTACACGTGGCCAGATTTCATTATTTCTCATTGGCATGTAGTATTCCATTGTATAGATAAACCATATCTTCTTTTAAAAACTTTTTTTAACGTTTTATTTATTTATGAGAGACAGAGAGACACAGTGTGAACAGGAGAGGGTCAGAGAGAGAGGGAGACACAGAATCTGAAACAGGCTCCGGGCTCTGAGTTGGCTGTCAGCACAGAGCCCGACACGGGGCTCCAACCCATGAACCGTGAGATCATGACCTGAGCTGAAGTCAGGCGCTTAACCGACTGAGCCACCCAGGTGTTCCAAACCAAATCTTCTTGATCCACTTGTCAGTTGATAGACACTTAGGCTCTTTTCATGTTTTGGCTATTATTTTAAATAGTTTATTGTCAAGTTGGTTTCCATATAACACCCAGCTCTCATACTCACAAGTGCCCTCCTCCATACACATCAACCCCCTTCCCTCTCCTTCACACCCATCATCCCTCAGTATGTTCTCAGCATTCAAGAGACTCTCATGGTTTGCCTCCCTCCCTCTCCCCAACTATTTTCCCCTTCTTCTCCCCCATGGTCCTCCGTTAAGTTCTTCCTAAGCTACCTATATGTGAAAACGTATGGTATCTGTCCTTCTCTGCCTGACTTATTTCGCTCAGCATAACAACCTCAAGTTCCATCCATGTTGCTCCAAATAGCCAGATTTCATTCTTTCTCATCCCCATGTAGTATTTTGGCTATTACTGAGAGTGCTGCTATGAACATAGAGGTACATGTCCCCTATGCATCAGCACTCCTGTATCGCTTGGGTAAATTCCTAGCAGTACTATTGCTGGGTCATAGGGAGTTCTATTGTTAATTTTTTGAGGAACCTCCACACTGTTTTCCAGGGGGGCTGCACCAGTTTACATTTCTACCAACAGTGTAGGAGGGTGCCCATTTCTCCACATCTTCGCCAGCATCTAGTCTCCTGATTTGCTCATTTTAGTCACTCTGACAAGCGTGAGGTGGTATCTCAGTGTGGTTTTGATTTGTATTACTCTGATGATGAGGGACACTGAGCAATGTTTCATCTGGATGTCCTCTTTGGAGAAGTGTCTGTTTATATCGTCTGCCCATTTCTTCAGTGGATTATTTGTTTTTCAGATGTGGATCTTGGTGAGTTCTTTATAGATTTTGGATACTAGTCCTTTATCTGATATGTCATTTGCAACTATCTTTTCGCATTCCATTGGTTGTCTATTAGTTTTATGGCTTGTTTTCTTTGAGGTGCAGAATATTTTAATCTTCATGAGGTCCCAATGGTTCATTTTTGCTCTTGATTTCATTGCCTTTGGAGATGTGTGAAGGAAAAATTTCTGTGGTTGAGATCAAGGATGTTGTTCCCTACTGTCTCCTCTAGGGTTTGGATGGTTTCCTGTCTCACATTCATGTTCTGTCATCTATTTTGAGTTTATTTTTGTGTATGGTGTAAGGAAGTGGTCCAGTTTTATTCTTTTGCATGTTGCTGTCCAGGTCTCCCAGCACTCTCTGTTGAAGAGGCTGTCTTTTTTCCATTGGATACTCTTTCCTGCTTTGTCAAAGATTAGTTGGCCATACATTTGTGTGACCAATTCTGAGTTCTCAGTTCTATTCCATCGGTCTATGTGTCTGTTTCTGTGCCAATACCATACTGTCTTGATGATTACAGCTTTGTAGTAGTGGCTCAAGTCTGGGATTGTGATGCCTCCCATTTTGGTTTTCTTCTTCAATATTACTTTGGCTATTTGGGGTCTTTTGTGGTTCCATACAAATTTTAGAATAGTTTGTTCTAGGTTTGAAAACAATGCTGGTGCAATTTTGATTGGGATTGCGTTGAATGTGTAGATTGCTTTGGGTAGTAATGACATTTTAACAGTATTATTCTTCTGATCCATGAGCATGGAATATTTTTCCATTTATTGTGTCTTCTTCATTTTGCTTCATAAGTTTTCTATAGTTTTCAGCATATAGATTTTTTATATCTTTGGTTAGGTATTTTATGGGTTTTTTGTGCAGTTGTGAGTGGGATCAGTTTCTTGATTTCTCTTTTTGTTGCTTCATTATTGCTGTATAAAAATGCAACCAATTTCTATACATTGGTTTTGTACTCTGCGACTTTGCTGAATTCATGGATCAGTTCTAATAGGCTTCTGGTGGAGTCTGTAGGGTTTTCCATGTGTAGTATCATGTAGTCTGTGAAAAGTGAAAGTTTGACTTCTTCTTTGTCAATTCTGATGCCTTTTATTTCCTTTTGTTGTCTGATGGCTGATGCAAGGACTTCCAGCACTGTGTTAAACAACAGTGGTGAGAGTGGACATCCCTGTCGTGTTCCTTATCTCAGGGGAAGAGCTCTCAGTTGTTCCCCATTGAGGATGATATTAGCTGTGGGTTCCTCATAAATGGCTTTTATGATGTTTAAGTAATTTCCATTCATCCCGACTTTCTTGAAGGTTCTTTATTAAGAATGCTGTATTTTGTCAAATGCCTTTTCTGCATCTATCGACAGGATTATATGGTTTTTATCTTTTCTTTTGTTAATGTTATGTATCACACTGATTGATTTGCAAATATAGAACCAGCCCTGTAACCCAGGAATGAATCCCACTGGATATTGGTGGATAATTCTTTTTATATGCTGTTGAATTCGATTTGCTAGTATCTTGTGGAGGATTTTTGCATCTGTGTTCATCAAGGATATTTGCCTCTAATTCTTTTTTTTTGGCTAGGTCTCTGTCTGGTTTGGGAATCACGGTGGTGCTGGCTTCATAGAATGAGTCCTGAAGTTTTCCTTCCATTTCTGTTTTTTGGACCAGCTTGAGAAGAATGGGTATTAACTCTGAGATAAATGTCCTGTAGATTTCCCCAGGGAAGACGTCTGGCCCTGGGCTCTTATTTGTTGGGAGATTTTGATAAAGGATTCAATTTTTTCACTAGTTATGGGTCTATTCATATTTTCTACCTCTTCCTGTTTGAATTTTGGTAGTGAGTATGTTTTTAGAAATGTGTCCATTTCTTCTAAGTTGTCCAGTTTGTTGACATATAATTTATCATAGTATTCCTTGATAATTGCTTGTATTTCTGAAGGATTGGTTGTAAGAAATCCATTATCTCTCGTGATTTTGTCTATTTGCTTCTTTTCTTTTTGAGACCTCTGCTAGAGTTTTATCATTTTTTTCCCAAAAAACAACTCTTGGGTTCATTGATCTGTTCAACTGGTTTTTTTAAATTCTATATTGTTTATTTCTATCCTGAAATATATTTCTTCTCTTCTTTTGCTGGTTTTGGGACGTTCTTGCTGCTCTGCTTCTAGTTCTTTTAAGTGAGTTGATAGATTTTGTGTTTGCACTTTTCCTGGTTTCTTGAAATAGGCCTGGAAAACAATTTACTGTCCTCTTAGGACTGCATTTGCCACATCCCGAAGAGTTTGGATTGCTGTATTTTCATTTTCATTTATTTCCTTATATTTTTTAATTTCTTCTCTAATTGCCTGATTGGTCCATTCATTCTTTAGTAGGGTGCTCTTTAACGTCCATGTTTTTGAAGGTTTTCTAGACTTCTTCCTGTGATTGATTTCAAGTTTCATAGCATTGTGATCTGAAAGTGTGCATGGTATGACCTCAATTCTTTTATATTTATTGAGAGCTGCTTTATGATCCAGTATGTGATCTATCTTGGAGAATGTACCATGCACACTTGAGAGAAAAGTGAATTCCATAGCCTCAGGATGTAGAGTTCTAAATATATCTATCATGCCCATCTGGTCCAATGTGTCTTTCAGGTACATTTTTTCTTTAGTGATTTTCTGTCTAGTTGATCTATCCATTGCTGTACGTGGAGTATTAACATCCCCTGCAATTACCACATTCTTGTCAATAAGATTGTTTCTGTTTGTGATTAGTTGTTTCATGTATTTGGGTTCTCCTGAATTCAGTGCATAGACATTTATAATTGTTAGCTCTTCATGATGGATAGACTCTGTAATTATTATATAACACCCTTCTTCATCTATTGTTACTGCCTTAATTTTAAAGTCCAGTTTGTCTGATATAAGTATTGCTACTACAGGTTTCTTTTGACTTCCAGTTGCATGATATGTATTTCCCCCTCCCCTCACTTTCAATAAGTAGGTGCCCTTAGGTCCAAAAATAATCTTTGGTAGACAGCAAATAGATGGATCTTTTTTTTTAAATCCATTCTGTTATCCTATGCCTTTTGATTGGAGCATTTAGCCCTTTTACATTCGGTGCTTTATTGAATAATATGAGTTTAGAGCCATTGGGTTCTCTGTAGGATTCATGCTTGTAGTGGTGTCTCTGATACTTTTTGTTCCTTACATTTCCCCGATAGAGTCCCTCTTTGGATTTCTTGTAGGGCTGCTTTAGTGGTGATGAATTCTTTTTTTTTTTTTTTTCTGGGAAAACCTTTATCTCTCCTTTTATTCTCAATGACAGGCTTGCTGAATCATGGATTCTTAGCTGTATATTTTTTCATCACATTGCAGATTTCCTGCTATCCCTTTCTGGCCTGCCAAGTTTCAGTAGATAGGTCTCCAACCACCCTAATAGGTTTCCCTTCGTATGTCTGGGCCCTTTTATCCCTAGCTGCTTTCAGAATTTTTCTTTGTCCATATATATTTTTTTAAATGTTTTATTTATTTCTAGGAGAGAGAGAGAGAGAGAGAGACAGCGTGAGCAGGGGAGGGTCAGAGAGAGAGGGAGATACAGACTCTGAAATAGGCTCCAGGGTCTGAGCTGGCAGTCAGCACAGAGCCCGACGCGGCGCTCGAACCCACCAACCGCGAGATCATGACTTAAGCGAAAGTCGGACGCTAAACCGACTAAGCCACCCAGGCGCCCCTTTGTCCATATATTTTGCCATTTTCACTATGGTATGTCATTCAGAAGATCGATTCAAGTTACATCTCAGGGGAGTTGTCTGTGCCTCTTGGATGTCAATGTCTGTTTTCTTCCCCAGATTGGGGAAGTTCTCAGCTATAATTTGTTCAAGTACTTTTTCAAGCCCCTTTGTTTCTCCCTCCTTCTGGAATTCCGATGATATGGATATTGTTCCATTTGATCTGCTCTGTTTCCGACCTGGGCCGATTCACCCCTCCTTAGGCAACATGGTGGTCCCCCGCTCCCGGGAGGTCACCATATTGATGCTGAATTTAATGCGGACACCCAATCGGCATAGTGCACTACAGCCCAGAACTCCTGGGCTCAAGCGATCGTCCTGCCTCAGCCTCCCGAGTAGCTGGGACAACAGGCGCGTGCCACAGCGCCGGCAGATATTGCTCTATTTGATTGCATCACTCATTTCTCCAATTCTCCTTTCAATCACTCATTTCTCCGATTCTTTCGTGCTCCTGGATCAGTTTATCTCTCTTTTTCTCAGTTTCCTCTTTTTCTAGAATTGTGTCTTCTAATTCACCTATTTCCTCTGCCTCTTCAATCTGTGTAGTGGCTACCTCCAATTTATTATGCACCTCATTGAGAGCATTTTAATTTCATAGCAAGTATTTTCAAGTTCCCTAATCTTTGTAGCAGTAGTGTGTCTGGCATCTTCCATGCCTTTTTCAAACCCAGCAATTAAATTATGACAGTTGTTCTAAATTCTTGGTCAGTTATGTTGCTTATATCTGTTTTGAGTAATTCTTTAGCTGTGACTTCTTGGAGTTTCCTTAGAGGAGAGTTCATCTGTTTTGTCATTTTGGATAGCTTTCTGTTGCCTGTAAGTTTTTTTGTTTTTGTTTTTTTCCCCCTTATTCTGTTACTTTTATTATTTTTTCACACTAGATAGTATTTTATTTTATTTTTTATTTTTATTTTTTAAAAATACTTTATTGTCAGGTTGGTTTCCATATTACATCCAGTGCTCATCCACACAAGTGCACCCTCTATGTTCTTCTCCTCCCTTTGTCGCCACACCCATCAGTCCTTAGTTTGTTCTCAGCATTCAAGAGTCTCTCATGGTTTGCCTCTCTCCCTTTCCCTCACCATTTCTCCCCTTCTTCTCCCCCATGGTCCTCCGTTAAGTTCCTCCTAATCCTCCTTTTTTTTTTTTTTTACAAATAGATTATTGTCAAATTAGTTTCCACATAACACCCAGTGCTCATCCCCACAAGTGCCCTCCTCCATGCCCACCCCTCCTCCCCCCACATCCACCAGTCCTCAGTTTTTGTCAGCATTCAAGAGTCTCTCATGGTTTGCCTCTCCCCCTTTCCCCCACCATTTCCGCCCTTCTTCTCCCCCTTGGTCCTCTGTTAAGCTCCTCCTAATCCTCCTATACGTGCAAACATATGATATTTGTCCTTCTCTGCCTGACTTATTTCGCTCAGCATAACACCCTCAAGGTCCATGCATGTTGCTACACATGGCAGGATTTCATTCTTTCTCATTGCCATGTAGTATTCCATCGTATAGATAAACCACATCTTCTTGATCCATTCGTCCGTTGATGGACACTTAGGCTCTTTCCATGTTTTGGCTATTGTTGAGAGTGCTGCTATGAACATTGGTGTAAATTGCTCCTATGGATCAGCACTCCTATATACCTTGGGTTAATTCCTAGCAGTGCTATTGCTGGGTCATAGGGGAGTTCTATTGTTATTTTTTTGAGGAACCTCCACACTGTTTTCTAGAGGGGCTGCACCAGTTTACATTCCCATCAACCGTGTAGGAGGGTGCCCATTTCTCCACATCTTTGCCAGCATCTAGAGTTCTCTGATTTGCTCATTTTAGCCACTCTGACTGGCGTGAGGTGGTATCTCAATGTGGTTTTGATTTGTATTTCCCTGATGAGGAGGGATGCTGAGCATCGTTTCATGTGTCTGTTGGCCATCTGGATGACCTCTTTGGAGAAGTGTCTGTTCATGTCTTCTGCCCATTTCTTTATTGGGTTGTTTGTTTTTCAGGTGTGGAGTTTGGTGAATTCCTTATAGATTTTGGATATTAATCCTTTATCTGATATGTCATTTGCAACTATCTTTTCCCATTCCGTTGGCTGCCTGTTAGTTTTGTGGATTGTTTCCTTTGCTGTGCAGAAGCTTTTAATCTTGATGAGGTCCCAATAGTTCATTTTTGCTCTTGTTTCCCTTGCTTTTGGGAACGTGTCAAGTAAGAAGTTGCTGTGGTGGAGGTCAAGGAGGTAGTTTCCTGCTTCTCCTCTAGGGTTTTGATGGTTTCCTGTGTCATGTTCAGGTCCTTTATCCATTTTGAGTTTATTTTGGTGTATGCTGTGAGAAATTCATCTAGTTTCAATCTTCTGCATATTGCTGCCCAGTTCTCCCAACACCATCTGTTAAAGAGGCTGTCTTTTATCCATTGGATGTTCTTTCCTGCTTTGTCAAAGATTAGTTGGATGTATACCTATGGGTCCAGCTCTGAGTTTTCAATTCTATTCCATTGGTCTATGTGTTTTTGTGCCAATACCATACTGTCTTGATGATGACAGCTTTGTAGTAGAAGCTAAAGTCTGGGATGGTGATACCTCCCGTTTTGGTTTTATTATTCAGTATTACTTTGGCTATTCGGGGTCTTTTGTGGTTCCATACAAATTTTAGGGTAGTCTGTTCTAGTTTTGAGAAGTATGCTGGTACAATTTTGATTGGAATTGCATTGAATGTGTAGATGGCTTTGGGTAGTAATGACATTTTAACTACATTGATTCTTCCAATCCATGAGCATGGAATGTTTTTCCATTTCTTTCTGTCTTTTTCAATTTCCTTCATAAGTTTCCCATACTTTTCATCATACAGATCTCTTATATCCTTGGTTAGGTTTATTCCTAGGTATTTTATGTTTTTTTGTGCAATTGTGAATGGGATCACCTTCTTGATTTCTCTTTCTGTTGTTTCATTATTGGTATATAAGAATGCAACTGATTTCTGTACGTTGATTTTGTACCCTGCAGCTTTGCTGAATTCTTGGATCAGTTCTAGTAGGCTTCTGGTGGAGTCTGTCAGGTTTTCGATGTAGACTATCATGTTGTCTGTGAAAAGTGAAAGTTTGACTTCTTCTTTGCCAGTTCTGATGCCTTTGATTTCCTTTTGTTGTCTGATGGCTGATGCTAGGACTTTCAGCACTATGTTAAACAACAGTGGTGAGAATGGACATTCCTGTCGTGTTCCTGATCTCAGGGGGAAAGCTCTCCGTTTTTCCCCGTTGAGGATGATGTTTACTGAAGGCTTGTCATAGATGGCTTTTATGATGTTTAAGTAGGTTCCTTCTATCCCAACTTTCTCTAGAGTCTTTATTAAGAAGGGATGCTGTATTTTGTCAAATGCTTTTTCTGCATCTATCGACAGGATCATATGGTTTTTATCTTTTCTTTTGTTGATGTGATGTATCACATTGATTGATTTGCGAATGTTGAACCAGCCCTGTAACCCAGGAAATAATCCCACTTGATCTGGAGGATGATTCTTTTTATATGCTGCTGGATTCGATTTGCAAGGATCTTGAGGATTTTTGCATCCGTATTCATGAAGGATATTGGCCTGTAGTTCTCTTTTTTTTGCTGGATCTCTGTCTGGCTTGGGAATCAGTGTGATGCTGGCTTCATAAAATGAGTCCGGGAGTTTTCCTTCGATTTCTATTTTTTGGAACAGGTTGAGAAGAATTGGTATTAATTCTGTTTTAAATGTCTGATAGAATTCCCCAGGGAAGCCATCAGGTCCAGGGCTTTTATATGTTGGGAAATTTTTGATAACTGATTCGATTTCTTCACTCGTTATGGGTCTGTACAGATTTTCTATTTCTTCCCATGTGAATTTTGGTAGTGAGTGTGTTTAGGAATTTGTCCATTTCTTCTTGGTTGTCCTATTTGTTGGCATATAATTTTTCATACTATTCCCTGATAATTGCTTATATTTCTGCTGGGTTGGTTGTAATAAGTCTATTTTCATTCATGATTTTTTTTCTATTTGGGTGCTCTCTCTTTTCTTTTTGAGAAACCTGGCTAGAGGTGTGTCAATTTGGTTTATTTTTTCAAAAAAAAAAACAACTCTTGGTTTATTGATCTGTTCAATTGTTTCTTTGGTCTCTATGTTGTTTATTTCTGCCCTGAATTTTACTATTTTTCTTCTACTGCTGGGTTTGGGGTGTTCTTGTTGCTCTGCCTCTTGTTCCTTTTGGTGAGCTGTTAGATTTTGAACTTGCGCTTTTTTAAATTTCTTGACAGGCCTGGAGTGGAATATACTTTCCTTTTAGGACTGCCTTTGCAGCACCCCATAGATTTTGGATTGTTGTTTTCATTTTCATTTGTTTCCAATTTTTTTTTTAAATTTTTAAAATTTATTTCTAGGAGAAAGAGAAACAGCGTGAGCACGGGAGGGTCAGAGAGAGAGGGAGTCACAGACCGAAACAGGCTCCATGCTCTGAGCTGGCAGTCAGCACAGAGCCTGACGCGGGGCTCGAACCCAAGAACCGCGAGATCGTGACCTAAGCGAAAGTTGGACGCTTAACCGACTAAGCCACCCAGGCGCCCCGTGTTCCATATATTTTTAAATTTATTGTCTAATTGCCTGATTGGCCCATTCATTCTTAATAGAGTGTTCTTTAACCTCCATGTTTTTTGAGGTTTTCCGGACTTCTTCCTGTGATTGATTTCAAGTTTCAAAGCATTATGATCTGATAGTGTGCATTGTAAGATACCAATTCTTTTGTATTTATTGATAGCTGCTTTATGTCCCAGTATGTGATCTATCTTGGAGAATGTGTCATGCGTACTTGAGAAGAAAGTAAATTCTCTGGCCTCAGGATGCAGAGTTCTAAATATGTCTGTCTGATTTATCTGGTCCAATGTGTCTTTCAAGTCCATTATTTCTTTAGTGATTTTCTGTCCGGTTGACCTATCCATTGCTGTAAGTGGAGTATTAATGTCCCTGCTATTAGCACATTCTTATCTATAAGATTGTTTCTGTTTGTGATTAATTGTTTTAAATATTTAGGTGCTCCCATATTCGGTGCATAGACCTTTATGTTTGTTAATTTTTCCTGATGGATATACCCTGTAATTATTATGTAATGCCCTTCTTCATCTCTTGTTATTGTCTTTTATTTAAAGTCCAGTTTGTCTGATATAACTATAGCTACTCCGGCCTTCTTTTGATTTCCAGTAGCATGATATATATTTTTCATCCCCTTACTTTTATTTTTTTTAATGTTTTATTCATTTCTAGGAGAGAGAGAGAGAGAGACAGGGTGAGCAGGGGAGGGTCAGAGAGAGAGGGAGTCACAGACTCTAAAACAGGCTCCAGGCTCTGAATCGGCAGTCAGCACAGAGCCAGACGCGGGGCTCAAACCCATGAACCGCGAGATCATGACCTAAGTGAAAGTCGGACGCTTAACCGACTAAGCCACCCAGGCACCCTTCCATCCCCTTACTTTTATTTTTTTTAATGTTTTATTTATTTCTAGGAGACAGAGAGAGAGGCAGCGTGAGCAGGGGAGGGTCAGAGAGAGAAGGAGTTACAGACTCTGAAACAGGCTCCAGGCTCTGAGCTGGCAGTCAGCACAGAGCCCGACGCGGGGCCCGAACCCACGAACCGCGAGATCATGACCTAAGCGAAAGTCAGATGCTTAACCGACTAAGCCACCCAGGCGCCCCATCCATCCCCTTACTTTTAATCTGAAGGTATATTCAGGTCTAAAATGAGTTTCTTGTAGAAAGCATATAGATGGATTTTTAAAAATCCATTCTGCTACCTTTTGATAGGAGCATTCAGCCCATTTACGTTCAGTGTTCTTATTGAAATATGTGGGTTTAGAGTCTTTGTATCTTTTGTAGGGTTCATGTTTGTGGTGGTGTCTCTGGTATCTTTGTTCCTTGCAACATTTCCTTCAGAGAGTCCCCCTCAGGATTTCTTGTATGGCTGGCTTAGTGGTGACAAATTCTTTCAATTTCTGTATATTTGGAAAGACTTTTATCTCTCTTCATATTTTGAATGACAGGCTTGCCGGATAGAGGATTCTTGGCTGTATATTTTTTCTGTTCATCACAGTGAAGATCTGCCATTCCTTTCTGGCCTGCCACGTTTCATTATATAGGTCTGTCACCACTCTGATAGGTTTCCCTTTGTATGTTAGGGCCCTTTTCTCCCTAACTGCTTTCAAAACTCTCTCTTTGTCCTTATATTTTGCCAGTTTCATTCTGATATATCGTTAAGAAGATCGATTCAAATTACGTCTGAGTGGAGTCCTCTGAACCTCTTGTATTTCAACGTTTACTTTCTTCCCCAGGCTGGAGAAGTTCTCTGCTATAATTTGTTCCAGGACTCCTTAAGAACCTTTCCCTCAGTCTTCCTCTTTTGGGATTCCTATGATGCGGTATTGCTGTGTTTGACCGTATCGTTGAGCTATCGAACTCTTCTTTCATGTTCCTGAATCATTTTGTCTCTTTTTTTCTCAGTTTCCTCTTTTTCTATAATCGTGTCTTCTACATCTCTTATTCTCCTTTCTGCCTCTTCAATACGTGCATTGGAAGCCTCTAATTTATTATGTATCTCATTCATCGCATTTTTTAAATTCATCATGCCTAATCTTATTCTCCATCTTGTCTGTATCCATAGTTTCTTTGATGTCCCCTATGTTTTTTTTTTCAATCCCAGCTATTATTTTTATATTGTTATTCTAAAATCTTGTTCAGTTATGCTGCTTATATCTGTTTTGAGCCTTTCATTAGTTTCAGTTCTTCTTGGAATTTCTTTGGAGGAGAGCTCTTTCATTTCATCATTTTAATTAGGTTTCTGCCGTTTGTTGGTTTTAAAGGCTATTTATGCTCTCTGCACCTGTGAGCACTGCTGTATCCAAGAAGGCTCTTTGATTGTCCAGGGCCTATCCTTTCAGAGAGTGGTTTTTTTTTATTGTCTCTTGGTCAGTCTTGTTGAGACCTTGATTAATTTATTTTCCTACTCGTAGTGTTATTTGGGACTCTCCACCTTGTGTACTTGGCTTGTTTCTTGAGGTAGTCCTGGAGAAGAAAACAGACAGACAAACACACAGGGAGCTGAGGCACACAAACGCACAGACAAATCCAACTAACCTGCAAACCGAGAGGGAAAATGCAAACGTTAAGATAAAAGATGGAGGAGGGAAGGCGAATAATAGAAAATAAAAAATTACATAAAAGGCCAAAAAGAAGAAAAGAAAAGGAAAAAAGAAGAAAACCAATGGACAAAGAACAGTTTAAAGCATATAACCAGATTTCCCAGCTACAAATAAATAGTTGGGTGTATGCAGTGCTGGTTGAAGAGCATAGAGAAAGCGAGAGAAGACAGGGCGGGGATGAGACAAAATTGTAAGTAGAATGAACAGGCAGAAGGGATAAGAAGCTTTCTTCAAAGAGATAAAGGATTGGATATGGTTGGATAGGTGAGAGAAGGACGCTGGTGTTATCCAGAGAAACTATATAGTCTAATTACTCCTGAGAGAAAGAGATGAAAAGGTTGGTAGGTGTAGAATTTACATCTACACAATGGACTAAATGTGACTGTTTAAGCAAGCCGGTGACCAGAGTTAATCAGGTCAATGTTGCAGGGGGAAAAAAAGAAAAAAAATACATAAAAATATTAAAAACCATAAAAAAATAAAATTCAAAGGGGGAGGGCAGCTCTCAAGCAGGGATGGGTGTGGTGTGATCCAACGCATCAGGAGGGAGTTCTGCCTTGGCAGTTGTGGGGAGAAGAGTGGCGTAGCTCCAGTCCCTTCTTGAACCAAGCGCTGCACCTCGCTTTTTTGGGTGTGTAAACTCCCCGGCCTGGGTGCACAGTCAAAGTGGGTTGCGCTCTTTAACCCAGGACAGGCTTAGTTTCCAAATCCAGTCCGCGTGCCCCACTGGAATTGCTGTAGACACATCCTCGCAGGCGATACCCTCAGGGAAATTCCAAGCCTCTTGCGTAGCCCTGGGTGTCGATCCAGAATCGCTGCTCCCTTCTCCTCTGAGTCGGGTTGGCGAACTTGGGCAGGGGTCTGCCTGTGGGGCTCGCCGGGCCCGTTGGAGAGACAGAAACCAGGCCCCTCTGTCTCTCGTCACCTGAAACACGAACTCGTGGGCAAATCTCCCAGTTTTTAAGCTCTTCACCTTCCCTCTAGCTTTCCAGCCAGCCAGGAGCATGGAAGCCCGGTATGCAGGCGCATGGCTCCTACAGGAGTCCGGCCAGCGAGTAGCACAATTGCACAGAGGCGAGCAGCTCGTCTAAGGGTCTAGCCAGCCAGGAGCACCAAGAAGTGGTCAGTGCGCAGCCCTTCTGAGACGAGTTGGCGTGGGGGGATCTGGCGCGCAGGAATTTAGCGCTCATGGTCCTTCTGTGCCCTGAACGGAGGTTTTTCTGTTTTCCAGCGACAGGGACCATGTCTTGAGCAGTTTCAGACTCTCTCTTTTTCCCCTCTCACTCCCTGCAGAGGGGGATCACCCCCGTTCCTGGAGTTTCCGATCCTGGCACGATTTTATCTTCCCCAGTTCGTACTCACGTTAGTAGGCTTTCTCAGTGGATTCTGCGTCCTTTTTCTCCCAGTCTCTTGGGTTCTGTTAGGTTTCCTATGGCTTAAGATCTCTTCCATGTGAGATATGGGGGCAAGTGCAATGTACAGATCTCCCTACCTCTCTGCCATCTCACCCCCTCCCTTCTGTCGCCTGTAAGTTTTAAAAGCTTGTTATGCTCTTTGCACCTGCAAGTACTGCTATACTAAAAGAGGCTCATAGACTGTCGAGGACCTGTCTGTTCAGGAAGTTTTCTTTTAATAGTGTCTTTCGATCTTTCTTGTTGAGACTTTGCTTATTTTATTTCCCTACTCATAGTGACATTTAGGACTCTCCACCATGTGTACTTTGGTTTGTTTCTTGAGGTAGCCTGAAAGATTTACAGATGAAATGATTGCTAGGACTGTACCTTAAAATGATCTGGATGTGGGACTTCAGAGAAGTAATAAAGTAAGTATGCGTGGCTATGACTTGTTTATTGGGACTTGATAATGGGCACATGGGAATTAATTGTAATTTTTGCTCTTCTTTCGTGTATGTTTGAATTTTCCTTTAAAGCTAGGTCTTCTGCTGGTATCCACCATCTTTTAAACAGAGATGTTAAATTGTCAGATACATGTTAGGAAATCCACAACCTTTCATAAGAGAGCTGGAATGTCGGGCTACTTCTCCAGTCTGGGTGAAGGCCGGAAGAACCACTTACATACAGTATTTAGTGGAGATTTTAAAAGTGGGACACAACACAGAACAGAGGCCAATGTTTCCATTCCATTTGGAATGGAAGTGGAGCCAATTATGTTGACTTACAGAAACTGTCCCACATTTTACTCTCCTCCTTCTCCTGGGAGACAGTTTGTTTGTTGGTGTAGCCGAGATGAGTAGAGAATTTTGCAGGAGGCTCCCCTCCCTGGGAGTTTTAATTGCCAGAGACTGGGGACAGAGATGTGAAAGAAGAGAGATCTCCAAGGATTTGTGAAAACAGAAATAACTTTCCTTAATCACAGAACGGGGGAGAACAATGGGTAGCAGTGATCAGTGAGCAGTGAGGAAATAAAACATATTACTTGACACTTGGCCTGGTTCAACAAAGGGTTTCTTGCACAGGTGAGAGGCTTCTTGCTGGCTCCCAGTGTCCCTTCCCATCCTGGTCCAGGCCTCTCCCTCCTGCTCCCATGGATGAGGATTATATGATCTTTCTGTATAATTGTTCTGGAAGTCTTTTTCTTTTTCAAAAAAATTTAATGTTTTTAACTTATTTCTGAGAGAGAGAGAGAGAGAGAGAGAGAGCAAGAGCCGGGGTGGGGTCAGAGAGAGAGACACACACACAGAATCCGAAGCAGGCTCCAGGCTCTGAGCTGTTAGCACAGAACCCGACATGGGGCTCGAACCCACGAACTGTGAGATCATGACCTGAGCTGAAGATGGACGCTTGACTGACTGAGCCACCCAGGTGCCCCTGGAAGTCTTTTTTCTTAACTCCAAAAATTCTTCCAGAATTTTAGCATGAAGCTCTTCCAGAATTTTTTTGTTTTCTTTCTTTCTTTCAGAACCCATTTTCTTCCCATTTTTACCAATTGTAATGCATTTTTTCCCCAAAACTTTTCCACAGCTCTCTAGAAAGCATCAGGCATTTTCTGCCTGTGGATGGGAAGTGGCCCAACTACCTCAGTCAACTCTCATTTTCTCAGGATAGGAGGAGATTCTAGAGGAGTTCTGACCACACAAGCCTTTCTTCTGTAAATTTTCTTCTCTACCTTTATTAAATCCCTTCTGCTTCCATTTAAGTTTCATTTTCTTCCAAGGACATGGAGGTCCCCTGGATTCCATGGAGAGATGCTGCTGCAGACCCAACTGATTAGTGCAACCCTCCCTTGGAGAAGTCTGTTTTCCAGGGACATAGGACTTCATATCCCTGATCTGCCCTCGTCACTCCCAGGCCCTTCCTGGCATCATTGATTACATTGTTCAAGGTAAAGTTCTTCCTTTATGTATCTTGTATTTCCCCTTTCTGTTATCAAATGCTTAAAATGTTTTTTTCACCCCACCACTACTTTTGACATTCATCTGATTACTGTTTCTATTGAGTTAGAGACATCTTGTGTGGTTAGATTTTGTTTCTGGAATTTGTTGTTGTTGTTGTTTCCTAATTCTTTATTCTGTGGGTGGAAGTAGAGATAACTTGAGGGTTGTTTCATCTAACCTGTCACATTACTGCTTGGGAGACTGAGCCTTGGGAGAGGAAGTGAATTTCTTAGGGTCTTCCCACAGGTTTTAGGAAGAGTGGGGACTGTTTTGTCTTTTCAAGTGTAGAGAGAATGTGACATTGGCTAGACCTTCTGAAATGGTCTCCGTAGGGTATTGGGAAAGCTTCTTTTCCTGATTACATCTGACTGTTAGATTTTGAGTAAGTATTGAGGTTGTTTCCTGCTGACCCACCTTCATATGCCTATATTTCTAACTCTTGGGAAAAAGTTTCTGCTTGCTGATCCTCCACATCTTGTATATATTTTTATGTTTGGATATTTTCTCCTGTCCCCTTCTTCTTGAAGGACCTCAGTGCTCTGCTGTTATTTTGGAAAGCATGCTTTGGTGTTTTTGCATTTTTTCCCCTCCAACATGCAATTTTCTTTCATTTCATAGCTGTGCCATGAATCCAACTACTTTCTGATGCAGATATCCCCAACACAATTCTCAGTGAATCTATTCATTAGTCTCTTACTTACAGCATAGAGCTTTGACACCTATGATCTGAGGGGTTGAGGGTGGCCTTCTTACTATTAAATATCCCCAATACTGCACAACTGAAATAATATGTATTATGACCACATGGTAAGACTTTAGGGGAGAAACTTGCATCTCAGTGGAGGAGACTAGGAAGGGTCAGGCCATGACTATTGATTCTGTGCTTATTGGAAGCACTTGTTTCTGGTGCCCAACAGGCCAGGAGTTGCTATGAGAAGACCTTGATGGGGAAGGACTTGAAAGAGAGGGAGAGAGATTTTCAGGCAAAGTGGTCTACTCCACTTTCCTAACAGGACGAAAGAGTGTGTGATGCTAGGTTCTCACAGCCACTAGAGTCCCAGAAGTCAGAGAGCTCACTGTGGTATTGATAATAGGAGAGCTTTGCTATGCCTGGCTACCCACTTCACTCAGGTGATCCTTCTGTTTCTGTCCCTCATCCCATTTCTGTTGTTGTCTTTCCCCTTATCCTTCATTCTTATCATCTGTGTTCTCTCTTTCTCATCATGAATGTGTTCCTTGCCTTCTATTACATTGTCTTTGTTTTCTTATTTTTTGTCTCTTCTGGGAGATAACATTTCTGGTGGCCTAACACTTTCCTTTTATATTTTTCTCTATTTTATCATATCTCTTTATCTTGTCACCTTTAGCTTGACATTTTCCCATAATTCCTTTCACCTCTCCTTTCCTCCTTTGATCTACAGTTGCTGTTGCTCTCCTTTTAATCCCTCACCCTTTCTCTCATACCTCACTGTCTTCTGTGCTGTCATTCTGTGAAACTTACTGTCATGCCCTAGGACGGAACTCTCAGTCTGCTCTAAGTGTTATGATTATAGTGTGTATGGGCAGGTAGCTTTGTCAACAGAGATCCCATAAAACACCCCAGATGTGACATTTAGAATAGTGTGCAGTGTTACTTTTTCTGTAAAAAAATTTTTTTAAACTATGAATTTCTTACTTTTACTTGAAAAATTTGTAGTTGTTGCTTGTATGTTTTAAAAATATGCTACATAGCAAGCTTAAATAGAAAAGATATGCCAGATATGTTAGTTACCTGCTTGTATGACAGTCTTCATTTACATTCAAGGATATACTAACACATTCTTGTCAAAAATTCAAATATTACAAGTCAAACTAAAGTCCTTTTTCTGATCTTAATCTCAACCCAATTCTAAACCTTTCTCCAAGGTAACTACTGTTAACATACTCTGTGTCCTTTAGCAATTTATGTGTAGTTGTTGCTCATATTCTTTCCTGCCCACAGTTAATATTACCGAACTTTGTATCAACTTGATGGGCAAAAAGTTGTATCTATATTTTAATTTTGATTTCTCCAGTTATTAGTGAAATAGAGCAGTCTTTTATTTTTTTAATAGTTTATTGTCAAGTTGGTTTTCATGTAACATCCAGTGCTCATCACAACAAGTACCTTGGTCGATACCCATCACCCCCCTTTCCCTCTTCCCCACCCCCATCAGCCCTCAGTTTGTTCTCAGAATTCAAGAGTCTCTCATGGTTTGCCTCCCTCCTTATTCCCCACTATTTTTCCCCTTCTTCTCCCCATCATCCTCCGTTAAGTTCCTTCTAATCCACCTATACGTGCAAATATATGGTATCTGTCCTTCTTTGTCTAACTTATTTCGCTCAGCACAACACCCTCAAGTTCCATCCATGTTGCTATAAATGGCCAGATTTCATTCTTTCTCATTGCCATGTAGTATTCCATTGTATAGATAAACCACATCCTCGTGATCCATTCATCAGTTGATGGACACTAAGGTTCTTTCCATGCTTTGGCTTTGTTGAGGGTGCTGCTATGAACATTGGGGTACATGTACCTGATGATAGGGTAGTTCTATTTTTAAATTTTGGGGAAACTCCATTCTGTTTTCCATAAAGAACATAATGTATCTTTGTTATAGATTCTTTTCCTTTTAGAAGAGAAATTTATTTATTTATTTATTTATATTTTTAACAGTTTATTGTCAAATTGGTTTCTGTATAAAACCCAGTGTTCATCCCCACAATGGCCCTCCTCCATTCTCTTTAGCCCCCTTCCCCTCCCACCACCCCATCTGCCCTCAGTTTGTTCTCAACATTCAAGAGTCTCTCATGGTTTGCTCTCTCCCTCTCCCCCACTATTTTCCCCCTTCTTCTCACGCATGGTCCTCCGTTAAGTTCCTCCTAATCCTCCTACACATGCAAACATATGGCAGAGGTCTTTCTCTGCCTGATTTATTTCGCTCAGCATAACACCCTCAACTTCCATCCATGTTGCTCCACATGGCCAGATTTCATCTTTCTCATTGTCATGTAGTATTCCATAGTATAGATAAATCACATCTTCTTGATCCATTCGTCCATTGATGGACACTTAGGCTCTTTTCCATGTTGGGCTCTTGTTGAGAGTGCTGCTATGAACATTCGGGTCCATGTGCTTCTATGCATCAGCACTCCTGTATCCCTTGGGTAAATTCCTAGCAGTGCTATTGCTGGGTCATAGGGGAGTTCTATTGTGAATTTTTTGAGGAACCGCCACACTGTTTTCCAACTCTTGGTTTCATTGATCTGTTCAATTGTTTCTTTGGTTTCTATACTGTTTATTTCTGCCCTGATTTTTATTATTTCTCTTCTTCTACTGGGTTTGGGGTGCCCTTGTTGCTCTCCCCTTAGTTGCTTTAGGTGTGCTGTTAGATTTTGCACTGTGCTTTTTCTAATTTCTTGAAATAGGCCTGGAGTGCAATGGACTTTCCTCTTAGGACTGCCTTTGCCACATCCCATAGAGTTTGGATTGTTATATTTTCATTTTCATTTGTTTCCATATATTTTTAAAATTTCTTCTCTAATTGCCTGATTGGCCCATTCATTCTTCAGTAGTGTGTTCTTTAACCTCCATGTTTTTGGAGGTTTTCCAGACTTCTTTCTGTGATTGATTGCGAGTTTCAGAGCGTTGTGATCTGAAAGTGTACATGGTATGATCTCAATTCTTTTATATTTATTAAGGGCTGCTTTATGTCCCAGTATGTGATCTATCTTGGAGAATGTGCCATGTGCACTTGAGAAGAAAATGAATTCCATAGTCTCAGGATGGAGAGTTCTAAATATATCTGTCAAATTCATCTGGTTCAATGTGTCATTTAAGTCCATTGTGCCTTTGTTGATTTTCTGCCTAGTTGATCTAACCATTGCTGTAAGTGGAGTATTAATGTCGGCTGCTATTAGCACGTTCTTATTGATAGGAGTGTTTCTGTTTGTGTTTAATTATTTTACATATTAGGTGCTCTCATATTTGGTGCATAGACATTTATAATCGTTAGCTCTTCCTGGTGGATAGACCCTGTAATTATTGTATAATGCCCTTCTTCATCCCTTGTTACTGCCTTTACTTTAAAGTCCAGTTTGTCTAATATAAGTATAGCTACCCCAGCTTTCTTTTGACTTCCAGTCGCATGATAGATATTTCTCCATCCCCTAGCTTTCAATCTGAAGGTGTCCTCAGGTCTTAAATGAGTTTCTTTTTTTTTTTAATTTTTTAAATGTTTTATTTATCTCTAGGAGAGAGAGAGAGACAGCGTGAGAAGGGGAGGGTCAGAGAGAGAGGGAGTCACAGACTGAAACAGGCTCCAGGCTCTGAGCTGGCAGTCAGCACAGAGCCCGACGCGGGGCTTGAACCCATGAACCGCGAGATCATGACCTAAGCGAAAGTCAGACGCTCAACCGACTAAGCCACCCACGCGCCTCTAAAATGAGTTTCTTGTAGACAGCAAATACATGGATTTTATTTTTTATCCATTCTGCTACCTTATGTCTTTTGACTGGGGCATTTAGCTCTTTTACATTCAATCTTTTTATTGAAAAATATAGGTTTTCGGGCGCCTGGGTGGCTTAGTCGGTTAAGCGTCCGACTTTCACTTAGGTCATGATCTCGCGTTTCATGGGTTCGAGCCCCGCATCGGGCTCTGTGCTGACTGCCAGCTCAGAGCCTGGAGCCTGTTTCAGAGTCTGTATCTCCCTCTCTCTCTGACCCTCACCTGCTCACGCTGTCTCTCTCTCTCTCTCCTAGAAATAAATAAAACATTAAAAAAAAGAGAGAAAAATATAAGTTAAGAGTCTTCATGCCCTTTGTGGGATTGATGCTTGTGGTGGTGTCTCTGGTATGTTGCGTTCCTTGCAACGTTTTCCTCAGAGTCATCCTCAGGATTTCTTGGAGGGATCGTTTAGTGGTGATGAATTCTTTCTTTTTGTTTATTTGGAAAGACTTTTATCTCTCCTTCTATTTTGAGTGACAGGCTTGCTGGATAGGATTCTTGGCTGCACATTTTTTCTGTTCATCACATTGAAGATTTCCTACTTTCCTTTCTGGCCTGCCAAGTTTCAGTAGATAGGTCTGTCACCACTCCGATAGGTTTCCCTTTGTATGTTAGGGCCCTTTTCTTCCTAGCTACTTTCAGAATTCTCTCTTTGTCCTTATATTTAGCCAGTTTCACTATGATATGTCATGCAGAAGATCGATTCAAATCACCTCTGAGGGGAGTTCTCTGTGCCTTTTGGATTTCAACGTCTGTTTCCTTCCCCAGATTAGGGAAGTTCTCTGCTATAATTTGTTCAAGGACTCCTTCTGCGCCTTTCCCTCTCTCTTCCTCTTCTGGAATTCCTATGATACAGATATTGTTCTGTTTGATTGTATAGCTGAAGTCTTGAACTCTCCTTTAGTGTTCCTGGATGTTTATCTCTCTTTTTCTCAGCTTCCTCCTTTTCTATAATTGTGTCTCTAAATCACTTATTCTCCTTTCTGCCTCCTCAATCCGTGCATTGGATGCCTACATTTTAATTTGCATCTCATTTATAGCATTTTTAAATTCATCACAAACAACTATTTTTAATCTCCATAGTGTTTGTAGTAATAGTTTCTCTGATGTCTTCCATGACTTTTTCTAGACCAGCGATTACTTTTTTGACTATTGTTCTAAATTCTTGTTCAGTTATGTTGCTTATATCTGTTTTGAGCAGTTCTTCCTGGAATTTCTTTGGAGGAGTTTTGGAGGAGAGTTCTTTTGTTTCATCATTTTGGTTAGCTTTCTATCTCTTGTGAGTTTTAAAAGCTTGTTATGCACTCTCCACCTGCAAGTGTTGCTGTACCAAAGAAGGCTCTTTGACTGTCCAGGCCAGTCCATTCAGAAAGTGTACTTTGAATGCTGTCTCTTGGTGTCTCTTGTTGAGACCTTGGTTATTTTATTTTTCTTCTCGTAGTGGTTTTGGGAGTCTACACCATGTCTACTTTGGCTTGTTTCTTGAGGCAGCCCTGGAAAAGTAAACAGAGAGACACACACACAGGGAACAAAGGCACACACACGCACAGACTAATTCAGCAAACACGCAAACCAAAAGGGATAAAGAAAAAGGAAAAAGGAAGGGACACATACAAACAAACAATCAAAAAGAACAGAAAAAAACAAAAGAAAAGAGGAAGGCGGGAAGACGAATAATAAAAATAAAAATACATAAAGAAGAAAAAAGAATAAAAGAAAAGGCAAAAGAAAAAAACCAATACACAAAGTACAGTCTAAAGCATAGGACCAGAATTCCTAGCTATAAATAAATTTCCAGGGCACGTACTGCTGGTGGAAGAGCATAAAGAAAGAGAGAAATGACAGGGCAGGGAGGAAGTGAAATTGGAAATGAAATGAGCGGACAGAAAGACGAACAGGCTTAATTCAAAGAGAGAAAGAGTTGAATAAGGTTGGAGAGGAGTCGAAAGAAATGACAATAATGCTACTCAGAGAAACTATATAGTCTGATTGCTCCAAAGAGAAAGAGGTAAAAAGGCAGCGGTAGAGATGTAGAATTCAAATCTAGAGAGTGGATTAAATGTGGCTCTTTAAGCAAGCCAGTGACCAGAATTAATCGGGGCAATGCGTCCATGTTGGTCTTTCTCTGGCTCCGGAAAAAAAAAAAAAAAAAGGAAGCTCTCTAGTGGGGATGTACATGGTTTGGTCCAGTACCTCCTGTGGGGGTCCTGCCTTGGTGGTTGTGGGGACAAAAGTGGCATCGCCCCAGTCCCTTCTCAAATCAAGCATTGCAACTCACTCTGTTGGGTGTTATCTCCCTGTGCCTGTGCGTAGCCTAAGTGGACCGTGCTCTATTTCCCAAGCCAGACCTCATTTCCAGATCTCAGTCCGCGCACCCCACTGATATTGTCCGAAAAATAAACTTGCAGGTGAGTCCGTCAGAACAATTTCAAGCCTCTTAGCTTCCCCAGGGAGAAGCAGTTTCACCCGGGTCACCTGGAACGAGTGTGTCCCGCCCAGCGTCAGCTGGACAGCAGAAACTGGATCCTTCCGTGTCTCGAGGGGAGGTTTTTCTCTTCTCCAGCGTTGGGGACAGTGTCTTGAGCAGTATTGGTCACTCTTTTTTCCCCTAGATTCACCGCAGCTCCCTGCAAATAGGGGATCACCCCCTCCCTCTGTGTCTCTGGTCCTGGCCCGATTTTATCTTCCACAGTTCACACTCACGCTATAAGGTTTTCTCTGTCTCCTTTTCCTCCAAAACTCCTGGATTCTTTAAGGGGTCCCCTGACTTCAGGCCTTCTCTGTTTGAGAGATGGGGGGCGAGTGAAATGTACAGCGTTCCCTACTTTTCTGCCATCTTGCCTCCTCCTATTTATTTATTTACAAATCGTTTATTGTCATTTTGGTATACATATAACACCCAGTTCTCATCCCCACAAGTGCCCTCCTCAATGCCCATCACCCCCCTGCCCCCCACATCCATCAGTCCTCAGTTCATTTCTCAGCATTCAAGTCTCTCATGGTTTGCTTCTCTCCCTATCCCCCACCATTTCTCCCCTTCTTCTCCCCCATGGTCCTCAGATAAGTTCTTCATAAACCTCCTATATGTGCAGACATATGATATTTGTCCTTCTCTGCCTGACTTATTTCGATCAGCATAACACCCTCAACGTCCATCCATGTTGCTTCACATGGCCAGATTTCATTGTTTCTCATTGCCATGTAGTATTCCATGGTATAGATCTTCTATAAAGATAAACCACATCTTCTTGATCCATTCGTCCGTTGATGGACACTTAGGCTATTTCCATGTGTTGGCTATTGTTGAGAGGGCTGGTATGAACATTGGGGTACATGTGCTCCTATGCATCAACATTTCTGTATCCCTTGGGTAAATTCCTAGCAGTGCTATTGCTGGGTCATAGGGGAGTTCTATTGTTAGTTTCCTGAAGAACGTCCACACTGTTTTCCAGAGGGGCTGTACCAGTTGACATTCCCACCAACAGTGTAGGAGGGTGCCCGTTTCTCCACATCCTCGCCAGCATCTAGAGTTCTCTGACTTGCTCATTTTAGCCACTCTGACTTGTGTGAGGTGGTCTCTCAGTGTGGTTTTGATTTGTATTTCCCTGATGAGGAGCGATGCTGAGCATCGTTTCATGTGTCTGTTGGCCATCTGGATGTCCTCTTTGGAGAAGTGTCTCTTCATATCTTCTGCCCATTTCTTCACTGGGTTGTTTGTTTTTTGGGTGTGGAGTCGGGTGAGTTCCTTATAGATTTTGGATATAAACCCTTTATCTGATATGTCATTTACAACTATCTTGTCCCATTCCATCTGTTGCCTATTAGTTTTATGGATTGCCTCCTTTGCCTTTCAGAAGCTTTTAATCTTGATGAGGTCACAATAGTTTATTTTTGCTCTTGATTACCTTGATTTTGGGGATGTGTCAAGAAAGAAATTGCTGTGGTGGAGGTCAAGGAGTTTGCTTCCTGCTTTCTCCTCTAGTGTTTTGATAGTTTCCTGTCTCATGTTCAGGTCCTTTATCCATTTTGAGATTTTGTGTATGGTGTGAGAAAATGATCTAGTTTCACTCTTCTGTATGTTTCTGTCCAGTTCTCCCAGAGCCATCTGTTAAAGAGGCTTTCTTTTTCTATTGGATACTCTTTCTGGCTTTGTCAAAAATTAGTTGGCTGTATAGTTTTGGGTCCAGCGCTGAGTTCTCAATTCTATTCCATTGGTCTATATGTCTGTTCTTGTGCCAATACCATGCTGTCTTGATGATGACAGCTTGTAGTAGAAGTTAAAGTGTGGGATGGTGATACCTCCCGTTTTGGCTTTCTTCTTCAGTATTACTTTGGCAATTTGGGGTCTTTTGTGGTTCCATCGAAATTTGAGGATAGTTTGTTCTAGTTTTGAGAAGTATGCTGGTGCAATTTTGATTGGAATTGCATTGAATATGTAGGTAGTAATGACCCAAATTGCATTTGAGTAGTAATGACATTTTAACTATATTCTTCCAATCCAAGATGATGGAATGTTTTTCCATTTCTTTGTGTCTTCTTCATTTTCCTTCATAAGCTTTCTATAGTTTTCATCATACAGATCTCTTATATCCTTGGTTAGGTTTATCCCTAGGTATTTTATGGTTTTTTGTGCAATTGTGGATGGGATCAGCTTCTTGATTTCTCTTTCTGTTACTTCATTGTTGGTGTATAAAAATGCAACCGAGTTCTGTACGTTGTTTTGTACCCTGCAAATGTGCTGAATTCTTGCATCAGTTCTAGTAGGCTTCTGGTGGAGTCTGTAGGGTTTTCGATGTAGAGTATCATGTCATCTGCGAAGAGTGAAAGTTTGACTTCTTCTTTGCCAATTCTGATGCCTTTGATTTCCTTTTGTTGTGTGATGGCTGACGCTAGGACTTTCAGCACTATGTTAAGCAACATGGTGAGGGTGGACATCCCTGTCATGTTCCTGATCTCAGGGGTAAAGCTCTGAGTTTTTCCCCATTGAGGATGATGTTAGCTGAAGGCTTGTCATAGATAGCTTTGATGATGTTTAAGTCAGTTCCTTCTATCCCAACTTTCTCTAGAGTCTTTATTAAGAAGGGATGCTGTATTTTGTCAAATGCTTTTTCTGCATCTATTGACAGGATCATATGGTTTTTATCTTTTCTTTTGTTGATGTGATGTATCCCATTGATTGATTTGCGAATGTTGAACCAGCCCTGTAACCCAGGAATGAATCCCACTTGATCTTGGTGGATGATTCTTTTTATGTGCTGCTGGATTCAATTTGCAAGGACCTTGTTGAGGATTTTTGCATCCGTATTCATCAAGGATATTGGGCTGTGGTTCTCTTTTTTTGCTGGATCTCTGTCTGGCTTGGAATCAGAGTGATGCTGGCTTCATAAAATGAGTCCGGGAGTTTTCCTTCGCTTTCTATTTTTTGGAATAGCTTGAGAAGAATTGGGATTAATTTTGTTTTAAATGTCTGGTAGAATTCCCCTGGGAAGCCATTAGGTCCAGGCCATTATTTGTTGGGAGATTTTTGATCACTGATTCGATTTCTTCACTCGTTATGGGTCTGTTCAGGTTTTCTATTTCTTCTCTTGTGAATTTTGGTAGTGAGTGTGTATTTAGAAATTTGTCCATTTCTTCTAAGTTGTCCAATTTGTTGGCATATAATTTTTCATAGTATTCCCTGATAATTGCTTGTATTTCTGAGGGGTTGTTTGTAATAAGTCCATTTTCATTCATAATTTTGTCTATTTGGCTGCTCTCTCTTTTCTTTGTGAGAAGCCTGCTAGAGGTTTGTCAATTTTGTTTATTTTTTCAAAAAAACAACTCTTGGTTTCATGAATCTGTTCAATTGTTTCTTTGGTCTCTAAGTTGTTTATTTCTGATCTAATTTTTACTATTTCTCTTCTTCTACTGGGTTTAGGGCGTTCTTGTTGCTCTGCCTCTAGTTTCTTTAGGTGAGCTGTTAGATTTTGAACTTGCGCTTTTTCTAATCTCTTGAAATAGGCCTGGAGAGCAATGGCCTTTCCTCTTAGGACTGCCTTTGCCGCACCCCATAGACTTTGGATTGTTGTCTTTTCATTTTCATTTGTTTCCATATATTTTTAAATTTCATCTCTAATTGCCTGATTGGTCCATTCATTCTTTAGTAGGGTGTTCTTATCCTCCATGTTTGTGGAGGTTTTCCTGACTTCTTCCTGTGATTGATTTCAAGTTTCAAAGCATTATGATCTGACAGTGTACATGGTATGATCTCAATTCTTTTATATTTATTGAAGGCTGCTTTATGTGCCAGTATGTGATCTACCTTGGAGAATGTGCCATGTGCACTTGAGAAGAACGTAAATTCCCTGGCCTCAGGATGTAAACTAATATATTCGTCAGATCCATCTGGTCCAATGTGTCTTTCAAGTCCATTATTTCTTTAGTGATTTTCTATCTGGTTGACCTATCCATTGCTGTAAGCGGACTATTAAAGTCCCCTGCTATTAGCACATTCTTATCTATAAGCTTGTTTCCGTTTGTGATTGTTTTAGATATTTAAGTGCTCCCGTATTTGGTGCGTAGACATTTATGATTGTTAGTTCTTCCTGATGGATGGACCATGTAATCATTATGTAGTGCCCTTCTTCATCACTTGTTATTGTCTCTAACTTAAAGTCCAGTTTGTCTTATAGAAGTATAGCTACTCTGGCTTTCTTTTAATTTCCAGTAGCATGATATATATTTCTCCATCCCCTTACTTTTAACCTGAAGGTATCTTCCAGTCTAAAATTTGTTTTTTTTATACAACATATATATGGATTTTGTTTTTTTATCCATTCTGCTACCCTATGTGTTTTGATTGGAGCATGCAGCCCATTTACATTCAGTGTTATTATTGAAATATGTGTGTTTAGAGTCTTTGTATCTTTTGTAGGGTTCATGTTTATGGTGGTGTCTCTGGTATCTTTGTCCTTTCAGCCTTTTCTTCAGAGCGTCCCCCTTAGGATTTCTCGTAGGGCCGACTTAGTGGTGACAAATTTTTTCTATTTCTGTTTATTTGCATAGGCTTTTATATCTCCTTCTATTTTGAATGACATTCTTGCTGGATAAAGGATTCTTGGCTGCATATTTTTACTGTTCTTCACATTGAAGATCTCCTGCCATTCCTTTTTGGTCTGCCACGTTTCAGTAGATAGGTCTGTCACCACTCTGATAGGTTTCCCTTTGTTAGGGCCCTTTTCTCCCTAGCTGCTTTCAAAATTCTCTCTTTGTTCTTGTATTTTGCCATTTTTTCTATGATATGTCGTGCAGAAGATTGATTCAAGTTACGTCTGAGGGGAGTCCTCTGAGCCTCTTGTATTTCCACATTTACTTCCTTCCCCAGGTTATGGAAGTTCTCTGCTATAATTTGTTCCAGGACTCTTTCAGCACTTTTCCCTCTCTCTTCCTCTTCTGGGATTCCTATGATACAGATATTGTTGCGTTTGACCATATTGCTGAGCTCTCAAATTCTTCTTTCCTGTTCCTGGATCAGTTTGTCTCTTTTTTTGTCAGCTTCTTGTTTTTCTAGAATGGTGTCTTCTAAATCACTTATTCTCCTTTCTGCCTCTTCAATCCGTGCATTGGAGGCCTCTAATTTACTATGTATCTCATTTATCACATTTTTAAATACTTCATGCCTATTTTTATTTTCCATTCTGTCTGTAGCCATAGTTTCTTTGATGTCCCCTATTCCTTTTTCAAGCCTAGCTATTAATTTTACCTTTATTATTCTAAAATATTGTTCAGTTATGCTGTTATATCTGTTTTGAGCAGTTCATTAGCTATCATTTCTTCTTGGAGATTCTTTGGAGGTGAGCTCTTTCGTTTTGTAATTTTTGTTACCTTTCTGGCTCTTGTTAGTTTTAAAGAGCTGTTGTGCTCTCTGCACCTATGAAAGCTGCTGTATCCAAGAGGACTCTTTTACTGTCCACGATCTATCCTTTCAGAGAGTGTTTTTTGAATGGTATCTCTTGGTCTCTCTTGTTGAGACCTTGGTTATATTATTTTCCTATTCGTAGTGATATTTGGGACACTCCACCTTGTGTACCCTGGCTTGTTTCTTGAGGTAGCCCTGGGGAAAAAAACAGACAAACACACAGGGAGCAGGAGCAAACAAACGCACAGACTAATCAATTAACATGCAAACCAAGAGGGAAAACGAAAAAGTTAAGAGAAAAGACGGAGGAGGGAGGGCAAATAATAGAGAGTATAAAATACATAAAAGTGTCAAGAAGGAGAAAAAAAGGAAAAAAGAAGAAAACCGATGGACAAAGAACTGCTGAAAGCATATAACCGGATCCCAGCTACAGTTAAATAGCCGTGTTAAATATGCAGTGCTGGTTGAAGAGCATAGAGAAAGAGAGAGAAGACAGGGTGGGTTTGAGGCAAAATTGGAAATGGAATGAACAGGCAGAAGGGATAAGAAGCTTTCTTCAAAGAGATAAAGGGTAGAATATGGTTGAATAGGTGAGAGAAGGACGCTGGAATTATCCAGAGAAACTATATAGTCTAATTACTCCTGAGAGAAAGAGATGAAAATGTCGGTAGGTGTAGAATTTACATCTACAGAATGGACTAGTTGTGATTGTGTAAGCAAGCCGGTGACCGGAGTTAATCAGGTCAGTGTTCTGGGGAAAAAAAGAAAGAAAAGAGAAGAAAAAAAGAAAGAAATGGAGGAGGGCAGCACTCAAACAGGGATGGGCGTGGTTTGATCCAATGCGTTAGGCAGGAGTTCTGCCTTGGCGGTTGTAGGGAGCAGAGTGGCGGCGTTCGAGTCCCTTCTTGAACCAAGCACTGCACCTCGCTTTTTTGGGCATGTAAACTCCCCGTACTGGGGGCGCAGCCAAAGTTGGTTGCACTCTTTAATCCAGGCCAGTCCCAGTCTCCAAATCCCAGCCTGCTAGCCGTGCTGAAAATGCCTTAGACACAACTTCCCAGGCAGTCCCCTTGGGGCAGTTCTTGGCCTCCTGCGTAGCTCTGGGGGTGGAGCCAGAATTGCTGTTTCCTTCTCTGGGCCCGGCTGGGGAGCATGGGCGGGGGCTTGCCTGCTGGGTGCTCGGAGCCTGCTGGAGTGAGGAAAACCAGGTCCCTCTGTGTCTCATCACCTGAAACACGAACTCACAGGCAAATCTCCCAGTTTTTAGCTCTTTGTCTTTCCTCTAGAATTCCAGCCTGCCAAAGCACGGACGTCTGGTGTCCACGTGCGGCTCTTCCAGGGGCCCAAATCAGCTGGGAGGACAATGGCGGCAGGCGTGCCACTACTCTAGAAGTCTAGCCAGCCAGGAGCAAGCACAAAGAAGCAGTCTGTGAGCTCAGCCCCTCTTGGACCAGTTGGTGTGAGGGGACCTGGCGTGCAGGTATTTGGCGCGCAGGGTGTTTCTATGCCCCAAGCAGAAGTTTTTCCCCCGAGCGGAGGTTTTTCTGTTTCGGACTCTCTCTTTTTCCCCTCTCACTCCCCGCAGAGGGGGATCGCCTCCGACCCTGGAGTCTCCGATCCTGGCCCGATTTTATCTTCCCCAGGTCGCACTCATGTTAGAAGGCTTTCTCAGTGGATTCCGCATCCTTTTTCTCCCAATCTCTCAGGTTTCATAAGGTTTCCAATGGCTTCAGATCTTTTCCACATGACTTACGGGCGCGAGTGCAAATATGGAGCTCCTTACTTCTCCGCCATCTTGTCCCTTCTCCTATTTATTTATTTTAAATTTTATTTATTTATTTATTTATTTTTAAACCCAGTAACATTTAAAGAAGATAACATATTGGGCAAAGTTTAGATGTCTCAATATTGTGACACTAAACATACACCTCCTGCTTCCAGATCCCAAGCCTTTGTCTGGCACATCCTTCTGCAGAACAATGGCCTGGGAGGCAAACCAGACTCTCATCTCCCACTTCATTCTCCTGGGCCTTTTCACCCACTTGCCACTGCACTTCTTCCTCTTTTCCATCATCATGGTCATGTTCTTGGTCGCCCTCTCTGACAATGGGCTCATGATCCTCCTCACCAATGTTGACTCTCGCCTACACAGCCCCATGTACTTCTTCCTCAGCTGGCTGTCACTCATGGACCTCATGCTCATCTCCACCATTGTGCCACGGATGGCCACTGACTTTATTCTGGGCCATGGCACCATCTCCTTCACAGGCTGTGGACTCCAGATCCTCTTCTTTCTCACCCTCCTGGGGGATGAGTGCTTCCTATTGGCTTTCATGGCCTATGATCGCTATGTGGCCATCAGCAACCCACTGAAGTACTCAGTGGTCATGAGCCGTCGTGTCTGCTGGCTCATGGTGGCAGGGTCCTGGCTCTTTGGCCTGGTGGATGGACTGATCCAGGCCATCTTCACCCTGCGCTTCCCCTACTGTGGTTCCCAAGAGATTGACCACTTCTTCTGCGAGGTTCCTGCTATACTGAAGCTGGCCTATGCTGACACTTCCCTCTATGAGACCATGATCTATGTCTGTTGCATCCTAATGCTGCTCCTGCCCTTCTCTGTCATTTCTGCTTCCTACCTGCGGATCCTGGTGACTGTGCTCCATATGCGTTCTGCTGAAAGTCGGCAGAAGGCCTTTGCTACCTGCTCCTCTCATATGGCAGTGGTCTCCCTCTTCTACGGGGCAGCCATGATCACCTACATGCGACCCCAGGCCTACCACTCCTCCAAGCAGGACAAAGTGGTCTCGGCCTTCTACACCTTGATCACCCCTATGCTCAATCCACTAATCTACAGCCTGAGGAACAAAGAGGTGACTGGAGCTCTCAGGAAACTCCTGGTGAGGTTTCACTGTAGTGGGGAGCAGGGCTAGGTTAACACCAGCACCTGTAGATGTGGGTTCTGGGATCTGGGAACTTGGATTAGCCTCTGTAGTTTGATTGGAAGAGAAACAAATGTGTTGTACTGAAAATAAAAGTCATTCTCTTATGAGAGTTGATCAGATGAATACATCAATTCAGTTCATCATGTCCATACTGAGTGTGGATACTGTGAAAGGAAGCCTGGGCTAATGTGGTTACAGAGTAGAAGACACAAAGCCTACATCTCAGAGTCATCAGGTAACAGGTTTCAGCTGTTTTCCTCATCAGGAATTGCCAACAGCTGAGGAAAATGTTGATCAATGTTCTTCTCTTTGGATGGCTGCCTGAATCCCATGACTGGTCAATGTAGGATATAAAGACTTGGTCTCTCTTGCCTTAGTTTGACTTTGAAAGGCCACCCTAGCTCCAGAGCTCCCTGTAAGAGCTTAAGCAACACAGGCTACTTCTCCCTGTATCCAATTTTACTTCCTTAAAGTAAAATGTAACTCCTTTTCCCCAGTATTAGTTCAATCCTTACAGCACTCTCCAATAAACCTTCTGCACGCAAAATCTGTCTCTGTCTGATTCCAGGAAACCTAAATTGTGGCATATGGAGATGAAGGAGTGATGGTAAGTTAAAGTCAAATCTGCTAAATATGTTCATGTACATGCAGGCAAAATACAATGTGAATACTGAGAAGGCTTTGTTGCATGTCTTTCCCAAAGATATCCAAGACAAGTTTAATGTAGGGGTTGCAAACACAAATGCCCACAAGTCCATGCAGGGCTTGTCAATGAAGAGAGCCATCTGATGGGGATAGGTGTGGAAGGGACATGTGCTCCTCAATTAAAGCCACTTGGATGCTCTGTTTCACACAGAATATTTGAGCTTTGAGTGGGAAAAAGATAAAGTGAAAGTTGGATAGAAGCTGGAGGTACACTCATGGATGGGCTTTATAGTTGTCCCAGAAGACAGAACTAAGCAGTGGACAGGACAAAGAAGAAAGGAGGAAGATATGCAGAGCAGAATGCCTGACAGTAAAAGAAGTGCTCTGATATGTGCCCAAAATTTCCATGAGGTCCACTAAGATTACTCTCAGATTCCTATCTCTGTCCTGAACTCAAAGATAGCCTGAGGAAACTTCTTAGAGTTATGTGCCCCAATAGAATTTTCTGCTCCCGTGAGTTTTACTGTGTCCTATATTTCAACCCTGACCCAGTAGAAAGTACTGAAAAGTGAAAAGAACTGAGAAGGACATCTCATGGCCGAAGGAATGTTGTTCTTGAGTTCTCCTGTATCCGTATACAGGATACGGGTAAAAATGTGGTAAGTTCTTTAACAGGAAGAAACATGGGAAGAGTTAGATGGGACCTAGAGGACTTTTCTATTATCTTTGCTTTACCTATATTTCCACTCAAGAAAACAACTAACAAAATAATAAGATAAAATTTTGGTAAAATCACTCATTCTCAGCATTTGGTTTAAATAGAAAGAACTGGGGGCGCCTGGGTGGCTTAGTCGGTTAAGCGTCCGACTTTCACTTGGGTCATGATCTCGTGGTTCGTGGGTTCGAGCCCCGTTTCGGGTTCTGTGCTGACTGCCAGCTCAGAGCCTGGAGCCTGTTTCAGTCTGTGACTCCCTCTCTCTCTGACCCTCCCCTGCTCACGCTGTCTCTCTCTCTCTCTCTCCTAGAAATAAAAAAACATTTAAAAAAATTAAAAAATAAAAAATAAATAGAACTGAAGTGTGATTATAATCAGAATAATCCTACATTTGAGAAAAGCAAATACTGTAGATATGAACTTAAAATATTTTTTTAAGTTTTAATTTTAATTATGCTTGGTTGACATAGTGTTATATTAGCTTCATGCATACAATATAGTGCTTCAACATTTCCATACATCATTCTGTGTTCATCATAACAAGTGCACTTCTTAATACCCATCACTTATTTAACCTGTCCGCCCCACCTCCTCTCTGGTAACCATCAGTTTGTTCTCTGTCATTAAGAGTCTGGTTCTCTCTCTCTCTCTCTCTCTCTCTCTCTCTCTCTCTCTCTCTCTCTCTCTTTCTGTCTCTCTCTTATTTTCCCCCCTTTCTCATTTGTTTTATTTCTTAAATTCCACACATGAGTGAAACATACAGTATTGTCTTTCTCCAATTATTTCACTTAGCATTATGCTGTCTAGCTCCGTCCATGTCATTGCAAATGTAAAGATTTCATTCTTTTTTTAAAAAATGTTTTATTTATTTCTGAGGGAGAGATAGAGAGAGAGAGAGAGAGAGAGCAGGGGAGGGGAGTAGGGTCGGAGAGAGAGGGAGACACAGAATCTGAAACAGGCTTCAGGCTCTGAGATGGCTGTCAGCACAGAGCCTGACACGGGGCTCAAACCCACAAACTGTGAGCTCATGACCTGAACCAAAGTCGGATGCTTAACCGACTGAGCCACCCAGGCACCCCAGATTTCATTCGTTTTTAAGGATGAATAATATTCTATTGCATATTTTTTATACATTTCACAGTCGATGGACATAGGCTGTTTCTCTATCTTGGATATTCTAAATAATGCTACTATAAACATAGAGGCAGATGTATCTCTTTGAAGTAGCATTCTTGTATTCCTTGGTTAAATACTTAGTAGTGTAATTGTTGGATCATAAGGTAGTTCTATTTTTAACTTTTTCAGGAACCTCCTTAATGTTTTCCAGAATGGCTGCACCAAGTTGCATTCCCACCAACAGCAGAAGAGGGTTCTCCTTTCTCCACATCCTCACCAACATCTGTTGGTTCTTCTGTTGTTGCCTTTAGCCACTAGTGTGACAGGTGTGAGATGATATCTCATTGCAGTTTTAATTTACATTTCCCTGATGATGAGAGATGTTGAGCATCTTTTCAAGTGTCTGCTGGCCATATGGATATCTTCTTTGGAGAAATGTCTATTTATTTTTTCTGCCCATTTTTAATTGAATTATGTTTTTTGGGTGTTTGGTTGTACTAGCTTTTACATGTATTTTTGATAGTAGCCCTTGATCAGATATGTCACTTGCAAATATTATCTCCCATTCTATAGGTTGCTTTTTAGTTTTGTTGTTTCCTTTGCTATTGGGATGAAGTCTCAATAATATATATTTTTTAATATTTCTTTCTTTCTTTATTTATTTTTTACAAATAGTTTATTGTCAAATTAGTTTCCACATAACACTCAGTGCTCATCCCCACAAGTGTCCTCCTCCATGCCCATCCTCCCCTCCCCCCCACATCCATCAGTCCTCAGTTTTTGTCAGCATTCAAGAGTCTCTCATGGTTTGCCTCTCTCCCTTTCCCCCACCATTTCCGCCCTTCTTCTCCCCCTTGTTCCTCCATAAAGTTCCTCCTAATCCTCCTATACGTGCAAACATATGATGGATGGACCTTGAGGGTGTTATGCTGAGCGAAATAAGTCAGGCAGAGAAGGACCAATAATATATTTTTGCTTTCCACCCCCCTTGACTCAGGAGACATATTTAGAAAGAAGTTGTGGTTAATGTCAAAGAGGTTACTGCCTGTGTTCTCCTCTATGATTTTGATGGTTTCCTGTCTCACATTTAGGTCTTAATCTATTTGAATTTATTTTTGTGTATGGTATAAGAAAGTGGTCCACTTTCATTCTTACATGTGGTTGTCCAGTTTCCCCAAAACTATTTGTTGAAAACATTGCTTTTTTATCCCATTTGATATTCTTTCCTGCCTTGTCAAAGATGAATTGATCATAGAATTGTGGGTTCATTTCTGTTTTTTTTATTCTATTCTCTTGATCTACATACCTATTTTGTTACAGTTCCATGCTGTTTTCATTACTACAGCTTTATAATATAACTTGAAATCTGGAATCATGATACCTCCACCTTTGCTTTTCATTTCAAGCTTGATTTGGCTATGTGAAGACTTTTGTAATTCCATACAAATTTTAGAACTGTCTGTGAAAGATGGTGTTGGTATTTTGATAGCGATTGTCTTAAATGTGTAGATGGCTTTGGGTAGTATAAATATTTTAACAATATTTGTTCTTCCAATCCATGAGCATATAATGTTGTTCCATTTCTTTGTGACTTCTTCAATTTCCTTCATAAGTTTTCTATAGTTTTCATCATACAGATCTCTTGTATCCTCGGTTAGGTTTATTCCTAGGTATTTTATGGTTTTTTTTGTGCAATTGTGAATGGGATCAGCTTCTTGATTTCTCTTTCTGTTGCTTCATTGTTGGTGTATAAAAATGCAACCGATTTCTGTACGTTGATTTTGTACCCTGCAACTTTGCTGAATTCTTGGATCAGTTCTGGTAGGCCTCTGGTGGAGTCTGTCGGGTTTTCTATGTAGAGTATCATGTCGAAGATGACACAGTTTTATGAAACCAATATTACACTATATGTTAACTAACTAGAATTTAAATAAAAAGTTAAAAAATTTAAAGATTTGCCATAGGAGGGATAAACTCCAGACTGGAGCTAGTTGAAGAGTAAACTGATTTAAACCATACAAAGATCCCACTAAAAAGGAGAATTAGGAGTCAATATCCTCGATGAACCTGGATGCAGAAATTCTCAAAAAGATACTAGCAAATAGAATTCAATAGTACATTAAAAGAATTATTCACTATGATCAAATGGGATTTATTCCTGGGCTGCAGGGGTGGTTCAGTATTTGCAACTCAATCAACATGATATAGCACATTAATAAAAGAAAAGATAAGAACCATATGATCCTGTCAATAGATGTAGAAAGACCATTTGACAAAATACAGCATCATTCTTGGTAAAAATCATCAATAAAGTAGGGATAGATGGAATATATCTCAATATCATAAAGGCCATTATGAAAGACCCACAGCTAATATCATCCTCATGAGGAAACCTGAGAGCCTTTCCCCTATAGTCAGGAACAATAGAAGTATGCTCATTCTCACCATTACTATTTAACATAGTACTGGAAGTCTTAGGCTCAGTAACCAGACAACAAAGAGAAATAACAAGCATACAAACTGGCAAGGAAGAAGTAAAACTTTCACTATTTTCAGATGACATGATACTCCATGTAGAAAACCCAAAGGACTCTGTCAAAAAACTGTCAGAACTGATACATGAATTCAGGAAAGTCACAGGATATAAAGTCAACATGCAGAAGTCAGTTGCATTTCTGTAAACAAATAATGAAGCAATAGAAAAAGAAATTAAGGGATCAATCACATTTGCGATTTTACTAAAAACAATAAGATACTTAGGAGTAAACCTAAGTAAAGATGTAAAGGATTCGTACTCTGAAAACTGTAGAAGATTTATGAAAGGTAGCGAAAAGGACACAAAGAAATGGAAAAACATTTCATGTTATAGAGTAGAAGAACAAACATTGTTAAAATGTCTGTATTACCCAAAATAGTTTACATATTTAATACAATCCATATCAAAATACCATGAGCATTCTTCACAGAGCTTGATCAAATAACCTTAAAAGACCCTGAATAGCCAAATCAATCCTGGAAAGAAAAAAAAAAAGGAAAACCGGAGGTATCATGATTCCATATTTCCAGTTATATTACAAAGCTTTAGTCATCAAGACAGTATGGTACTGGCACAAAAACATACCCATTGATCAAGGAAACAGAATAGAAAACTCAGAAATGGATCCACAACTATGTGGTCAACTCATCTTTGATAAGGCAGGAAAGAATATCCAACGGAAAAAAGACAATTCTTTAGCAACTGGTGTTAGGAAACTGGACAATGACATGCAGAAGAAAGAAACTAGACCACTTTCTAATGCCATTCACAAAAGTAAATTTTAAAAATGGATTAAAGACCTAAATGTGAGACAGGAAATCATCAAAATCCTAGAGGAGAGTACAGGCAGTATCGTCTTTGACATCTAACATAGCAACTTATTTTTTTTTAACAGTTTATTGTCAAGTTGGTTTCCATATAACACCCAGTGCTCATCCCCACAAGTGCCCTCCTCCATGCCCTTCTCCCCCCCCCACACCCATCAGTCCTCAGTTTGTTCTCAGCATTCAAGAGTCTCTCATGGTTTGCCTCTCTCCCCCTCCCCCACTGTTTTCCCCTTTTTCTCCCCCACAGTCCTCCGTTAAGTTCCTCCTAATCCTCCTATACGTGCAATCATAGGGTATCTGTCCTTCTCTACCTGACTTATTTCACTTAGCATAACACCCTCAAGGTCCATCCATGTTGCTACACATGGCCAGATTTCATTATTTCTCATTGCCATGTAGTATTCCATCGTATAGATAAACCACATCTTCTTGATCCATTCATCCGTGGATGGACACTTAGGCCCTTCCATGTGTTGGCTATTGTTGAGAGGCTGCTATGAACATTGGGGTACATGTGCATCTATGCATCAGCACTCCTATATCCCTTGGGCAAATTCCTAGCAGTGCTATTGCTGGGTCATAGGGGAGTTCTATTGTTAGTTTCCTGAGGAACCTCCACACTGTTTTCCAGAGGGGCTGTACCAGTTGACATTCCCACCAACAGTGTAGGAGGGTGCCCGTTTCTCCACATCCTCGCCAGCATCTAAAGTTCTCTTATTTGCTCATTTTAGCCACTCTGACTGGCATGACGTGGTCTCTCAGTATGGTTTTGATTTGTATTTCCCTGATGAGGAGGGATGCTGAGCATCTTTTCATGTGTCTGTTGGCCATCTGGATGTTCTCTTTGGAGAAGTGTCTGTTCATATCTTCTGCCCATTTCTTCACTGGGTTGTTTGTTTTCTGGGTGTGGAGTTTGGTGAGTTCCTTATAGATTTTGGATATTAACCCTTTATCTGATATGTCATTTGCAACTATCTTTTCCCATTCCGTTGGTTGCCTATTAGTTTTGTGGATTGTTTCCTTTGCAGTGCAGAAGCTTTTAATCTTGATGAGTTCCCATTTTTGTTCTTGATTCCCTTGTTTTTGGGGATGTGTCAAGTAAGAAGTTGCTGCGATGGAGGTCAAGGAGGTTGTTTCCTGCTTTCTCCTCTCAGGTTTTGATGGTTTCCTGTCTCACGTTCAGGTCCTTTATCCCTTTTGAGTATTTTTGGTGTATGGTGTGAGAAAATTATCTATTTTCATTCTTTTGCATGTTGCTGTCCAAGCAACTTCTTTCTAGATATGTCTCCTGAGGCCAAGGAAATAAAAGCAAAAATAAACTATTGGGACTTCATCAAGATAAAAAACCTTCTGCAAATTGAAGGAAATAGTCAATAAACTAAAATGCAGCCTTCAGGGGCGCCTGGGTGGCTCAGTTGCTTAAGCCTCCCACTTTGGTTCCGGTCATGATTTCCTGGTTATTGAGTTCAAGCCTCACTTTGAACTCTGTGCTGACTGCTCAGAGTCTGGAGATTCTTCAGACTCTGTGTTTCCTTCTCTCTCTGCCCCTTCCCTACTCATGCTGTTTCTGTCTCTCTCTTAAAATAAGTTTAAAACATTAAAAAAAATATTAAAGCAGGCTTCAGAATGGGAGAGGTTTGCAAATGACATATTTGATAAAGGGTTAGTTTTATAAAGTTCTATACAGAACTTATCCAAAACAAACAGCCTCATTAATAAATGGGCAAAAGATGTGAATAGACACTTTTCCAAAGAAGACATCCAAATGGTTAACAGACACATGAAGAGGTGTTCAACATCATTCATCATCAGGGAAGTGACAAGCAAAACTATGATGAGATACCACCTCACACCTGTCAGGATGTCTAAAATTAACAACACAAAAAACAACAGGTTTTGGCAAGGATGCAGAGAATAGGGAACACTTTTGCAGTGTTGGTAGTAATGCAAACCGGTGCAGCCACTCTGGAGAACAATATGGAGGTTCCTCAAAAAACTAAAAATAGGGTCACCTGGGTGGTTCAATCATTTGAGCGTCTGACTTTGGCTCAGGTCATGATCTCATAATTTGTGAGTTCAAGCCCCACGTCGGGCTCTGTGCTGACAGCTTAGAGCCTGGAGCCTCCTTCGGTTTCTGTGTCTCCCCCTCTCTCTGCCCCTCCCATGCTCATGCTGTGTTTCTCTGTCTCTCAATGATAAATAAAAATGTTAAAAAAGTTTTTAAAAACCCTAAAAATAGAACTATCCTATAATCCACCAGTTGCACTGTTAGGTATTTACCTAAAGGATACAAAAATACAGATTTGAAGGAGTACATGCACACCAATGTATATAGGAGCATTATTAACACTAACCAAACTATGGAGATAGTTTGTGTCCATCGACTGATGAATGGATAAAGCAGATGTGCTGTGTGTGTATATAATGTGTGTGTGTGTGTGTGTGTGTGTGTGTATAATGTGAAATTATATATATTTCATCAAAAAATGAAATCTTGCAGTTTGCACTGTCATGGAGACACAGAATCCAAAACAGCCTCCAGGCTACCAGTTGTCATCACAAAGACGTTTGGGGGCTCGAACTCACAAACTGTGAGATCATGTTTTGAGCCGAAGTCGGACATTTAACAGACTGAGCTACCCAGGTGCCCCCTAACTTTTTGTGTTTTAAGTACATGTAAAACAAAATCCCCCCAAAATAACAACTTTTAACATAATCAGGAAAGATGAAAATGCTGATTTAGGAGAAGGGGAGATGCAGCAGAGTAAGTGGAAACTAGGCTTGCATTGTTCAATGAACACAATTAAATAACTATCAAATTATCCTTAATACCCCATAAATCAACCTGAAGGTTGACTGAACAAACTTCCCAACTAAAGGGAGAGAAGAATCCATTTTGAAGAAGGTAGGACGTGTAGAGATGTGGTTTTGGGGAGAAATGGATTATAGGTGTTTTGGAAGGGAGGGAGCTGTGGTCACAGGATGGTGGGGGGAGAAAGAGAGAGAGACGGAAAGAGAGAACCAATCAGGGGAATGCATAAGGAGAACACTTCCCCAAAGCCATTGGTTTGGAAAATGAGAGGAGTTAAATATGTGAATTCTTGAAACCAGCAGGGCTTAAAGTATGGGGTTTTAAAGGTCAATGGACTTAGTTAGGATAGAGCCTTGAGAGCATTGCACTGCTCCTGGAGAGAAGAGAGGCAAACGACATCAGGACAGAAAGCACAGAAAAAGTGTCTGAAGAATGCCTGGGCACACAGGGGGAGATTATTTTCTTTTTTCAGAGCATGTCCCTCAAAGGCAGCATTCATGAAGATGCCTCTCCAGGAACAAAGGAGCTGGTCAGCACCATTTTCCTCACCCACCACTCAGCATAGACACACATGTGGGAGGCAGTGCACAGACAACACTGGCTGCATAATTTGCTTGCACCAAATCCCAACAACTTGTGCTCCAATGGGACCGCCCTTCTCAGTCATGCGTACCTTAGTCCCAGTGTAACAGGCTCTTCACCCAGAAGACCACCACAAACCTATGCTTACACCACATCTCCTGACAAGAGAGTTTGGTAGAGCGTCAGTTCCGGTGGCAGTACTGACAGGTCTCATTTCATAACCAGACAAGAGCATACATGCTTAAAAGTCACCACAGTCAGGGCGGGGACAAAACACTGCCCACATCAGGCAAAGAGAGCATCTGAAGATGACTGGCCAGAAGGATAGAGTTGCCAAAACACAAGATCAGAACCCATGCAGCACACACTGGAAGAACTCCCTGAAGCACCAGGCCCTAGACAAATATATGAACTTTTTCAGGAGCAGGAGACATAATTGGCTTTTGTAACACACAGAAAAAGGCAGAGACTTACAAAAAAATGCCAAGTCACAGGAATTTATCCCAAATGAAAGAACACGATAAGGCCACAGCCAAAGATCTAAGCAAAACAGATATAAGTAGCGTGCCTGATGGAAAATTTGAAGCAATGATCATAAGGATACTCACTGGGCTTGAGAAAAGGATTGAAGACATCAGTGAGACCCTTACCACAGAGATAAAAGAGATAAAAAAGTATCAATAAAAGATGAAAAATGCAATAAAAGTGATTGGAAACAGGATTGAGGCAATGAAAAGCAGTCTGGAAGAAGCAGAAGAATGAATTAGTGACCTGAAAGACAAAATAATGGAAAGTAATGATGCTGAATAAAAGAAAGAATTATGCAACATAAATACAGACTTAGGGAACTTAGTGACTCCATCAAACACAACAATATTTGTATTATAGGACTCCCAGAAGAAGGAGAGAAAAAGGGGTAGAATATTTATATTTGAATAAATAATAGTTGAAAACTTCCATGACCTGGGGTTGGAAACAGAAATGCAGATCCAGAACACACAGAACTCCCATCAAAATCAACAAAAGCAGGCCAACGCCAAGATAAATTGTATCTAAATTTGCAAAATACAGTGATACAGAAAAAATCTTTTTTTTTTAATTTTTTTTTTTTATTTCTAGGAGAGAGAGAGAGAGACAGCGTGAGCAGGGGAGGGTCAGAGAGAGAGGGAGATACAAACTCTGAAATAGGCATCAGCCTCCGAGCTGGCAGTCAGCACAGAGCCGGACGCGGGGCTCGAACCCACGAACCGCGAGATCATGACCTAAGCGAAAGTCGGATGCTTAACCGACTAAGCCACCCAGGCGCCCCAGAAAAAATCTTAAAAGCAGCAGGACAAAGAAATCCTGAACTTACAAGGGAAAACCCGTAAGTATAGCTGAAGATTTCTCAATATAAACTTGATAAGCCAGAAAGGAATGGCATTATATATTCACAGTCCTGAACAGGAAAATCTGCAGTCAAGAATATCCAGCAAGATTATCATTCAGAATAGAGGACAAATAAAGAGTTTCCCAGACAAACAAAAACTAAAGGAGTTGGTGACTACTAAACCAGGCTGAAATAATTACTATGGAGGACTCTTTGAGTTCGAGGAGAGAACAAAAGTGACAATGACAAGAAAAGATCAGAGGAAATCTCCAGAAACAAAGACAAAACCAGTAAAAAGTGGCAATAAATACATATCTACCAACTATTACAGTTTAAGTGGACTAAATGTTCCAGTCAAAAGTCACGGGGTGTCAGAATGGATTTTATTTTATTTATTTTATTATTTTTAAGTTTATTGTCAAGTTGGTTTCCATAACACCCAGTGCTCATCTCCACAAGTGCCCTCCTCCATGCCCATCATCCCCCTTCCCCTCCCCCCCACACCCATCAGTCCTTAGTTTGTTCTCAGCATTCAAGAGTCTCTCATAGTTTGCCTCCCTCTCTCTCCCCCACTATTTTTCCCATTCTTCTCACCCATGGTCCTCCATTAAGTTCCTCCTAATCTTCCTATAGGTGAAAACATATGGTAACTGTCCTTCTCTGCCTGACTTATTTCGCTCAGCATAACACACTCAAGGTCCATCCATGTTGCTACACATGGCGAGATTTCATTCTTTCTCATTGCCATGTAGTCAGAATGGATTTTTAAAAAGACCAATGACTTGGGGCGCCTGGGTGGCTTAGTCGGTTAAGCGTCTGACTTTCGCTTGGGTCATGATCTCGCGGTTCGTGGGTTCGAGCCCCGCGTCGGGCTCTGTGCTGACTGCCAGCTCAGAGCCTGGAGCCTGTTTCAGTCTGTGACTCCCTCTCTCTCTGACCCTCCCCTGGTCATGCTGTCTCTATCTCTCTCCTAGAAATAAATAAAACATTAAAAAAAAAAAAGACCAATGACTTATATATAAGTGAGGCAGAGAAGGACAGCTACCATATATTTGCACATATAGGAGGATTAGGAAGAATTTAACGGAGGACCGTGGGGGAGAAGAAGAGGGGAAAAGGGGGAAGAGGGAGGGAGGCAAACCATGAGAGACTCCTGAATGTTGAGAACAAACTGAGGACTGATGGATATGGGGGAGAAGGGGGGGTGATGGGCATGGAGGAGGGCACTTGTGGGGATGAGCTCTGGGTGTTGTATGGAAACCAGCATGACAATAAATTATTTAAGAAAAAAAACCAGCAAGGTGCTAGATGATACTCAATACCAATTTGTGATATTTTAAAAATTTGAATAAACTGCATCTGTTCATGGAAAAAAAAAAGACCAATGAATCCGGCACCTACAGGAGACTCATTTAGACCTGAAGACACATTTAGATAAAAAGTGAGGAGATGGAGAACACTTATCATGCAAATAGATGGTAAAAGAAGCTGGAGTAACAATACTTATATCAGATGAACTAGACTTCAGTTAAAAAAAAAAAACAAAACAAAACTCCCCTATGACCCAGTAATAGCACTGCTGGGAATTTACCCATGGGATACAGGAGTGCTGATGCATAGGAGCACATGGACCCTAATGTTCATAGCAGCACTCTCAACAATAGCCAAAACATGGAAAGAGCCTAAGTGTCCATCAATGGGCGAATGGATCAAGAAGATGTGGTTTATCTATATGGAGTACTACATGGCAACGAGAAAGAATGAAATCTGGCCATGTGTAGCAACATGGATGGAACTCGAGGGTGTTATGCTGAGCAAAATAAGTCAGGCAGAGAAGGACAAATACCATATGTTTGCACGTATAGGAGGATTAAGAGGAACTTAACGGAGGACCAACGGGGAGAAGAAGGGGGAAAATAGTGGGGGAGAGGCAAACCATGAAAGACTCTTGAATACTGAGAACAAACTGAGAACTGATGGGTGTGTGGGGGGAGGGGGAGATGCGGATGGAGGAGAGCACTTGTGGGGATGAGCACTGGGTGTTATATGGAAAGCAACTTGACAATAAACTATTTGTAAAAAAAAAAATAAATAATAAATAAAAGTAAGAAAATATCTGGAAAGACCACAAATTCATGGAGGTTAACGAAAATCCTACTAAACAATGAATGTATCAGCCAGAAAATCAAAGAAGCAATTTAAAAAAGTACATGGAAACAAATGAAAATCAAAATACAATATTTCAAAACCTCTAAGATGTAGTAAAAGTAGTTCTAAAAGGAAAATATGACAAAACTGAGAACTGATGGATGTAGGGGGGAGGGGGGATGGGCATGGAGGAGGGCACTCGTGGGGATGAGCATGGGGTGTTATGTGGAAACTAATTTGACAATAAACTATTTGTAAAAAAAATAAAATAAAAATAAAAATATGAGATTTGCAAAAAATAAAAGGAAAATATGTAACAGTACAGGTCTACCTCAAGAAGAAGAAGCAAGAAAAATTTCAAATAAACAACCTAATGTTACACCTAAAAGAGCTAGAAAAAGAACAACAAACAAAGCCTAAAGGCAATAGAAGAAAGGAAATAATAAAGATTAGGGTTGATATAAATGATATAAAAACTAAAAAATAATAAAGCAGATCAATAAAACCAGGAGCTGGTTCTTTTGAAAAAATTAACAAATTGATAAACCCATAGCCAGACTTATCAAAAAGAAAAGAGAAAAGACCTGAACAAAATCACAAATGAGAGAGTAAAAATAACAACCAAAGCACAGAAATACAAACAATTATAAGAGAGTACAGAAGTCCTAGCCACAGAAACCAGAAAACAAAAATAAACAAAAGGTATCCACTTTGGCAAGGAAGAATTAAAATTTTCACTATTTGCAGAAGACATATATTGTATATAGGAAACATTAAAGAATCAATGAGAAAACTGCTACAACTGATACATGAATTCAGTAAAGTCACGATACAAATCAATGTATAGAAATCTGTTACATATCTATATATCAATAATGAAGCAGCATAAAAAGATATAAAAAACTCTATCCCATTTACAACTTTACCAAAAACCATAAGATACCTAGGTATAAACCTAACCAAAGAGATGAAAAACCTGTACTCTGAAAACCATAAGACACTGATTAAATAAATTGAAGCTGACACAAAGAAATGGAAAGACATTCTATGCTCATAGATTGGAAGAACAAATATTGTTAAAGTATCCATACTACCCAAAGCAATCTACACATTTAAGGCAATCTCTGTCAAAATACCACCAGTAGTTTTCAAAGAGCTTGAACAAACAATCCTAAAATTTGTAGGGAGCAATAAAAAAAACCCAAATAGCTAAAGTAATCTTGAAAAACAAAAGAAAAGCTGGAGACATCACAATTCCAGACTTCAACTTATATTATAAAGTGTAGTAATAAAAACAATATGGTACTAGATAAAAAAGTATACAATGGAACAGAATATAAAACCCAGAAGGGAACCCACAACTGGGTGGTCGGTTAATCTTCAACCAAGTAGGAAAGAATATCCAATAGGGAAAAAATGTCCCTTCAACAAACAGTGTTGAGGAAACTGGACAGGCAACATGCAAAAGAATGACAGTGGACTACTTTCTTATACCATACACAAAAACAAAATGGATAAAAATGGATGGAAGACCTAAGTGTGAGGTAGGAAAATATTAAAATCCTAAGAGAACACAGGTAATAACCTCTTTGACATCAGCCATAGCAACTTCTTATTAGATATATGTCCTGACGTAAGGGAAACAAAGGCAAAAATAAATTACTTGGGCTACATCAAAATAAAAGTTTCTGTACAGCAAAGGAATCAAGAAAACTAAAAAGCAGCCTATAGAATGGGAGAAGATATTTGCAAATGACATATCTGATAAAGAGTTAGTATCCGATTTTTTAAAGGCTTATGAATAATTTCACATTGTTCCATAAATAATGAATTATTCATAAAGTCTGCTCTCTTACACCATAACTAAAAATAAAGATTTCTCTCTCTTGAAAACAAAGAAAAAGTTAGTATCCAAAATATATAAAGAACTAATAAAACTCAGCACCCCAAAACAAATAATCCTATAAAATGGGCATAAGATATGAATAGACATTTTTCCAAAGAACACAAACAGGTAGCCAACAGACACATGAAAATTTCAATATCACTCATCATCAGGGAAATGCAAATCACAACTGCCATGGGATATCACCTCACACCTGCTAAAATAAGTAACACAAGAAACAAAAGGTTTTGATGAGGATGTAGAGAAAGGGGAACCCTCTTTCACAATTGGTCAGAATGCAAACTCTGGAAAACAATATGGAGGTCCTCAAAGAGTTAAAATAGAACCACCCTATCATCCAGAAATTGCACTTCTAGGTATTCATCAATAGAATACATAAACACTAATTCAAAGGAACATGTACACTTCAACATTTATGAAGGTATTATCTACAATAGTCAAATTATGGAAGTAGCCCAAGTGTCCATCAATTGACGAATGGACAAAGACGTACTCAGCTACAAAGAAGATTGAAATCTTGCCATTTACAATGCCATGGATGGAGCTAGCAAAATAAGACAGTCAGTGGAAGACAGATACCATATGATTTCACTCATATGTGGATTTAAGGAACAAAACGGAAAAAAAGAGAGAGAGAGGCAAACCAAGAAGCAGGCTCTTAACTATACAGAACAAACTGAAGATCATCAGATGGGAGGTGGATGGGGGAATGGGTTACATATATGATGGGGAGTAAGGAGCACACTTGTGATGTATGCTGGGTATTATGTGAAGGTTTTTAATTACTGTATTGTACACCTGAAAATAATATTACACTGTATGTTAGCTAGCTGGAAATTTAAAAACTTTAAAAAATGCTTCTTTAGGTCCAGAATTGTAGATGTTCTTGGTGCCCCATCAATAGGATCTAGGCATTCACAGTACCATTGCACAACAGCAAATCTTACTACAAACACCCTGCCATTCTGCCTGAATGTCTTCTCTGGATGGGATGTAGGGTTATCCTCCTGCAGGGGAGACCAGTGGTGCTAAGGAATTGATACCCCTGAGAGCAGCCTACAACCCGTTCATATGACAGTTGGTGAAAAAATGACCCAGCTTTCTTGCCCCTTGAATTGGGTTCTGTGAACAACTTGCAAGAATGTACTGCCATCATGAAGTCATGACAGAACTGAGCCCCACTCATCCATAGTTGTGACCTTGTGTTGGCCCTTTCCATTCCATTTTTTTCTACATATTTTCCGTGGTCGCCTTCCAAATACGACACTTGCCTAGATTCCCAGTCCCAGGTATGCCAACCTAAGACAAACGGTTATGGTTAACATGTGAAGGACTATCTTCTCTTATACTGATCTTAATAACCTACTAGATATTAAAATAATTGGTAAAGAAAAGTGTAAAGATGAGAAAAACTAAAAATGAAGAAAAAGATTAATTTTGAAAAGAGGGAGGCCTTTTTCACAACCAAAGTAGAGAGAAGCACAGAGAGATGCATTATCTTACATGAATCTGAGCACTTTCTTAAGATATACAAGTAATTACAAGGTTGAGAAGGAAAGAGAAAATTGGTGAATCCTGGCATTTTACACCTTGCAAAACTCATCCTTGATAAGATGCTGTCAATTTTCCCCAAAGTACATTGAAAGGTCACAGATGTCTAGTCCTACTGCAGGTGACCCTGGAATTCCTCCCTATCTTCTTTGTTTTAGATCTCACCTATGAGTTGATCCATCAGATGAACTTGATGTTGAATGAGACAAACTCTTCTTAGCGGGAGCTTCATCCACTGTAAGGAGGAATGAGCAGCAGATAAGCAACACAACCCTATGCCCATGTGAGACCTGAGCGCAGAGTAAGGTAGTTGAGAAGCCATTTACAGCACATTGGCGAGATCCATCTCAAGCATGAGTTCTAAGCTCTTTCCTTTGATTCCTTTCTCAGAAGATATAGATGAAAATTGTGACATAGCCATGGGAACCCTCTAACATGGCCTTAATTTAAATAATAGGCAGTGTCAGCTTATCCTCCTCTCAATGCTTCTCATGCCTTTCCAGGGAAAAATAACCACCCATTAGATATTCCTCAATAATGCAGATTCCAGGTTCCTACTTCCAGGGATGAGAAGTCATCACATTTCTATGATACAACATACAAACCAACAATGGCTGGATCATGGTGCAAAAATAGAACTCTGACCCACAAACTGTAGCAGCTTGTCCAGGAACCAACCCCCTTATCTGTAATAAACAGCTTAGGAAGTCAGCCTGTCATAAGTCCAACTTGGAAGAAATCAGACTGCTAACTTCAGTAACAATCTAGGAAGCTAAACAGTAATTTATGTAGCAATAGTACCCATATTAACAATTTTAGTTAATAACTATCATCTAAGTTTTGTTCCCCACTTCCAAGTTAGGACAAACTAGAGAAATCCCAATAAGTATCCCTGACCAGTCATTGGGGTTTTAGTTAACCTATCTCCTGCTTTCCTATGCCAACAGCCCCCAGTTGGAGCAAACCTGAAGCTTTTCTATTTTTGCATTCTAAAGCTTAACCCTCCTCTGCCTTTGAGTCTCCACCAAAATACAAGTGACAGTGGCTGACTGCCTTGCTATAAAAAGGTCTGAATAAATAGCCTTTTCTTTTCTTTTCTTTTCTTTTCTTTTCTTTTCTTTCCTTTTCTTTCCTTTCCTTTTCTTTTCTTTTCTCATTTGGCTCATTTTCTCATTATGTCCACAGTGCTCAGTAAGTATTTGTTGAGTGATCAAACAAATGAAATAGGACATCAATTGAGTACAAGTTTTGCTTGTCAGGCTCCTGTCATGCATGACAAAACTCCCAGATTGTAGCTTAGGTATTAACTCTAACCCTCAATGATGATCATGTTCTCTCCCAGCCCCCATGGGTGAGTAAGGGTGAAGGCCTTTGAGAGAAGTGTGGGTTAACATGTCATAGGATGTCCTATAGGTGCCTTCTTCCTTTGTTTAGGTGCAACCTGGGATATTTTTCAGAGTTAGGGCTATGGGGAATGAACTTTGTCCTGAAGTCAATTCATTAATTTTGGCTTCTTCCTTGGTGTGGAGCTTTTGCCTATTCCCTGAGCTCATTATGAGCTGGGTTAGGTGTCCTGAGACATCTGCTCTGCAACTACAGATATAAATCTGGGACATGAGTTCATTGTCAGTTTTATGAGAAACAGAAGAACACCTTGGGTGGTTAGTTCCATAAATTTTTATTTTGGGGCCTTGGAGTGGGGAGGAGAGTGTGTGTAGAGCCTTTCACAGGCCACCATTGCCCTGAGGGATCACACATTGCCCTGAGGATTAGATCTTTTCATGCTTCTTGGGTATGGCCCATTTCTGCTGAGATTCACAAAGTGGAGCAGAAGGTAAACTGTGGTGAGCTGAATGGTGTGGGAGGTACTGAAAGGGGTGAGAGAAGACCTGACAGATGAGAGACTAAAAGTGACCAAGAAGTGGTAATTCTTCTGACTTCAGGCTTCAGCCTAGAGACTCACATTGGGCACAGAGATACCTCCTTGATGTCAAGTGACAAAAGTTTTTGGCATCAGAGTGTAGGTAGATGGTAATCCTAGTTTACTTGGGCAAAATTGTGTCTTTCTTTATCCATTCTCTAGTATCTGAACTGATCTCCACGGTCATCAGGCAGGTGTTGACCTTTTCCACACATGTGCCCATGCCGCTCTGGTGACTGTGGCTGTGTTTCATTCCTACCTGTGCTGATCTTGGAATCTACATCCTTGAGCTGTGTTCTGGCTCCATTTACTGGCATGTCTCTGTAACTTGCTATGTCTTAGGATTTTCCTACCTACTGCCATGATCTGACTCCAGACAGGTTTCTCACCACTGTCAAAATGAAACTAGAATTATGCACCCAGATGGCTATATTCCAGTACATGTGAACATATTTCCCCATTATAATCACCTGGAGGGCTTTTAAAAAATCATATAGGAGGGACATTTTCCAAATTCAGTGACCCAGAGACCCAGGGGTGGTATCAAGGCATCTTAAAAAAAAAGATACCTTGGGGTTCCACCATTTCTGGAATGACCACTGGCTGGCCCTTCCTTTATAAATTCAGTGAATGTGTCTTAGAACATTCAGTCGTTCTAATTAGTTTAGTACCCTACCTAGGTTTGGCAGTATGTGAAGTGACTGATGTACAACTGGGAGATAGGCATGTTACAGCCTCTTCTCTACATTCCAAGGAGCAGAGTGGTGAATATGCCCAGAGAGGCATCATGAGATTCTCATGATGCATTTGATACCAACATTTAGCTTTGTTGTAGTACCTGTATTGGGAAAACACAATAAATAAATCACATAAGTAAACAAACAAACCAAATTAAAATCTTCTCCCAACATAGAAAACAAGTTTATTTTAAACAAGAATTAATCCAGAATGTGATACCCACTACAGAGATAACCTGCTGAGAGATTGCAGAACAGAAGAAATCTCATCCCTTTATACACAGGCAATAACAACCTGTTACGAATATGCTTTTGAAATAAACAAGAACTAGTATTCAAGTAAGAAGATTTGACAGTACTATTTGTAACATGCAGCTCATCTTAGATTCATCTGGTAATGAGGGTTGCAGTTTGTGTTAGTTAATTGGCCTTATCCAAAGAAAAAACAAACTTCTCACACTTTATGACAAGAGGTAATTTTGTCACTTAGAGCTTGGTGCCTGCTGAAGTTAGGGTACTACTCTCCCACAGAGTCTGAAAGATAGAGGCACTATCTTCCTTGATGGTTACATTTCAAAGAGATGGATCCTAGGTCCTTGAGAAAGACATTCCCAGGTCAGAAAGCTGGCAAGAAGCTTACTTAGTTTTAAAAGGTTGAAACACAAGGCAGAAACAAGGAGATTACAATTAGAAGTTTCCTAAAGTAAACGCTCTACGAAAAGAGGGGTTACTTCTTTTAATTTTAAACACATTTTAAATTATTTATTTATTTATTTTAATGGGAGGAGGGTCAGAGAAAATCCTAAGCAGGCTCTGCACGGTCAGTGGAGAACCCCCAATGTGGGGCTCAATCCCACAAACAATGAGATCATAACTTGAGCCAAAATCATGAGTCAGAAGCTTAACTATTTGAGCCACCCAGGTGCTCCTCACTTCTCTAATTTTTAAATTTACATTTATCCTTACACCTGTCAAGCCATTTCTCTCCTCCCTTATCTTTCTTGTCTTCCAATACCTCACTTCCATTCTTAAACCTATGTCCTAAGTCTACAGCTATTCCTCTGTCATTTAAGCACCTTCTCTTCATCGCTTACATTCTCTGGCTCCCTTCCTGTGGGGTCCTGCTCCTCCTGTTTTCAGAGAAGTAAGGATCAAATCTTGCTAGATAAGTATCTGAGGGATGGAAGCTGAAGAAAAAAAAATGGAAGGAAGGAGGGAAGAGTAGGGTCATGTCAGAGGGTTGAGCTCTGCCTTTTAGAAGAAACAGGAGAAATGTGGTTATTTGGAGATACCACTAGTAGTTTCATTTGTTTGCTTCTTTGTTCTCAGGGTCTCAGCCATGGAGCTATGGAACCACACCTCCCGATCAGAGTTCATCCTTTTGGGACTGTTCAGCTACTCAACATATGATTTCCTCTTTTTTCCCTTTGTCCTTCTAGCCTCCACTTCTGCCCTGGTTGGCAACATCCTCTTTCTCCTACTCATCCCGGTCAATAGGCACCTGCACACCCCAATGTACTTTTTCCTCAGCCAACTCTCCATCATGGACCTGATCATTATGAGCACAATGGTGCCCAAGATGGCAGCTAATTTTCTCTTGGGCGGTAAGTTCATCTCTTGGGGTGGCTGTGCCATTCAGGTCTTCCTAGTGGTCATGGTAGGAGGAGCAGAGTGCTTCCTCTTGGCAGTCATGGCCTATGACAGGTATGTGGCAGTTTGCCACCCCCTGCGGTACCCTGTGCTTATGAACTGGAAGGCTTGCTCTCTCCTTGCCTTGGCATCCTGGATGGGTGGTGTGGCTGACAGTGTGATTGATGTGGGCATGGTCTTCAGTTTCCCCTACTGTCGCTCTCTGGAGGTGGATCACTTCTTCTGTGAGGTCCCTGCCCTGCTGCGCCTAGCCTGTGCTGACACCTCACTCTTTGAGGATCTCATCTATGCTTGCTGTGTGGTCATGCTGCTGCTGCCCCTTGGGGTCATTGTGGCTTCCTATGCCCGGGTCCTTGCAGCTGTCATTAGGATGCCCTCCACTGAAGGGAAACAGAAGGCTCTGATCACTTGCTCCTCCCACCTGGCTGTGGTGGGCCTGTACTATGGAGGAGCCATGTTTAGCTACATGCAGCGGGCCTCCACTAGAACACCAGTGAGAAACCGAGCCACCTCCATCTTCTACACCATCCTCACTCCAGTGCTCAACCCACTCATTTATAGCTTAAGGAACAGGGAGGTAACAAGGGCCCTGAGGATGGTGCTGGAGAGATGGAGAGTGTAGGCATGCTGCTCTTCTGGGACTTCCTTTTTTGGTCTGCCCCTTCCTCTGTAAGCGTAGGCTCTCTTGTGGCTCATCTTCTTCTTCTGTACTCACTGGGCTTCTCTGGCTGGTTATGGCAAGACTGTGAGCTGAGTAATCAGAAAATATTTGATTGGAAGATGTCAGCATAACAGATTGTACATGACCAACAGCATAATACATATTTCCCCGCCTTGGGCACCACAATTTTCATGGAATTAAGGCCAACAGATGCATTAGGTTACTCTCCCTTGGGTTGGTCGGGGCAGTCTTTATTCTGAGTTGCATGTTAAAAGTGAGCAAGGAGTGGGAATCAATTCAGAACTCATGTGTACACTGAAATATGGTGCACCATGGTAGAGTCTAGCATAGAGTATCTACGCAACCTTGGACAAGGTTATTTCTCTCTGGACTTAACTTTATTTGTCTGTACCATCATAACTACCAGTAAAGTACGTCCTATATTTCTGGCGCTAATTTTTTTTTTAAATTACTGATTACTTAAACTCTATTTCCATGTATCTTACATTATTGTTTATATATATATTTAAATTTGTTTAACGTTTTATTTATTTCTAGGAAAGAGAGGGAGAGAGCGCGTGAGCAGGGGAGGGTTAGAGAGAGAGGGAGTCACAGACTCTGAAACAGGCTCCAGGCTCTGAGCTGGCAGTCAGCACAGAGCCCGACGCGGGGCTCAAACCCACGAACCGCGAGATCATGACCTAAGCAAAGTCAGACGCTTAACCGACTAAGCCCACCCAGGCGCCCTATATATATATATATATATATATATATATATATATATATATATATATATATATATATATATATATATATATATTATTTTTAGAGAGGGGGAAGGGGCAGAGGGAGAGAGTAGAGAATCCAAGCAGACTTCACACTTAGCATCAAACCTGACATGGGGCTCGATCCCATGATCCTAGGATCGTGATCAGAAATCAATAATTGGATGCTCAAGTGACTGAGCCACCCAGGTACCCTTGTGTGTCTTCGATTATTAAGCAGCAAATTAGTTTTATGCCTACTAAAAATTGCACTTTAAATACAAGTATTGAAACGTAAAACCTCAAAGAAATACAGCTAGGACATGTTATAATCTACCAGTTTTGCTGACAGAATAACCCTGCAGAAAATACAGAGGATACAAACATGTCACTCTATGCAATTCAGGAATTTTGATATCAAATTGATTCTTGATCATTGAGACTAAACTTGGAGAAGGAGTAAGGTGTGAGAAGACGCTGGCAGGAACTGCCTTTTACAGTTTCCATCACAGGGGTTCTGGAGGGATTTGGGAAATAATCTCCTAATCCAGCCCTTCTACAAATATTTTTTTTCTTTTTTAAATTATTATTATTTATTATCTTATTTTTTTGCCAATAAAGGTACTTCTTTTTGTTTGTTTGTTTGTTTATTGTCAAATTGGTTTCCATATAACATCCAGTGCTAATTCGAAGATGTGCCCTCCTTCATGACCATCATGTCTTTTCCCCTATCCCCCGCCCCGATAGACTCTCAGTTATTTCTCAGTATCTAAGAGTCTCTTATAGTTTGCCTTCTCTCTCTCCTTAATTATTGATTTCATCTTCCACTTATCCATGATCCTCTGTTAAGTTTCTCTTGTTTCACATATGAGTGAAAACATATGGTATCTGTCCTCTGCCTGACTTGTTTTACTTACCATAACACCCTTTGAGTTCCATCCGCATTGCTAAATATGGCCAGATTTCATTCTTTCTCATTGCCATGTAGTTTTCCATTGTATACATAAACCACATCTTCTTGGTCCATTCGTCAGTTGAAGGACGCTTAGGCTCTTTCCATATTTTGGCTATTGTTGAAGTTGCTGCTAAGGATCAGAACTCCCCTATCACTTAGGTAAATTCCTAGCAGTGCTATTGCTGAGTATTAGGGGGGTTCTATTGTTAACTTTTTGAGGAACCTCCACACTGTTTTCCAGAGGGGCTGTACCAGTTTACATTTCCACCAACTGTGTAGGAGGGTGTCGATTTTCCAAATCCTTGCCAGCATCTAGAGTCTTCTGATTTACTCATTTTAGCCACTCTGAATGGCGTGAGGTGGTATCTCAGTGTGGTTTTGATTTGTATTTCCCTGATGAGGAGGGATGCTGAGCATCATTTCATGTGTCTGTTGGCCATCTGAATGTCCTCTTTGGAGAAGGGTCTGTTCATGTCTTCTGCCCATTTCTTCACTGGGTTGTTTGTTTTTCAGGTGTGGAGTTTGGTGAGTTCCTTATAGATTTTGGATACTAGCACTTTATCTGATAATGTCATTTGCAACTATCTTCCCATTCCATCGGTTGTCTATAGTTTTATGGATTGTTTCCTTTGCCGTGCAGAAGCTTTTAATCTTGATGAAGTCCCAATAGTTCATTTTTGCTCTAGATTCCCTTGCTTTCGGGAATGTGTCAAGTAAGAAGTTGCTGCAGTGGAGGTCAAGGGGGTTGTTTCCTGCTTTCTCCTCTAAGGTTTTGATGGATTCCTGTCTCACTTTCAGGTCCTTTATCCATTTTGAGTTTATTTTTGTACATGGTGTGAGAAAATGATCGAGTTTCATTCTTCTGCATGTTGCTGTCCAGTTCTCCCAGCGTCTCTGTTAAAGAGGCTGTCTTTTTTCCATTGGTACTCTTTCCTGCTTTGTCAAAGATTAGTTGGCCATACATTTGAGGGTCCAATTTTGGGTCCTCTATTCTATTCCATTGGTCTATGTGTCTGTTTTTGTGCCAATACTATGCTGTCTTGATGATGACAGCTTTGTAGTGGAAGCTAAAGCCTGGGATGTGATGCCTTCCGTTTTGGTTTTCTTTTTCAATATTACTTTGGCTATTCGGGGTCTTTTGTGGTTCCATACAAATTTTAGGATAGTTTGTTCTAGTTTTGAGAAGTATGCTGGTGCGACTTTGATTGGGATTGCATTGAAGGTGTAGATTGCTTTGGGTAGTAATGACATTTTAACTATATTTATTCTTCCAATCCAAGAAGATGGAATGTTTTTCCATTTCTTTGTGTCTTCTTCAATTTCCTTCATAAGTTTCCCGTAGTTTTCATCATACAGATCTCTTATATCTTTGGTTAGGTTTATTCTTTGGTATTTGTGTGTGTGTGTGTGTGTGTGTGTGTGTGTGTGTGTGTGTGTGTGGAGTTGTGAATGGGATCAGTTTCTTGACTTCTCTTTCTGTTGCTTCATTATTGGTGTATAAAAATGCAACTGATTTCTGTACGTGTATTTTGTACCCTACAACTTTGCTGAATTCATGCATATGTTCTAGTAGGCTTCTAGTGGAGTCTGTCGGGTTTTCTATGTAGAGTATCATATCTTCTGCGAAAAGTGAAACTTTGATTTCTTCTTTGCCAATTCTGATGCCTTTTGTATCCTTTTGTTGTCTGATGGCTGACGCTAGGACCTCCAGGGCTATGTTAAACAACAGTGGTGAGAGTGGACATCCCTGTCGTGTTCCCAATTTCTGCGGGGGGCTCTCAGTTTTCCCCGTAGAGGATGATGTTAGGGCTTCTCATCGATGGCTTCTATGATGTTTAAGTGAGTTCCTTCTATCCCAACTTTCTCGAGGGTCTTTATTAAGAAGGGATGCTGTATTTTGTCAAATGCTTTTACTGCATATATCGACAGGATCATTAGGTTTTTATCTTTTCTTTTGTTGATGTGATGTATCACATTGATTAATTTGCGAATGTTGAACCAGCCCTGTAACCCAGGAATGATTCCCACTTGATCTTGGTGGATATTTCTTTCCTTTTCTTTCTTTTCTTTTTTTTTTTTTTACAAACAGTTTATTGTCAAGTTGTTTTCCATATAACACCCAGTGCTCATCCCCACAAGTGCCCTCCTCCATGCCCGTGTCTCCCCTCCCCCCACCCACACCCATAAGTCCTGTTTGTTCTCAGCATTCAAGAGTCTCTCATGGTTTGTTTCTCTCCCTCTTCCCCACTATTTCCCTCCTTCTTCTCCCCATTGGTCCTCCGTTAAGTTCCTCCTAATCCTCCAATACGTGCAAACATATATATTTGTCCTTCGCTGCCTGACTTATTTCACTCAGATTAACACCCTCAAAGTCCGTCCATGTTGCTACACATGGCCAGATTTCATTGTTTCTCATTGTCATGAGTATTCCATCGTATAGATAAACCACATCTTCTTCTTCTTCTTCTTCTTCTTCTTCTTCTTCTTCTTCTTCTTCTTCTTCTTCTTCTTCTTCTCAAATAGTTTATTGTCAAGTTGGTTTCCATATAACACCTAGTGCTCATACCCACAAGTGCCCTCCACCATGCCCATGTTCCCCCTGCCCCCCACACCCATCAGTCTTCAGTTTGTTCTCAGTATCCAAGAGTATTTCATGGTTTGCCTCTCTCCTCTCCCCCACTATTTCCCCCTTCTCCCCTTGGTCCTCCGTTAAGTTCCTCCTAATCCTCCTATAATGCAAACATATGGTATTTGTCCTTCTCTGCCTGACTTATTTTGCTCAGCATAACACCCTCAAGGTCCATCCATGTTGCTACACATGGCCAGATTTCATTCTTTCTCATTGCCATGTAATATTCCATATAGATAAACCACATCTTCTTGATCCATTCATCCGTTGATGGACACTTAGGCTCTTTCCATGTTTTGGCTATTGTTGAGAGTGCTGCTATGAACATTGGGTACATGTGCTCCTATGCATCAGCACTCCTGTATCCCTTGGGTAAATTCCTAGCAGTGCTATTGCTGTTCATAGGGGAGTTCTATTGTTAATTTTTTGAGGATCTCCACACTGTTTTCCAGAGGGCTGCACCAGTTTACTTTTCCACCAACAGTGTAGGAGGGTGCCCGTTTCTCCACATCTTCGCCAGCATCTAGAGTCCTCTGATTTGCTCATTTTAGCCACTCTGGCTGGTGTGAGGTGGTATCTCAGTGTGGTTTTGATTTGTATTTCCCTGATGAGGAGGGATGATGAGCATCGTTTCTTGTGTCTGTTGGCAATCTGAATGTCCTCTTTGGAGAAGTGTCTCTTCATATCTTCTGCCCATTTCTTCAATGGGTTGTTTGTTTTTCGGGTGGAGTTTGGTGAGTTCCTTATAGATTTTAGATATTAACCCTTTATCTGATATATCATTTTTAACTATCTTTTCCCATTCCCTCGGTTGCCTATTAGTTTTATGGACTGCCTCCTTTGCCTTGCAGAAGCTTTTAATCTTGATGAGGTCACAATAGTTTATTTTTGCTCTTGATTCTTTTGCTTTTGGGGATGTGTCAAGTAAGAAATTGCTGCGGTGGAAGTCAAGCAGTTTTGCTTTCCTGCTTTCTCCTCTAGTGGTTTTTTTTTTTTTGCATCAAAATTGTGAGGATTTATTTGTTTTTATTTAAAAGAATCTTAGTGTTTATTTATTTATTTATTTATTTATTTATTTATTTTTACAAATAGTTTATTGTCAAATTAGTTTCCACATAACACCCAGTGCTGATCCCCACAAGTGTCCTCCTCCATGCCCACCCCTCCTCCCCCCCACATCCACCAGTCCTCAGTTTTTGTCAGCATTCAAGAGTCTCTCATGGTTTGCCTCTCTCCCTTTCCCCCACCATTTCCGCTCTCCTTCTCCCCCTTGGTCCTCTGTCTAGTGTTTTGATAGTTTCCTGTCTCACGTTCAGGTCCTTTATCCATTTTGAGTTTATTTTTGTGTGTGGCTTGAGAAAATAATCGAGTTTCATTCTTATCCATGTTGCTGTCCAGTTCTCCCAGCGCCATCTGTTAAAGGCTGTCTTTTTCCATTGGATACTCTTTCTGGCTTTGTCAAAAGCTGTATAGTTTTGGGTGCTATTCTGAGTTGTCAATTCTATTCCATTGGTCTATATATCTGTTTTTGTTCCAATACCATGCTGTCTTGATGATGACACCTTGTAGTAGAGGCTAAAATCTGGGATGGTGACACCTCCCGTTTTGGTTTTGTTCTTCAATATTACTTTGGCTATTTGGGGTCTTTTGTGGTTCCATCTAAATTTTAGGATAGTTTGTTCTAGTTTCGAGAAGTATACTGGTGTAATTTTGATAGGAATTTCATTGAATGTGTAGATTGCTTTGGGTAGTAATGACATTTTAACTATATTTATTCTTCCAATCCAAGAGGATGGAATGTTTTTCCATTTCTTTGTGTCTTCTTCAATTTCCTTCATAAGTTTTCTGTAGTTTTCATCATACAGATCTCTTGTATCCTTGGTTAGGTTTATTCCTAGGTATTTTATGCTTTTGATAATCATATTCTAATATAATGACTTTTCTTTGTAATATTCTTTGCATCTTTTACAAACATTATGAGAAAGGGGTCTATTGAAAAAAAAGAGTTAATACCTTGCTTTGGTACAGTGGTGCTCCTGTTCGGCTGCCCATTAAAATCACCTACAGCCTTAACATCTAGATCCCAACTGAGTGCTTTTGATTTGGTTGGTTTGGGGTAGAGCCCAGGCAACTTTTAGAAAGATAGTCATGTGATCTGACAAGCAGCTAAAATTTGGAATCATTGCTCTTCTTACCCTTGTAGAAGCTGCTTTTATGCAACAACTTGAGCAATGGAAACCTGAGTAAGATAAAAGGGCCCACAGTGACCATGGAGCTGAATGTAAACAGGCTCATTAAGCAGCCCACCTCAAAATAAACATGGGCCCTAACTTATCAATCACAACCAGCTGTAGTTCCTAAGATAACCAAGAAAGGAAAATCCCATACATCCTCATATTCTCTCACTCCACCCTTTAACTGTGGCCTCTCACTCCTGCCCCCTGCAGGCAGTTTCTCCTTTGCTGTCCTGCCTGCTGCTCCCTTGTGCTGTACTCAGTAAACTTCTATATCTTTTGTTCTACTTTGAGTGAATTCTTTCACCGCCCATGCCACTGGCCCACACCCAACTGGAACACTCCACCCTTGGTGGGTCCCCATCTGATCAGAGTGTCCCATAACCCTCCTCAAATCCTGGGGCAAGTAAATTGAGATGACCTGCTAGTTCAACTGAGAAAGTGGAGTGCTATACAGCTCTCTCTTCTTCTCACACTATTAACAAATTCAAGAAAAGCCCAGATGGACTCTCGGGCTCTTCAAGTTGACTCTGCTTAAGTCACCCAGGTTGCTTGATGATGGAGCAGATTTTGGGATCTATCTCCAGGGGTTCTGACAGTACATCAGGAAGTCACTTTGCCATAAAGCTGCCAGGAAGATGGTGGTACTGGTGAGCCACCTACACTTGGAGACATAGTACCTTAGGGGGCACTTCTTGCTTTTCGTGATTGGCTTAGGCTTCTATCCTCTGCAGTCTGTCTCAACCCCTTATACTCACTTAGCATCTTACACCCTCTCACACCTGGAATCCTGAATTCCTTCCATGGACTTGCTGATGTCAGTTGTCTCTCAATAGCTTGCTGCTGCCTTGGTGTGGGGCAACCTGAAGAAAAAAAAAGGTGCTAACTCCAGAGAGAAGAGCTACATTCACCACCCATTACTTCTAGTAAAGCTAAGGGAGGTACAAACCAAATTCTTCTGTCCTCCAACCTCTCTCTATCTTACCCTATCAGCTTCTTGTCCTTGGCCTCCAGCCCCTCCCATCTCCTACATCACTGTGTGCTCAGTGACTGCCATTCCACTCTCTTCCCTGAGGACTTATGTTCTGTTCTCTCCTTCCCTCCTTGTAATTGGCCACTGTCTTTCTTGGACAGCATAGGTCGTGTCACCAGCTAGATGCCTAGGCCTGACCTTTACTGCTCATTTCCTTGTACCAACGACTTTTGTCTAAAAATTTTCCTTAAACTCTTTCGAGTTTATCTCTTAACTCAGGCAAGAGACCCAATGGTCATAGCATTCCATGACAGAAACCAAAACTACCCCTCAAGCAGTAACAACTGCCTGAAGAGAGTTCCAGCCAGTCTAGACCAATTTGAACTTAATCTCCTACTTATGCCTGTGCAGATGGGCCATGGAGTACCCATGGAGTGAACAACAGTTAACTTTGCCTCATTATAGTACTAACATCTCCACCCAAGGAGGCTTGAAGCCCAAGCCTCATTTACATAACATACAGTATATGTATAGGCTTTCTTCCATAAGGCACATGCATGACCTTATGCTCACCTCTACATATGCTGGCAAGGCTCCCCTTTCTAAATATTCATCTTAACTCTGAAGAGAAGGAACCCATTTACCCCTCCTCTGAGAGTCATGGTTTTGGAAATTAATCCGTGTGATCTATTGCTGCAAATAAATTTTCCTTTGTGCGACGACTTCACTTGGCATGACTCACTAAGGAGCGAACTCACATTAGTTTGGCTAGGGTCTCATCCTTCATTCCCAGTCCAGCCTGCCAGTGACTTCAGTTTCCACCTTTGTCTTACTTTTCACTCTCTGACTGCAGAGCCTGTTGACTCTGCTAAACAGCAGGAGCAGTGAACATCTTCAACTCTTCCTTAGGGGAGAAAACTCATCAACAAAGGAGGAGTCAGGTCCCATCCGTGGGTTTGACACCCAGCAAGTTTCAGACCTCATCTGTCCCTGGGAGCTCCTCAAACATTTTTCTGGTCTTTGTTCTGAAGCCCTCTGTGCTGGTTAATTTTTTTATTTTAATTTTTTTTTCTGAGAGAGAAACAACATGAGCAGGGGAGGGTCAGAGAGATGGAAACACCGAATCTGAACCAGGCTCCAGGCTCTGAGCTAGCTGTCAGCACAGATCCCTATGTGGGGCTCAAACCCATGAACCATGAGGTCATGACCTGAGCAGAAGTCAGACGCTTAGCTGACTGAGTCATCCAGATGCCCCTATGCTGGTTATTTTTTTAAGCCCCATCTTTAATACCCAAAGGCTGCCTTCTGTGTGAATTCTTCTTATAGTTCAAAGATCAACAACTGGCAGGTGTAGGGCAGGCTCCTTTGGAAGCCTAGGACTAAATCTAGACATCAGTGGATATTTATTTGGTTTATGTTGTGGCTGGAAAACTGGTTCAAATGGATAATTAATGAGAAATGGGCACCCAGACTGTTAGGTCCCACGAAGGGAGGTGTAAAGGAAGCATTAATATTCTTTACAGAAGTGTTCAGGAGTTTAGGTGTCACTTACTGAGTTTCCTAGGGGAGGTACATTGTTTTCAGCATACAGATATTTTACATCCTGGGTTAGGTTTATTCCTCGATATTTTATGGTTCTTAGTGCAATTGTAAATGGGATCAATTTCTTTATTTCTCTGTTGCTTCATTATTGGTGTATAGAAATGCAAGAGATTTCTGTACATTGATTTTGTATACTGCAATTTTGCTGAATTCATGTATCAGTTCTAGCAGCTTTTTGATGGAGACTAGGGTTTTCCAAGTAGAGTATCATGTCATCTGTGAAAAGTGAAAGTTTGACTTCATCTTTGCCAATTTTGATGCATTTTATTTCATTTTGTTGTCTTATTGCTGATGCTAGGACTCCCAACACAATGTTAAACAACAGTGCTGAGTGGACATCCCTGTCGTGTTTCTGATCTGAGGGAGAAAGCTCTCAGTTTTTCCCCATTGAGGATGATATTAGCTTTGAGCTTTTCATATATTGCTTTTATGATGTTTAGGTATGTTCCTTCTATCCTGACTTTCTTGAGGGTTTTTATTAAGAAAGAATGCTGTATTTTCTCAAGTTATTTTTCTGCATCTATTGACAGAATCATATGGTTCTTAACCTTTCTTTTATTAATGTTATGCATCACATTGATTGATTCTTGAATATTGAACCAGGCTTGCAGCCCGGGAATAAATCCCACTTGATCATGGTGAATAATTCTTTTTATATACTGTTGAATTCGATTTGCTAGCATCTTGTTGAAATTTTTGCATCCATGTTGATCAGGGATATTAGCATGTAATTCTCTTTTTTTGTGGGGTCTTTGTCTGGTTTGGAAATCAAGGTAATGCTGGCTTCATAAAATGAGTCTAGAAGCTTTCCTTCCATTTCTATTTTTTGGAATAGCTTGAGAAGGATAGGTATTAACTCTGCTTTAAATGTCTGGTAGAATTTCCCAGGGAAGCCATCTGGCCTGGATTCTTATCTCTTGGGAGATTTTTGATAGCTGGTTCAATTTCTTCAGTAGATATTGATGTGTTCAAATTTTCTATTTCTTCCCATTTGAGTTTTGGTAGTGTATGGGTATCTAGGAATTTGTCCATTTCTTCCAAGTTGTCCAGTTTGTTGGCATATAATTTTACATAGTATTCTCTGATAATTGTTTGTATTTCTAAAGGATTGCTTGTGATAAGTCCTATTTAATTTATAATTTTATCTGTTTGGGTTCACTCTCTTTTTGAGATGTCTGGCTAGGGGTTTATCAATTTTTAAAAAATTTTTTAAAGAACCAGCTCTTAGTTAATTGATCTGCTCTACTGTTTTGTTTTTTGCTGTTTTTTTTTTGTTTGTTTGTTTTGATTCTATGTTGTTTATTTCTGGTCTAATACTTGTTATTTCTCTTCTTCTGCTGACCTTGGGGTTTCTTTCATGTTCTACTTCTAGTTCCTTAAGGTGTTCTGTCAGGTTTTGTATTTGGGATTTTTCATAATTCTTGAGACAGGTCTGATTGCAATGTTTTCATTTTCATTTATTTCCATCAATTTTTTAACTTCTTCTTTAATTGCCTGGTTGACCCATTCATTCTTTAGTAGGGTATTCTTTAACCTCCATACATTTGGAGGTTTTCCAAACTTTTTCCTATGGCTGATTTCAAGTTTTATAGCATTGTGGTCTGAAAATGTGCATGGTAGATCTAAATTCTTTTATATGAATTGAGGGCTGCTTTGTTATCCAGTATGTGATCTACTTTGGAGAATGTTCCATGTGCACTAAAGAAGAATGTGTATTCTGCTGCTTTAGGATGAAAAGTTCTGAATATATCTGTCAGGTCTATTTGGTCCAGTATATCATTAAGGGCCATTGTTTCTTTATTGATTTTAGGCCTAGATGATCTGTCCATTGTTGTAAGTGGAGTATTTAAGTACCCTGCAATTACCACATCCTTATTAAAAGATTGCTCATGTTTGTGATTAATTGTATTAAATATTTGAGTGCTGGGGTGCCTGGGTGGCTCAGTCAGTTAAACGTCTGACTTTGGCTCAGGTCATGATCTCATGGTTCGTGGGTTCGAGCCCCACATCAAGTTCTGTACTGACAGCTAGCTCAGAGCTTGGAGCTTGTCTTCGGATTCTGTAACACCCCTTCCCTCTCTGACCCTCCCCTGCTCACAATGTCTCTATCTGTCTCTCAAAAATAAATAAAACATTAAAAATGTTAAATATTCGGGTGCTTTTGAATTGGGTGCGTAAACATTTATAATTATTATCTCTTCTTGATGGATAGACCCTGTAATTATGATATAATGTCCTTCTTCATCTCTTGTTACAGCCTTTAGTTTAAAATCTAGTTTGTCTGATATAAGTGTGGCTACTCTAGCTTTCTTTTGACTTCCAGTAGCATGGTTCTTCATACCCTCACGTTCAATCTGAAGGTGTCCTCAGGTCTAAAATCGGTCTCTTATAGACAGCAAATAGATGATTCTTGTTTTTTTATCCATTCTGTTACCCTATGTATTTTGATTTGAGCACTTAGTACATTTATATTCAGTGTTATTATTGAAAGATATGGGTTTAGAGTCATTGTGTCATCTGTAGGTTTCATGCTTGTAGTGATGACTCTCGTCCTTTGTGGTCTTTACAACATTCCATTCACAGAGTCCCCCTTAGGATCTCTTGTAGGGCTGGTTTAGTGGTGATGAATTCCTCCAGTTTTTGTTTATTTGGGAAAGCCTTTATCTCTCCTTATATTCTGGATGGCAGGCTTGCTGGATAAAGAATTTTTGGCAGCATATTTTTCTTATTTAGCACGTTGAATGTTTCCGGCCACTCCCTTCCTGCCTGCCAAATTTCAGTAGATAGGTTTGTTATTACCCTTATATGTCTACCCTTGTAGGTTACAGCCTATTTGTTACTAGCTGCTTTCAGAATTCTCTTTTTACCTTTGTACTTTGCCAGTTTCACTATGATATGTTGTGCAGAAGATTGATTCCTTTTATGTCTGAAGGGAATTCTCTGTGCCTCTTGGATTTCAGTGTCTGTTTCCTTCCCCAGATTGGGGAAGTTCTCAGCTATGATTTGTTCAAATACACCTTCCTCCCCTTTGTCTCTCTCCTCTTCTTCTAAAACTCCTATGATATGGATATTATTATGTTTCATTGAATCACTGAGTTTTCTAATTCTTCCTTCGTGGTCTAGAATTTTTTAATCTCTCTTTTTCTTGGCTTCATCTTTTTACATAATTTTACCTTCTATTTCATTTATCTCCACTCTGCCTCTTCAGTTCTCACTGTCACCACAACTAATTTATTTTGCACCTCATTTACAGCACTTTTTAATTCATCGCGACTATTTTTTAGTTCCTTCATCTCTGCAGCAACAGATTTTCTGATGTCTTCTATGCTTTTTTCAAGCCTTGTGACTATTATTCTAAATTATAGATCAGATATATTACTTATATCTGTTTTTGGTCAATTCTTTAGCTGTCATTTCTTTCTGGATTTTTTTTTTTTTGAGGAGAATTCTTCTGTTTCATCATTTTGCCTAGTTTTCTGTCCCTTATATGTTTTAAAAGTTTTATATGTGTCCTGCACCTGCAAGCACTACTATCTTAACGAAGAGTCATACACTGTCCAGGGCCTGGCCTTTCAGGAGGTGTCTTTTGGAGTGTGTTAATCGCTCTCTGTTATTGTGACTCTGGTTGCTTTATTTCTCTACTGTATTGATGTTTTGGATGCTCCGCTAGGTGTGCTTTGATTTGTTGATTTATGTAGCTCTAGAGAAGACAAAAATACAAATAAACAAAACACACAAACAAACGAAACGAAACAAAACAACAACAACAGAAAAACCAATGGTGTAGGGGAGGCAGTGTTGGTGAAAGAGCCTTATACCATACAAAGAGAAATGACAGAGGTAGGGAAAAAGAAAAGAAAAGAAAATTGACCAGGCAGAGAAACTATACAGCTTAATCCAGAGAGAAAAAGGAAAATTAAGAAGGAGATATAGAACAGGTATAAAGAGAATAGATTAAATATGTCTGCTTACTAGCCCTTTATCTGATATGTCGCTTGCAACTATCTTTTCCCATTCCGTCGGTTGCCTATTAGTTTTACTCATTGTTCCCTTTGCGGTGCAGAAGTATTTATCTTGATAAGGTCCCAATAGTTCATTTTTGCTCTTGATTCCCTTGCCTTTGGGGATGTATCAAGTAAGAAATTGCTGCAATTGAGGTCAAGGGGGTTGCTTCCTGCTTTCTCCTCCAGGGGCACCCTCCTACACTATTGGTGGGAATGTAAACTGGTGTAGCCCCTCTGGAAAACAGTGTGGAGATTCCTCAAAAAAGTAACACTAGAACTCCGCTATGACCCAGCAATAGCACTGCTAGGAATTTACCCAAGGGATACAGGAGTGCTGATGCATAGGGGGCATATGGACCCCAATGTTCATAGTAGCACTCTCAACAATAGCCAAAACATGGAAAGAGCCTCAGTGTCCATCAACAGAGGAATGGACCAAGAAGATGTGGTTTATCTATACGATAGAATACTCCATGGCAATGAGAAAGAATGAAATCTGGCCATGTGTAGCAACATGGATGACCTTGAGGGTGTTATGCTGAGCGAAATAAGTCAGGCAGAGAAGACAAATACCATATGATTGCACGTATAGGAGGATTAGGAGAAACTTAACAGAGGACCATGGGGGAGGAGAAGGGGAAAAAATAGTTGGGGAAAGGGAGGGTAGCAAACCATGAGAGACTCTTGAATGTTGAGAACAAATTGAGGGCTGATGGGGTGGGGGAGAGGGGAAGGGAGGTGATGGACTTGGAGGACAGCACATGTTGGGATGAGTACTGGGTGTTATATGGAAACCAACTTGACAATAAACTATTTAAAAAGAATAAAATAAAATAAAATAAAATAAAATCCATTAAAAAAAGATTATCCAATGCAGAACTGGAGACTACAAGAATTAGTTCAAACTTCACTCAGGTCAAGCAACTTAAATCAAGTATAAAGCAAGCATATAGGAATAGGAGAGAAGTGTACAAGTATAGGGGTTTTCTGAGAAATGCAGTGCCTAGGATGTGTGTGTTAGGACAAACCTCAAGGTTACTTAAGAGTTCTTAATAAAACAAAACAATTGTTATAACTGTAAAAAAAAAATTATCCAAGCTGATGATTTTGACTTGCAATTACATAGTTAATTTTATTTTTTAATTTTTTTTCTTAAATAGTTTATTGTCAGGTTGGTTTACATATAACACCCAGTGCTCATCCCCACTAGTGCCCTCCTCCATGCCCATCACTCCCCTTTCCGTCTCCCCCACCGCCATCAGCCCTCAGTTTGTTCTCAGCATTAAAGAGTCTCTCATGATTTTCTTCCCTCCCTCTCCCCAAATATTTTTCCCCTTCTTATCCCTCATGGTCCTCCATTAGCTTCCTCCTAATCTACCTATATGTGCAAACATATGGTATCTGTCCTTCGCTGCCCGACTTATTTCACTCAGCATAACACCCTCTAGTTCCATCCACGTTGCTATTTTCTTGTAATTCTTTCCATTTGCGTGAGGCAGATGGAAAAAAAAACATTGGCTTACTTCTTTAATTACAAAAAAATAACATACACTCCTTGTAAAATATATGGTGCAACAGTACCCATAGTATAAACAGACCATACTTTATCTGTTCTCCTTAGTAGCTAGCATGTGGTATTTCACCCCTGCTTTCACTGCTGCAGTGAACATACTAACGTATATTTAGGTGCTGGTATCAATATTTCTGTAGATCAGATTCCTGGATTTGGAACTGTTAGGTCAAAAGATGTTCAAATTTAGAAATTGGTAGACATTAGCAAAATTGACCTCAAAATTTGCCACTTTACTTTTTCTTAAATAGTTTATTGTTAAGTTGGTTTCCATATAACACCCAGTGCTCATTCCAACTAGTGCCCTCCCCCATTCCCATCAACCCCCCTTTCCTCCACCCCCATCAGCCCTCAGTTTGTTCTCAGCATTCAAGAGTCTCTCATGGTTTGCCTCCCTCCCTCTCCCCAACTATTTTTCCCATTCTCAAAATGTGCCACTTTATAAGCCCACCAAAATGTGTGGAAGTGCTAAATCTATGGGAATATTTGTTTCCCCTGTAAGATTTCCATGGTGCCAGTGATAACTTGATTTCCATCCACTGTTGAGGTTAAGGTCCTCTCTCAGTTCTGAATGCACTTGTGAGTTAGCCATGCTTGGGCTGCCTCAAGCAAAGGCAGCCTCACTTCACAGTTGTATTTTTACACTGGATTGGGGTACACACAGACGTGCTGTGTTCACTATTTCCAGGCTTTGAGGAATAACTACATTAAAATGTAAACAGTGGAGAGAACTGAATATATCATGCCCTATTTTTAGAAACTTTCCAGAGTGTCATGGGGTTTGACAGATTGAGACTTGGGTTTCCATTCTAAATATTCCGGCCTCTTGAGTGGCCTCCAGCATGAGATCAATGGCTCACAAAACATGTAGTTGAAAGTCTAAGATCCCTTCCAATATTAAAGCTGGGCTTTCCCATTACTGAGAATGAACTGGCAGAGCTATCAGCTATTTAAAAATAATTTAACTTGTTTTTTGTATCAGTTGTTTGTTTATCTTATTTAATGTATAAAAACAATCTTAAAGGAATAGATAATCATTTATACAGTCAAGGAACATGTTTTAATATTATCATACAACATTTGTGAATAGGACCCCAAAATATTTGCACACTAATACATATGATTATACATAACCAACTTTTTATGAATTTCATACATAGTATGTTAATAACGCTATAACTTTTTAAAGTTTTAACTTTAATTCTAGGTAGTTAACATTCAGTGTTATATTAGTTTCAAGGGTACAATGCAGTGATGCAACAATTCCATACATCACCCAGTGTTTATCATGACCAGTACACTCCTTAATCTCCACCACTTCAACTATTTAACCTATCCCCTGATTTATCTCCCCTCTGATAACCATCAGTTTGTTATCTATAGTTAAGAATCTATTTCTCTTTTTACATGTTTATTTAATTTTTTGGAGGGGTAGGGGCAGAAAGAGAGGGTGGCAGAGGATCCAGAGTAAGCTCTGTGCTGACAGCAGAAAGCCTGGTGCAAGGCTCAAACTCACAAACCCTAGGTCATGACCTGAGCCACATCAGACACTTAATCAACTGAACTACCCAGACACCCAAAGAGTATATTTCTCAATTTGCCTCTCTCTCTCTTTTTTCCCTATTTCCCCATTATTATTATTATTATTATTTTTACAAATAGTTTATTGTCAAGTTGGTTTCCATATAACACCCAGTGCTAATCCCCACAAGTGTCCCTCTCCGTGCCTATCCCCCCTCCCCCCACACATCCATCAGTTCTCAGTTTTTGTCAAAATTCAAGAGTCTCTCATGGCTTGCCTCTCCCCCTTTTCCCCACTATTTTCCCCCTTCTTCTCCCCCATGGTACTCCGTTAAATTCCTCCTAATCCTCCTATACATGCAAACATATGATATTTGTCCTTCTCTGCCTGACTTATTTCGCTCAGCATAACACCCTCAAGGTCCATCCATGTTGCTACACATGGCCAGATTTCATTCTTTCTCATTCCCATGTAGTACTCCATTGTAAAGATAAATCATATCTTCTTGATCCATTTGTCCATTGATGGACATGTAGGCTCTTTCCATGTTTTTGCTATTGTTGAGAGGGCTGCTATGAACATTGGGGTCCATGTGCTCCTAGGCATCAGCACTCTTGTATCCCTTGGGTAAATTCCTAGCAGTGCTGTTGCTGGGTCATAGGGGAGTTCTATTGTTAATTTCATGAGGAACCTCCAAACTGTTTTCCAGAGGGGCTGTACTAGTTTACATTCCCACTAACAGTGTAGGAGGGTGCCCGTGTCTCCACATCCTCGCCAGCATCTAGAGTTCTCTGACTTGCTCATTTTAGCCACTCTGACTGGCATGAGGAGGTATCTCAGTGTCGTTTTGATTTGCATTTCCCTGATGAGTAGGGATGCTGAGCATTGTTTCAAGTGTCTGTTGGTCATCTGGATGTCCTCTTTGGAGAAATGTCTGTTCATATCTTCTGCCCATTTCTTCACTGGGTTGTTTGTTTCTCGGGTGTGGAGTTTGCTGAGTTCCTTATAGATTCTGGATATCAACTCTTTATCTGATATGTCATTTGCAATTATCTTTTCCCATTCCGTTGGTTGCCTATTAGGTTTGTGGGTTGTTTCCTTTGCCGTGCAGAAGCTTTTAGTCTTGATGAGGTCCCAATCGTTTATTTTTGCTCTTGATTCCCTTGCTTTGGTGGATGTTTCAAGCAAGAGGTTGCTGCGGTGGAGGTTAAGGAGGTTGTTTCCTGCATTCTCTTCTAGTGTTTTGATGGTTTCCTGTCTCACATTCAGGTCCTTTATCCATTTTGAGTTTATTTTTGTGTATGGTGTGAGAAATTGATCTAGTTTCCTTCTTCTGGATGTTGCTGTCCATTTCTCCCAACACCATATGTTAAAGAGGTTATCTTTTTTCCATTGGATATTCTTTCCTGCTTTGTCAAAGATTAGTTGACTGTATACTTTTGGGTCCACTTCTGAGTTCTCAATTCTGTTCCATTGGTCTATGTGTCTGTTTTTGTGCCAATACCATATTGTCTTGATGATGACAGCTTTGTAGTAGAGGCTAAAGTCTGGGATGGTGATACCTCCCGTTTTGGCTTTATTTTTCAGAATTACTTTGGCTATTCGGGGTCTTTGGTGGTTCCATCCAAATTTTAGGATAGTTTGCTCTAGCTTTGAGAAGTATGCTGGTGCAGTTTTGATTGGAATTGCATTGAATGTGTAGATAGCTATGGGTAGTAATTACATCTTAACTACATTTATTCTTCCGATCCTTGAGCATGGAATGTTTTTCCATTTCTTGGTGTCTTCAATTTCCTTCATAAGTTTTCTATAGTTTTCATCATACAGATATCTTGTATCCTTGGTTAGGTTTATTCCTAGGTATTTTATGTTTTTTTGTGCAATTGTGAATGGGATCAGCTTCTTGGTTTCTCTTTCTGTTGCTTCATCATTGGTGTATAAAAATGCAAGCGACTTCTGTACGTTGATATTGTACCCTGCAACTGTGCTGAATTCTTCGATCAGTTCCAGTAGGCTTCTGATGGAGTCTGTCAGGTTTTCTATGTAGAGTATCATTTTGTCTGCGAAAAGTGAAAGTTTGACTTCCTCTTTGCCAATTCTGATGCCTTTGATTTCCTTTTGTTGTCTGATGGCTGACTCTAGGACTTCCAGCACTATGTTAAACAGCAGTGGTGAGAGTGGACATCCCTGTTGTGTTCCTGATCTCAGGGGGAAAGCTCTCCGTTTTTCCCCGCTGAGGATGATGTTAGCTGAAGGCTTCTCATAGATGGCTTTGATGATGTTTAAGTAGGTTCCTTCTCTCCTAACTTTCTCCAGAGTATTAAGAAGGGATGCTGTATTTTGTTAAATGTTTTTTCTGCATCTATCGACAGGATCATATGGTTTTTATCGTTTCTTTTGTTGATGTGATGTATCACATTGATTGATTTGCGAATGTTGAACCAGCCTAGTAACCCAGGAATGAATCCCACTTGATCTTGGTGAATGATTCTTTTTATGTGCTGCTGGATTCGATTTGCAAGTATCTTGTTGAGGATTTTTGCATCCGTACTCATCAAGGATACTGGCCTGTAGTTCTCTTTTTTTTTTTTTCTGGGTCTCTGTCTGGCTTCGGAATCAGAGTGATGCTGGCTTCATAAAATGAGTCTGGGAGTTTTCCTTCGCTTTAGATTTTTTTGGAATAGCTTGAGAAGAATTGGTATTAGTTCTGTTTTAAACGTCTGGTAGAGGGGCGCCTGGTGGCTTAGTCAGTTAAGCGTCCGACTTTCGCTTAGGTCATGATCTCGTGGTTCGTGGGTTCGAGCCCCGCATCGGGCTCTGTGCTGGCTGCCAGCTCAGAGCCTGGAGCCTGTTTCAGTCTGTGACTCCCTCTCTCTCTGACCCTCCCCTGTTCACGCTATCTCTCTCTCTCTCTCCTAGAAATAAATAAAAAAACATAAAAATTTTTCTAAAAAAAATAATAAAAATAAACGTCTGGTAGAATTCCCTGGGGAAGCCCTCAGGACCTGGACTCTTATTTGTTGGGAGATTTTTGATCACTGATTCGATTTCCTCACTAGTTATGGGTCTGTTCAGATTTCCTATCTCTTTCCATGTGAATTTTGGTAGTGGGTGTGTGTTTTGGAAATTGTCCTTTTCTTCTAAGTTGTCCAATTTTTTGGTATATACTTTTTCATAGTATTCCCTGATAATTGCTTGTATTTTTGAGGGGTTGGTTGTAATGAGTCCATTTTCATTCATAATTTTGTCTATTTGGGTGCTCTCTCTTTTCTTTTTGAGAAGCCTGGCTACAGGTTTGTCAATTTTGTTTATTTTTTCAAAAAACGAACTCTTGGTTTCATTGATCTGTTCAATTGTTTCTTTGGTCTCTATGTTGTTTATCTCTACTCTGATTTTTACTGTATCTCTTCTTCTACTGGGTTTGGGGTGCTCTTGTTGCTCTGCCTCTAGTTCCTTTAGGTGAGCTGTTAGATTTTGCACTTGCGCTTTTCCTAATTTCTTGACATAGACCTGGAGTGTAATGTACTTACCTGTTAGGACTGCCTTTGCCGTATCCCATAGTGTTTAGATTGTTGTATTTTCATTTTCTTTTGTTTCCATATATAGTTTTTTATTTCCTCTCTAATTGCCTGACTGGCCCATTCATTCTTTAGTAGGGTGTTTTTTAACCTCCATGTTTTTGGAGGTTGTCCAGGCTTCTTCCTGTGATTGATATCAAGTTTCAAAGCATTATGATCTGAGAGTGTGTATGGTATGATCTCGATTCTTTTATATTTATTGAGGGCTGCTTTATGTCCCAGTATGTGATCTATCTTGGAGAATGTGCCATGCGCACTTGAGAAGAAAGTAAATTCCCTGGTCTCAGGATGTAAAGTTCTAAATATATCTGTCAGATCCATCTCGTCCAACGTGTCTTTCAAGCCCATTATTTCTTTAGTGATTTTCTGTCTGGTTGACCTATCCATTGCTGTAAGCGGAGTATTGAATTCCCCTGCTATTAGCACATTTTTATCTATGAGCCTGTGTCTGTTTGTGATTAATTGTTTTAAATATTTAGGTGCTCCCATATTCGGTGCATAGACATTTATGATTGTTAGTTCTTCCTGATAGATAGATCCTGTAACTATTATGTAATGCCCTTTTTCATCTCTTGTTACTGTCTTTAATTTAAAGTCCAGTTTGTCTGATATAAGTATAACTACTCCGGCTTTCTTTTGATTTCCAGTAGAATGATATATATTTCTCCATCCCCTTACTTTTAATCTGAAGGTAACTTCCAGTCTAAAATGAGTTTCTTGTAGACAGTATATAGATAGATTTTGGTTTTTTTATCCATTCTGCTGCCCTATGTCTTTTGATTGGAGCATTCAGCCCATTTACATTCAGTGTTATTATTGAAATATGTGGGTTTTGAGCGTCTGTTTCCTTTGTGGGGTTCATATTTGTGGTGGTGTCTCTGGTATCTTTGTTCCTTTCAACATTTCCTTCAGAGCGTCCCCCTCAGGATTTCTTGTAGGGCTGGTTTAGTGGTGACAAATTCTCTCAAATTCTGTTTATTTGGAACGACTTTTATCTTTCCTTCTATTTTGAATGACATTCTTGCTGGATAAAGGATTCTTGGCTGCATATTTTTTCTGTTCATCACATTGAAGACCTACTGCCTTTTCTTTCTGGCCTGCCACGTTTCAGTAGATAGGTCTGTCATCAGTCTGATAGTTTTCCCTTTGTATGTTAAGGCCCTTTTCTCCCTAGCTGCTTTCAAAATTTTCTCTTTGTCCTTGTATTTTGCCATTTTTACTATGATATGCCTTGCAGAAGGTCGATTCAGATTACATCTGAGGGGGGGTACTCTTAGCCTCTTATATTTCCCAGGTCAGGGAAGTTCTCTGCTATAATTTGTTCCAGGACTCATTCAGCACCTTTCCCCCTCTCTTCCTCTTCTGGGATTCCTATGATATGGATTTGTTGCGTTTGACCGTGTCGCTGAGCTTTCGAACTCTTCTTTCATGTTCCTAGATCAGTTTGTCTCTTTTTTTTTTGGTCAACCTCTTGTTTTTCTATAATGATGCCTTCTATACCACTTATTCTCCTTTCTGCTTCTTCAGTCCGTGCATTGGAGGCCTCTAATTTATTATGTATCTCATTTATCGCTTTTTAAAATTCTTCATGCCTATTTATATTCTCCATTTTGTCTGTAGCCATAGTTTCTTTGATGTCCCTTATTTTTTTTCAAGCCCAGTGATTTATTCTATGATTATATTCTAAAATCTTGTTCATTTATGCTGCTTATATCTGTTTTGAGCAGTTCATTAGCTGTTAATTCTTCTTGGAGTTTCTTTGGAGGAGAGCTTTTTCGTTTTGTCATTTTAGTTAGCTTTCTGGGTCTTGTTAGTTTTAAAGACCTGTTATGCTCTCTGCACATGTGAGCGTTGCTGTATCCAGGAAAACTCTTTGATGTCCAGGGTCTATCCTTTCAGAGAGTGTTTTTTGAATTGTATCTCTTGGCCTCTCTTGTTGAGACCTTGGTTATTTTGTTTTCCTACTCGTAGTGATATTTGGGCCTCTCCACCATGTGTACTTTGGCTTGTTTCTTGAGCTATCCCTGGAGAGGAAAACAGACTGACAAACACACAGGGAACAGGGGCACACAAACACACTAACCACACAAACCGCAGGGGCACAAATCCGATTAACATGCAAACCAAGAGGGACATCGAAAAAGTTAAGAGAAAAGACAGAGGAGGGAGGGTGAATAATAGAAGGAAAAAATACATATGATATTTGTCCTTCTCTGCCTGACTTATTTTGCTCAGCATAACACCCTCAAGGTCCATCTATGTTGCTACACATTTCATTGTTTCTCATTGCCATGTAGTATTCCATGGTATAGATAAACCACATCTTCTTGATCCATTCATCTGTTGATGGACACTTAGGCTCTTTCCATGTTTTAGCTATTGTGGAGAGTGCTGCTATGAACATTGGGGTACATGTGCACGTATAGGAGGATTAGGAGGAACTTGACGGAGGAACAAGGGGGAGAAGAAGGGCGGAAATGGTGGGGGAAAGGAAGAGTGGCAAACCATGAGAGACTCTTGAATGCTGACAAAAACTGAGGACTGATGGATGTGGGGGAAGGGGGGATGGGCATGGAGGAGGACACTTGTGGGGATGAGCACTGAGTGTTATGTGGAAACTAATTTGACAATAAACTATTTGAAAAAAAAAGAAGGAAAAAATACAGAAAAAAGGTCAAAAGGAAGAAAAGAAAAGGAAAAAAGAAGAATACCAATGGACAAAGAACGGTTTATAGCATATAACCGGATTTTCCTGCTACAATTAAATAGCCAGATGTATGCAGTGCTGGTATAAGAGCATAGAGACAGAGAGAGAAGACAGGGCGTGAATGAGGTAAAATTGGAAATAGAATGAACAGGCAGAAGGGATAAGAAGCTTTTTTCAAAGAGTTAAAGGCTGGAGTATGGTTGGTTAGGTGAGAGAAGGATGCTGGTGTTTTCTAGAGAAAGTAGATAGTCTAATTACTCCTGAGAGAAAGAGATGAAAAGGTCGGGAGGTGTAGAATTTACATGTACGGAATGGACTAAATTTGATTGTTTTAGCACACCGGTGACCAGAGGTAATCAGGTCAGTGTTCTGTGGAAAAATAAGAAAAAAACAAAAAAGAAAAAAAAAAGAAGAAAAAAAAAAGAGAAAAGGGAGGAGGGCGGCTCTCAAGGAGGGATGGGCGTGGTTTGATCCACTGCGACAGGCGGGAGTTCAGGCGGGAGTTCTGCCTTGGCAGTTGTAGGGAGGAGAGTGGTGGCGCTCCACCTCACTTTTATACACTTGTAAACTCCCAGGGCCAGGGGCTCAGCCAAGGTTTGTTGCGCTTTTCAACCCAGGCCAGTCCCAGCCTCCAAATCCCAGGCCAAGCACCCGCTGAAATTGCCTCAGGCAGTCCCCTGGCAACCCCTCAGGGCAATTCCAAGCCTCCTGGCTAGCTCTGGGGGTGGAGCCAGAAGCCGCTACTTCCTTCTCCTCCAGGTCGGGCTGGGGAGCCTGGGTGGGGCAGGGGCCTTGTCTGCAGGCGTACTGAGCCCTCTGGAGTGAGGAAATCGAGTTCCCTCTGTGTCTCGTCACCCAAAACATGAACTCGTGGTCACATCTGCCAGTTTTTAGCTCTTTGTCTTCCCTCTAGAGCTCCAGCCAGCTAGGAGCACAAACACCGGTGACTGCACGAGGCTCCTCCAGGGGTCCAAGCCTACCAGGAGGGCAATGCTGGTAGGCACACAGCTTCTCCCAGACAGCCAGTAGCTAGCACAAAGAAGCAAACCTCGAGCGCAGCCCCTCCGGGGCGAGTTGGAACGTGGGGGCATGGTGCGCAGCTTTTTTGTGCTCAAGGTCTTTCTACATCCCTAGCAAAGGTTTTTCCCCCGAGCGGAGGTTTTTCTGTTTCAGACTCTCTTTTTCCCCTCTCACTCACCACAGAGGGGAGTCACCCCGTCCCTCCAGTCTCCGATCCAGGCCTGATTTTATCTTCCCCAGTTCGCACTCACGTTAGAAGGCTTTCTCAGTGGAATCTGCATCCTTTTTCTCCCAATCTCTTGGGTTTGGTATGGTTTCCTGTGGCTTCAGATCTTTTCCGTGTGAGGCATGGGCGCAAGTGCAGGTAGGGCGCTCCCTACTTCTCCGCCATCTTATCCCTCCCTCCCCATTATTTTTCTTAACATTTTAAAAGTTTTAATTATTTTTAAGTTTTTTTAAAGTTTTATTTTTAAGTTTTAATTTAAATCTAGTTAGGTAACCTATAGTGTAATATTAGTTTCAGGTATACCTTTTAGTTATTCAAAATTTACCTACAACACTCTATACTCATTACAAGTGCTCTCTTTAATCCTCATCACTTATTTTACCCATCCCCCCATCTCCCCTCTGGTAACCATCAGTTTGTTTTCTATAATTAAGAGTCTGCTTCTTGGTTTGTCTTTCACTCTCTTTTTTACCATTGCTCCTTTGTTTGGATTCTTAATTTCCACGTATGAGTGAAATCATATGCTATTTTTATTTCTCTGACTTATTTCACTTAGCATAATATTTTCTAGCCTCATCCATATTGTCGTAAATGGCTAGATTTCATTGTTTTTTATGGCTGAATAGTGTTCCATTATTTACCCATTATCTATCTGTCTATCTATCTATCTATTATCTATCTATTTATCTATCTATCTATTATCTATCTATCTATCTATCTATCTATCTATCTATCTATCTATCTATCATCTCTCTCTCTCTTCTTTATCCATTCATCAATCAATGGGCCCCTGCGCTGCTTCCATATCTTGGTTATTGTAATAATGCTGTTATAAACATTAAGGTGCATGTATCCCTTTGAATTAGTTTTCTTTTATTCTTTGAATAAATACGCAGTAGTGTGATTGCTGGATCATAAGGTAGTTCTAGTTTTAATTTTTTGAGGACCCTTCATACTGTTTTCCAGAGTAGCTGCATCAGTTTGCATTCTAACCGACAGTGCAAGAGGGTTCCCACATCCTCCCTGACACCTGTTGTTTCTTGCGTTTTTTATTTTACCCATTCTGACAGGTGTGAGGTGATATCTCATTGTAGTTTTAATTTGGATTTCCATGATGAGGAGTGATGTTGAGCATCTTTTCATCTGTCTTTTTGGCCATCTGGATGAAGACATTAATTGTCTTCTGAACAAGACTATAGTTTTTATCGAAACAGGTAGACAAGCATATTTTAATAAGCTCAAAAATGAACTTATTTGATTTGTTAGAGAAACAATTGCAATAGATGGCCAAATGCCCTATATAGAATCATATAAAATAAATTGTGTGCTGGTGTTTATGTATTGAGAGCCAGTTGTGGATATTTCTTCCCACATCCATCAATAATGTCACACCAATGGCTTGAAATCAGCCACAGTGGTAGTATTTACACCATGTAAATAAACAAATGCTACAACCTCTTTTCCAGAAACCGAGTTAGTTAGTGCTTATCTGATACCACTGCATTCCTTTATTATTGTCTCTATATGTTACTCTATTGCATTAGGTGTCCTGTCTCTATAGTTTCCTTCAATCTGAAATAATTCCTTAGTCTTGCCTTGTTTTTAATGACCTGACATTTTTTAACAGTATCAGCCAGCTTGTCTATTTCTTCATGATTTATGAATTTTGGGGACAAGAATACGTCAAAATTGATGCTGTTGTTTTCTTTTCACTGCTTTGCATCAGGAAACATGGTATAAATTTATGTCATATCTAGTGATGTTAACTCTTGTCACTCTGTTAATGTGGTGTCTCCCTGTCTCCTCTACTGTAAAGTTGATAAGTGTTTTTGTGCTTCTAAATTAATAAGTAATTACTATTTTGTGGGAAATACTTTGAAACTGCTGTTGTAGAGTAGAACTTTCTCTTTCTCCCTATTTGGATATTCATTTATTTATGTCTATCAGTGTAATATACATATGCTTGGATTCCTATTTTATTTTATCTGTAAGGTCCATTAATTACTGTGATGTTCAAATTTGGCTAATGGAATTCCTTTAAGCTGACTTTTCTGTCAAATTGACATCACCTCTTCATTCTTTGAGTACTTCCTTGCTTTCTAGTACAAGATCTTTCAGGCTAATTCTGGTATATTATTTTCAACACCAAGCTTTTAATTTTGACATTACATACCTAGAGATCGTATTATATTCCACAAGTTAAGGACTCAGTCCTGTAAGACTGCCTCTTATTTCATATACCCTTGCAAGTCCAGGTTGTTACCCATACTTCTGACAGCTATAAATTGGAGGTCCCCACAACGTTCAGAGGTTTCAGAATTTGCTATAGCACCCCACAGAGCTCAGGAAAACAGTTTACTTACTAGATTACTGGTTTATTATAATCCAGGAACAGCCAAAGGAAGAGATGCAAAAAACAAAAAATGGGGTAAGGGTGCAAAGCTTCCATGCTTTCTGGGTGCACCACTCTCTCTGCCTCTCCAAGAGTTCACCAATCTGGAAGCTCATTGAACCTGGTCCTTTTGAGTTTATGTAGGCTTCATTACATATACTCTATTAAGTCATTGGCAATACTGGTGATTGCACTTAATCTCCAGTCTCTCTTTACCATCTGAGTTCGGAGGCAGAAGATGGGAGGTGGGTCTAAGTTTTAACCTTTTAATCAGGTTATCAGGTTCCTCTGATAATCTGCCCCATCATTAGGGGGCTTTCCAAAAAGTGCTTGTTATGAATATCAAAAGCCACCCTTATAGCTCTTACCATTTAGGAACTTCTAAGAGTGTTAGGAGCTCTTTGCAAGAGTCTAAGAGGAAGAACAAATATGCAATTTGAATTAATCATAATATCACACCTAGCTTGTGTTTTCCTTGCCTCAGCCCTGGAGTCCACCATTTCTCAAAGGAACCTTCATTTCTTTTAGTGGGAAGCAGTACCAAACACTAAATTCTGGATGGTAGGTGTGTTCACTGGTACTGGAGTGTTATTGTTTCTAAGCTGTCAGAACTGACAGAGCTAGGAACTATATGCATGCAGACACACATCTGTCTATCTATTTATCTATCTATCTACCTACCTACCTACCTATCATCTATCTACTTATCATATGTGTGTGTGCCCTATATATCTGTACATAGTAAAAAGCATGAGTTCCCAGAGTTACTCTTTCATTTTCTTCTTTCCTCTTCCTGTATTTTTGAATTTATTTTCTGACTGAGTAACTTCTCAGCACATTTAGAGAATTTTATTTGCTCCTTGTTGATCAATTCTTGTCATTATTCATTTAATTCTCAAATTCTCAAATTCTCCATATCTGTCCAGTGGAGCCTTTCCATCCTAGCTCCGATGTCCCCATCAGTTTCTGAGCAGATTTGAATACAAGATGTTCCAGATTCACCTGTACTTTCTCTGCTCCAACCTGGAATCAGCCATTTCTCCAAGTTCATTTCAGTGGGAAACGGCATTTAGCACTGGGATCTAAGCCCAATAAGTTAACTCATTGCTTATGAGGTGTCATTGCTTCTAGAATTTTAGAACTAGAAAACATATACAAAAAGTATAAAAAATATATAAGCTAAACAATACTTCTTATCCAATCCAGTAATGTTTCCTTCCATCTTTCTTCCATTCCAGTTTCTGGTCTTCCACAGCACATACTGTAGCTACTGACAACATGATTTTATTGTTACTCATTTTCTTAGTTTTACCATACACACAAACAAGCTTTGAAATTGCCTCTTTTTCTTAAAGAAAATCATACATAGGTGTGTGTGTGTGTGTGTATGTATGTGTATATATACATGTGTATATATATGTATATATATGTGCTGAGTCTTTAGCCTTTGCTAACATTTTTGTGATGCCAGCCTTTGCTTCCTCCACTGTAGAAGCAGGAAAGCAAATCCCAGCCAGGTATCCAGGAAGCCACTGAAGACCCAGATCTGCAGGCAAGAGAGTGCCTCACCACAGGCCCAGGGTGGGATCTGAAGGTTCATAAGGCTGTAACCAGGTGTCATGGTTATCCTCTTCCAGGCGTCGTGTCCCTCTAATAGGTAATGGGCAGATGGTGAGGGGATCTGAGTGTTCACCACCGTCATGAGCTCTGGGCCTGAAATACGCACAAAGTGTCCCTGAGAAGGTGTCGGTGAAGGTGAAGATGTGGGAGCCATCCGACACATTGAAGAAGGACAGTTTTCCTGCCTCCCAGTCCAGGAAGATGCCCACACGTCGGGGCGGCACCCGCAGAGTGAGGGCAATGCGGTGTGGGTCCAGGACGAAGTACTCACAGTGGTTCCACAGCCCCATCACCCAATAGCCATTGGCCGGGCTTAAGAGCACAGGCCCCAAGCGTGGTACTGCAGCCAGACACACACCGAGGAACCAGCGGCTGCGCCGTCCCACAAACACTTCCCAGTAGTGGCGGCCAGCCGAGAAGCGCTCACAGCTCAGCACGCACGTCTGCTCAGAGAACCTCTGCGGGTCCCCAGCCACAGGACCGGACACTGCTGCACAGGAAGACACGCTCTTCCCATCCTCGGAGACCTCCAGGCTGAGGTGCGCTGAGGCCGGATCAAGGGTTAGATCCACTGTGTGGAGGCACGCGGTTAGGGCCTGTGAAGGAGTTCTGGGCCCTGCCTGTCCCCTTCCCTGACAGGTAAACCGTAGTGCTCCTGGTAATCATTCCCACCCTGAAACCATCCCTGTTTACTGAAGCAGCTTGCAAGTCACTCCTAAACACCTGAAAGCCTTAGGAGGAATCATATTTCTTTTCTGAACTAAATTTTCTTGAATGCCATACTAGGTGCCATGGAGAGCAGAGATAGATTTGTGGGGATAGAGGCAGGCTCACTTTCCCCACCTCCTGGTCAAGGGGAAGGGGCTCCTGGCTGATTCAATTCTGGACTGATGTCACCACCCTGTGTGACCTTCAGATAATCATGTGAACTCTGAGTCTCGGTTTTATAGCAATATTAGGATTTTAAAGCTGAAAGGGACATCTGAGGTAATCTGGTCCAGTGCCCTACACGCCAACACCTCACTCCTCAAATCACACCCATTTGATAGGTAAGAACCCCAAGGATCTCTTCTTTCGGATGAGAAGTTCTTACAAACAGGCCCTAGCAGCCTTCCTGCCAGATGAAAACAAACCTGATAAAACACAGAAAATGATGTGCTTTTAAAGGAGGAGGTATACGCACACAAAAAAGTGCATGTGTGAGTATAGCCAGATGTGCACATGCATATCTGTCATGTTGTATACGTGCAAATGTAAGCTTATGCTATGTGTCTGTGTGTGCAGCCTCCATACTTGGCTCTTGGACAGACCTTTCCTCTAATCTCAGATCTCTCCACCTCCTTTCTGTTTAAAATTCTGCCAATCCAATCACAAGTAACAGTCCCTTGACTTCAGTTACCTGCATATTGTTGGGCTGCTCTCCACTCTGAAACCAAGCAGAAAGGAAAACATGTTTAGAGATTTGAGTCAGTAGCTCTGGAATGTTGAGGAAGGCTCAAGATGCATTAAGTATGACACAAACCCAATGATCTCCTTCCCACCATGACAGGTAGTTTGAGTCCAGACTGGTCTGGGTTCACCATGGCACTTCTCTGGGAATTGAGAAGTGGGCACGTGTCTGGAGTCAGTGCTGGGTTATACCAAATCTGTATGCAGTCTAACCTTGCGCTGAGAAGGAGAGGAAAACAAAGCATGTGGGCAAAGAGAAACAATACAGGTGACTGAGATGCCCTGAAAGTTGCACATGAAGCTTCAGTCTGATCAGCAGACTCAGTCCAGGGAGACCTGAATGAACATGGCTCCTGTCCTAAAATGTCCTTTAGACATTCTGTCTTCACTACTTTCTGAATATGAACCATTCTGAGTGGATTTCTATTTTGTTTTATTTTATTTTGCTTTACAGCAAGAAATCAACAAGTCACAAAATAGCAAAATAGCAGGGCCTTTCAAACCTGGTTTTACATCAGAATAACTAGCAGAACTTTAAAAACATATAGCTCTTGCATTGAATAACTCAATTTTATAAAGATGTTGATGGGCATGGAAGAGGTACTTGTTGGGATGAGCATTGGGTGTTATATGGAAACCAACTTGACAATAAACTATTTTTTAAAAAATATGTTGATTCTTTCTAGATGTATCCCTAAATTCAAAGCAACCCCATGCAAAACTGCTATTGGGTTTTTAAAAAAGAAATTTGTAAATTTATCCTAAAATTTAAAATGGACCTAAAAATGTCATTAACTTTTAAAAGGAAGCAGAAATAGAGGATAACTTGTACTTTGGGGTACCATAGAAGCCATAGTAGTGAAAACAATAAAGTAATAGGTGGTCAAAATATAGACCTATCTACACATGGGAACCAAATATGAACTAAGGGCAATACCCATATAAATGGCGGGTTTCAGGGATGGTGTGGTAGATGGCACTGGGAAAACTGGCTCACTACATGAAGACAAATAGCTAGATTCTCACCTCACACCAAATTAAATGGCAACATTCAGAGAGATTAAAGACATACACATAACACATATTAAGTGAATAGAAGAAAGTGAAAGAGAGTATCTTCATGACCTAAGTGTGAGGAAGATTTTCTTCAATAGAATTTCAAAAACACCTGCTATAAGGTAAAAATTTGATGAATATATATCTGCATAAAGATATTAATCCCTCACTGGTATTAAGCATTGTAAATTCCTTCTTCTAGTTTGTCACCTATCAGCTATGTTCATGGTTTCCTAGTGAAAAGAAATCATTAACTTTTATAAAATCGAATTCATCAAATTTTTATCTTATGACTTGAGTTTTTGAAACTTTGTTGGTGATATGTGTACATATGTACACATGTCCCCTTGAATCAATAAAAGAAAGATAGCAACCTCATACTAAAAGTAGCCAAAGAACATGAACTGGCAATATTCAAAAGAGGAAGCCCCAAAAGTCATCTAGCATATGAAGATATGCCCAAACTTCTTAGTGTCCAGAGGAGGACAGACTGAAAGAACAATGAGCAATCACTCATCTCCATTGACAGGCTAACGCAGAATGCTGACTCATATGGGATGTAAGCATGTGGAAACTCCATGCACAGCCAATGGCAGGATGCTGACACTGCCCTTGGGGGAATCCCTCTACCCCCCATTACTGGTCTCCATGGACCAGCAATTCCCTTCCTGGGCATACATCTCAGAGAAATATCCACATAAAACTGGAAGGCAACACATTTGAAGCTATTCATTCAGCAATATATGTGGTGGTATGGAGTTAGAGGCAGGCTGGATGTCTGTTCCAAGAAGGTGGCTGGCTAAAATGGAGTACTTTGCAGCAAGGAGACACAGACCAGATGTGGTGGCAGGGATGGGTATTAAAACACAGTTATGAGAGAAAAAAGCAAGTAACAACACAAGACTATAAGCATAATTTATAGAAACTAAAGTGTTTGTGCAGAAAACAGAAATTCACCTTTTGCAAGAATACATACAAAATAAAGCTACACATTAGACTGTTTGCTTTATGTGGGGAATGGAAGAAGGTATAGGGGAAAATATTTACCTAAAGGGCAACATGTCACTCTAGACCCACGAGTCACAGTCTTTGAGGGTTGGTGCCAGGATCTAGATGATTCTGACGTGCAACCATAATTTCTACCAATGGTTTACAATATAATATAATATAATTATATTGTATTATACATCTCAGTAAAATATAAAGGTAAATAGAAAAGAAAAAAAATAAAATGTAACTTCTATTAAGTGATATACATAAATCCACGCCATGTGCCTGTGGAAAAAACCAGAATGAAGCGTGGTTGGTTAGTCAAAGTGAGAGACTGAGATGATATGTAAAGTGGACAGTGGGAGGGAGACATGCTTCACTCACCAGCCTGGCCTTCAGCCCTTCTCCAGTCTGAAGTAGACATGGAAAAATGGAATTAAAACACCAGGTCAGTACTGCTTTCCTGCTCACACATTGCATTTTTCACACACCCCTGCCCTTCTCCCTTTTCTCCTGACATCCACATGACTATAAGCATTCCAACCTGGGCATCATAGTTGGTTGAGATATGAGAAGAACATACATGGAAAATCAGATGCTAAAAGATAGACAAGAAGAAATAATCCAAAAGGGGTCACTTACCAAGTTCTGTCTGAAGCTTCCCTGTAAGTAAAACACACATAGAAAACATCAGCCTTTGGGTAAGAGGAACTACCTTCCCTATGCAGTTAGGCCACTGGAAAGAGGTTTCTTAGTCTTAAGCCACCACTCACCATAACTCATCTTAGTCTCTGTAACACCAATCTGCAGGGTTCTTATGCCTCACCCTATTCCTTCCTGTAAGACAGAAATCTGCACAAAGATGGAAAAGGAAAACAAGTCCTGATATTAAGAGGCTTATTTCCAGGGCTCATTTTTTATTTGAAAAACTACTGCTCATTTGCCCTGAAATCAGAAACTATTCTTAGGGAGGATGTCCTTCATAAGTCCAAGCACTGAGCCCAGCCTGCATGAGTCTCAGGGTCACTTACTGGGAACACTATTTAAAAGACTGAGAAGACAGACAGCTATGGAGGATTCCAGAGGACTATGTGCCACGTCCACTCAGACAAGAACCCGGTCTCCTCAGGACCCATGTGGAAGGAGCAGTTTGAGTGTTTATTGGATTTGTCTGTGCGTTTGTGTACCGTTGTTCCCTGTGTGTTTGTCTGTCTGTATTCTTTTCCAAGGCTACCTCAAGAAACAAGCCAAAGTACACATGGTGGAGAGTCCCAAATACCACTACGAGTAGGGAAACAAAATAACCAAAGTCTCAACAAGAGAAACCAAGAGTCACCATTGAAAGAATGCTTCCTGAACAGACAGGCCTTGGACAGTCAAAGAGCCCTGTTTAATACACAACACCCGCAGGGGAAGAGTGCATAACAAGTTTTTTAAAATTGACAAGAGATAGAAAGCTAACCAAAATGATGAAATGGAAGAACTCTCCTCCAAAGAAATTCCAGGAAGAAATGTCAGCTACAGAACTGCTCAAAACAGATATAAGCAACATAACTGAACAAGAATTTAGAACAATAGTCATAAGATTAATCGCTGGGCTTGAAAAAGAAACTATTGCTACAAACACTATGGATACTATAAACTAAAAGTGCTATAAATGAGATACATAATAAAATGGAGGCATCCAATGCATGGATTAAAGTGGCAGAAAGGAGAACAAGTGATTTAAAAGAAACAATTACAGAAAGAGAGGAAGCTGAGAAAAAGAAAGATAAACTGATCCAGGAACATGAAAGGAGAATTCGAGAGCACAGCAGTACAATCAAACAGAACAATATTCGTATCATAGGAATTTCAAAAGAGGGAGAGGGAGGGAAAGGTGCTGAAGGAGTCCTGGAACAAATTACAGCAGAAAGCTTCTCCAATATGGGGAGGGAAGTAGACGTTGAAATTGAAGAGGCACAGAGAACTGTCCTCAGATGTAACTTGAATCGAACTTCTGCACGACATATCATAGTGAAATTGGCGAAATATAAGGACAAAGAGAATTCTGAAAGCAGCGAGGGAGAAAAGGGCCCTAACATACAAAGGGAAATCTATCAGAGTGGTGACAGACCTATCTACTGAAACTTGGCAAGCCAGAAGGAATGGCAGGAGACTTCAATGTGATGAACAGAAAAAATATGCAGCCAAGAATCCTCTATCCAGCAAGCCTGTCATTCAGAATAGAAGGAGAGATAAAAAGTCTTTCCAAATAAACAAAAATTGAAAGAATTTGTCACCACTAAACCAGCCCTACAAGAAATCCTGAGAGGGTCTCTCTGAGGGAAATGTTGCAAGGAACGCAAGATACCAGATACAACACCACAAGCATGAATCCCCAAAATGACACAATGACTCTAAACTAATATATTTCAATAACAACACTAAATGTAAAGGGGCTGAATACTCCAATGAAAAGACACAGGGTGGCAGAATGGATAAAAAAAACAAAATCCATCTATTTGCTGTCTACAAGAAACTCATTTCAGACTTGAGGACACCAGCAAATTGAAAGTAAGGGGATGGAGACATATCTATCATGCTACTGAAAATCAAAAGAAAGCTGGAGTAGCTATACTTATATAAGACAAACTGGACTTTGAAGTAAAGGCAGTAACAAGGGATGAAGACTGGCATTATATAATAATTACAGGGTCTATCCATCAGGAAGAACTAACAATTATAAATGTCTACACACCGAATAGGGAGCACCTAAATATATAAAGTAATCAAAAACAGAAACAGTCTTATGGATAAGAATGTGCTAATAGCAAGGGACTTTAACACTCCACTTACAGCAATGGATAGATCAACTAGACAGAAAATCACTAAAGAAACAATGGACTTGAATGACACATTGGACCAGATGGACTTGATAGATATATTTAGAACTCTACATCCTGAGGCCATGGAATTCACCTTCTTTGCAAGTGCGCATGGCACATTCTCCAAGATAGATCACATAAAGCAGCCTTCATTAAATATAAAAGAATTGAGATCATACCATGCATATTTTCAAATCACAATGCTATGAAACTTGAAGTAAACCACAGAAGAAGAAGAAGTCTGGAAAACCTTCAAAAACATGGAGGTTAAAGAACACCCTACTAAAGAACGAATGGGCCAATCACACAATTAGAGAAGGAATTAAAAAATATATGGAAACAAATGAAAATGAAACTACAACAATCCAAATTCTATGGGATGCAGCGAAGGCAGTCCTAAGAGGAAAGTCCATTGCACTCCAGGTCTATTTCAAGAAATTAAAAAAGTGCAAGTGCAAAATCTAACAGCGCACATAAAGGAACTAGAGGCAGGGGCGCCTGGGTGGCTTAGTCGGTTAAGCGTCTGACTTTCGCTTAGGTCATGATCTCGCAGTTCGTGGGCTCGAGCCCCGCGTCGGGCTCTGTGCTGACTGCCAGCTCAGAGCCTGAAGCCTGTTTCAGAGTCTGTGACTCCCTCTCTCTCTGACCCTCCCCTGCTCACGCTGTCTCTCTCTCTCTCTCTCCTAGAAATAAATAAAAAAAACATTAAAAAATTAAAAAAAAAATAAAGGAACTAGAGGCAGAGCAACAGGAGCACCCAAACTCAGGAGGAGAAGAGAAATAAACAATATAGAAACCAAAGAAACAGTAGAACAGATAATTGAAAACAAGAGTTGTTTTTTTGAAAAAATAAACAAAATTGACAAACCACTAGCCAGGCTTCTCAAAAAGAAAAGAGAGAGCACTCAAATAGACAAAATCATGAATGAAAAGGAACTTATTACAACCAACCACTCAAAAATACAAGCAATTATCAAGGAATACTATGAAAAATTATATGCCAACAAATTGGACAACATAGAAGAAATAGACAAATTCCTAAACACACACTCACTGCCACAATTCATACGGGAAGAAATAGAAAATCTGAACAGACCCATAAGCAGTGAAGAAATGGAATCTTCCCAAAAATCTTATCAAAAATCTCCCAACAAATAAGAGTCCTGGATCTGATGGCTTCCCTGGGGAATTCTACCAGATGTTTAAAACAGAATTAATACCAATTCTCTTCAAGCTATTCCAAAAAATAGAAATCGAAGGAAAACTCCCAGACTCATTTTATAAAGCCTGCATCACTCTGATTCCGAAGCCAGAAAGAGATCCAGCAAAAAAAGAGAACTACAGGCCAATATCCTTCTTGAATACAGATGCGAAAATCCTCAACAAGATCCTTGCAAATCGAATCCAGCAGCACATAAAAAGAATCATCCACCAAGATCAAGGAGGATTCATTCCTGGGTTACAGGGCTGCTTCAACATTCGCAAATCAATCAATGTGATACACCACTTCAACAAAAGAAAGATAAAAACCATATGATCCTGTCAATAGATGCAGAAAAAGCATTTGACAAATACAGCATCCCTTCTTAATAAAGACTCTAGAGAAAGTCGAGATAGAAGGAACTTACTTAAACATCATCAAAGCCATCTATGAGAAGCCTTCAGCTAACATCATCCTCAACAGGGAAAAACTGAGAGCTTTCCCTCTGAGATCAGGAACACGACAGGGATGTCCACTCTCACCACTGCTGTTTAACGTAGTGCTGGAAGTCCTAGCATCAGCTATCAGATAACAAAAGGAAATCAAAGGCATCAGAATGGGCAAAGAGGAAGTCAAACTTTCACTTTTCGCAGACGACATGATACTTTGCATAGAAAACCTATAGACTCCACCAGAAGCCTACTAGAAATGATCCAAGAATTCAGTAAAGTTCCAGAGTACAAAATAAACGTAAAGAACTCGGTTGCATTCTTATACACCAATAATGAAGCAACAGAAAGAGAAGTCAAGAGGCTGATCCCATTCACAATTGCACAAAAAACCATAAAATACCTAGAAATAAACCTAACCAAGGATACAAGAGATCTGTATGTTGAAAACATTAGAAAACTTATGAAAGAAATTGAAGAAGGCACAAAGAAATGGAAAAACATTCCGTGCTCATGGATAGGAAGAATATATATGGTTAAATTGTCATTACTACCCAAAGCAATCTACACATTCAATGCAATCCAATCAAAATTGCACCAGCATACTTCTCAAAACTAGAACAAACTATCATGAAATTAGTATGGAACCACCAAAGACCCCGAATAGCCAAAGTAATATTGAAGAATAAAACCAAAACAGGAGGTATCACCATCCCAGACTTTAGCCTCTACTACAAAGCTGTCATCATCAAGACAGTATGGTACTGGCACAAAAACAGACACATAGAACAATGGAACAGAATTGAGAACTCAGAGCTGGACCCACAGGTATACAGCCAACTAATCTTTCACAAAGCAGGAAAGAATATCCAATGGAAAAAAGATAGCCCTTTTAACAGATGGTGCTGGGAGAACTGGACAGCAACAGGCATAAGATTGAAACAGGATAAATTTCTCACACCATACACAAAAATAAACTCAAAAGTGATAAAGGACCTGAACGTAAGAGGAAACCATCAACACCCTAGAGGAGAAAGCAGGAAACAACCTCCTTGACCTCCACCGCAGCAATTTCTTACTTGACACATCCCTAAAAGCAAGGGAAACAAGAGCAAAAATAAACTATTGGGACCTCATCGAGATGAAAAGCTTCTGCACGGCAAAGGAAACAATCAATAAAACTAATAGGCAACCAACGGAATGGGAAAAGATAGTTGCAAATCACATATCAGACAAAGGGTTAATATCCAAAATCTATAAGGAACTCACCAAACTCCACACCCGAAAAACAAACCGCCCAGTTAAGAAATGGGCAGAAGATATGAAAAGACACTTCTCCAAAGAGGACATCCAGACGGCCAACAGACACATGAAACGATGCTCAGCATCCCTCCTCATCAGGGAAATACAAATCAAAATCACACTTAGATACTACCTCATGCCAGTCACAGTGGCTAAAATGAGGAAATCAGAGGACTCGATGCTGGCGAGGATGTGGAGAAATGGGTACTCTTCTACACTGTTGGTGGGAATGTAAACTGGTACAGTCTCTCTGGAAAACAGTGTGGAGGTTCCTCAGGAAATTAACAATAGAACTCCCCTATGACCCAGCAATAGCACTGCTAGGAATTTATCCAAGGGATAGAGAAATGCTGATGCTTAGGAGCATATATACCCCAATGTTCATAGCAGCCCTCTCAACAATAGCCAAAACATGGAAAGAGCCTAAGTGTCCATCAACGGACGAATGGACCAAGAAGATGTGGTTTATCTATACGATGGAATACTACATGGCAATGAGAAAGAATGAAATCTGGCCATGTGTAGCAACCTGGACGGACCTTGAGGGTGTTATGCTGAGCGAAATAAGTCAGGCAGAGAAGGGAAAATATCATATATTTGCACGTATAAGAGGATTGGGAAGAACTGAACGAAGGACCATGGGGTAGAAGAAAGTGGGAAATGGTGGGGAAAGGGAGAGAGGCAAACCATGAGAGACTCTTGAATGCTGAGAACAAACTGAGGACTGATGGATGTGGGGGGGGTGGGGAAGATGGGCATGGAGGGGCGCACTTGTGGGAATGTGCACTGGGTGTTATATGGAAACCAACGGGACAATAAACTATTTGTGTATGAAGGAAAAAACACAAATAAGAGCCCGGGGCCAGATGGCATCCCTGGGGAATTCTACCAGACATTTAAAACAGAATTAATACCCATTCTCCTCAAGCTATTCCAAAAAATAAAACGAAGAGATATTCCGTACTCATTTTATGAAGTCAACATCACTTTGATTCCCAAGCCAGACAGAGATCCAGGAAAAAAATAAAAAGAGAGAGAGAGAACTATTGGCCAATATCCTTGATGAGTACAGATGCAAAAATCCTCAGCAAGAAACTTGCAAATTGAATCCAACAGCACATTAAAAGAATATCCAACAAGATCAAGTGGGGTTCATTCCTAGGCTACAGGGTTCGTTCAATATTAGCAAATCAATCAATGTGATACATCACATCAACAAAAGAAAAGATAAAAACCATATGAATCTGTCAATAGGAGAACTGGACAGCAACATGCAGAAGAATGAAGCTAGATCATTTTCTCACACCATACACAAAAATAATCTCAAATAAAGGACCTGAACGTGAGACAGGAAACCATCAAAACCCTAGAGGAGATAGCAGGAAACAACCTCCTTGACCTCCACCTCAGCATTTCTTACTTGACACATCCCCAAAGGCAAGGGAATCAAGAGCAAAAATGAAGTATTAGGATCTCGTGAAGATTAAAAGATTCTGCACAGCAAAAACAAACAAAACAAAACAAAACAAAACAAAACAAAACAAAAAACAAAAATCAATCCATAAATCTAATAGGCAACCGACGGAATGGGAAAAGACAGTTGCAAATGACATATCAGATAAAGGGCTAGTATCCAAAATCTATCAGGAACTCACCAAACTCCACACCTCAAAAACAAACAATCCAGTGAAGAAATGGGCAGAAGAAATGAACAGACACTTCTTCAAAGAGGACATCCAGATGGCCAACAGACACATAAAATGATGCTCAGTATCCCTCCCCATCAGGGAAATACAAATCAAAACCACACTGAGATACCGCCTCATGCCGGTCAGAGTGGCTAAAATGAGCACATCAGAGGACTTTAGGTGCTGGCAAGGATGTAAAGAAATGGGCACCCTCCTACACTGTTGATGGGAATGTAAACTGGTGCAGTCTCTCTGGAAAACAGTGTGGAGATTCCTCAAAAAATTAACAATGGAAGTCCACTATGACCCAACAATAGCACTGCTAGGAATTTACCCAAAGGATACAGGAGTTCTGATGCATATGGGCACACGGACCCCAATGTTCATGGCAGCACTCTCAACAATAGCCAAAACATGGAAAGAGCCTATGAGTCCATCATTGGACAAATGGATCAAGAAGATGTGGTTTATCTATACAATGGAATACTACATGACAATGAGAAAGAATGAAATCTGGCCATGTGTAGCAACATGGATGGAACTTGAGGGTGTTATGCTGAGCGAAATAAGTCCTGCAGAAAAGGACAGATACCGTATGTTTGCACGTATAGGATGATTAGGAAGAACTTATGGGAGAGTTAAGGGGAAAATAGTGGTGGAGAGGGAGGGAGGCAAACCATGAGAGACTCTTGAATGCCGAGAACAAACTGAGGGCTGATGGGGGTGAGGGAGAGGGGAAGGGGAGTGATGGGTATGGAGGAGAGCACTTGTGAGGATGAGCACTGGGTGTTTTGGAAACCAACTTGACAGTAAACTATATTAAAAAAGTGGCAGTTTATACAACACAAGGGACAAGCAGGAGATAGAGTTGTTCATTCTGATTTCAGAGCATGTTAGAAGACTTCCAAAATGAGAACAATGGCAGATGTCACTTTCTTCCTCAAACCCCAGCACAAACACAGAGACATCTATGGGAGATGGGGCTGCACAGACACTTCCTATATAACCCACTAGCAGTATGCCATGTTCACAAGTTCTGCTAGGGAGTAGCCCACACCAACCAAGCTAGTAACTTTAAGCCTGGGCTCTGGGAAAATTTTGTTAAGCCATGTCATACTCAGCCATGGATCCCCAACCACTGTTGGGCACAAGCCCCAGCCACGCCCAGACACCCTCACACTCTGTGCCTAGCCTTGTGCCCCTAGCATCCCCAGCATACGACCACTAGCCATTGCAGTGTCTTATGGCATCTGGTATATGATTAGTGGCTCAGTACAAATTTTGCTAACACTGCCATTCCACCTCCAAATTCCCCAGCAGGCATGCCTCCTTATAGTTGGTCTGCCTGGGTCCAACTAATATCACAGACAGAAAGCACAGACCACAAAAGGTATATAATTAGAGAAGACAATTACACTGAAAGGAAAAATGACTCAGATACAACAGCAGGTCATAAGCAACACATAGGATACTCTCTTGGACTGCCAGATGTGGTGAAGAGGGCACAATATTCTTCAGGGTACTCCAGGACCCCTTCTTCATAAAGTCACTACTTCCAAATTCAGAAGACACAGTTAACTTTCTTGAATAGAAAGAGAGATAAGGAGTTTCTCAGACCAAAAAAAAAAAAATTAAACTAAAAGACTTATGACCACTAAACAAATTCTGCAAGACATATTAAAAAGGAATCTTTGGGAAAGAGTCAGAGAAGTAGGGGGCTCCATACTTTTCACTGGCCCGCATCTCTTAAACAAAGAAAGGCTAAAGCCATAGGACGCTGAATCGCAAGAGTCTGGGAGGAAAAGAGACAGAGTCCGCTAAGAAGACAGTCTCATATGTGCATGATTGTAAACTGGGGAAGATAAAAATGGGCCTGGATCCAGCCACAGAGGGGAGGGAGCCCTCTCTGCGGAGAGCAGCAGAGAGACGAGGGGAAGAGAAAGAGTGACTGAAACTGATCATAGAATTGTCTCTGGAGAAGAGGAAGACCTCGGCCCAGGACAGAGAGGGATCCTATCATCCCATTTCTAACCACAGGGTGTTGGGAGAGAGATCCTATCTCTAGCTGTGGCTCTTTCTTTGGGCTGGATTCCCTGGTCCCAGGCTGTGCCAGGAGAAACTGCACCGCTACTCTCCCTACTCAGTCACGGGCTAGGAAGCAGCCTGGCCCGCAGGATTACATTTCCAGCAGTATCATTAAAGCAAATGGACTAAGATTGGGAAATGAGGTGGGGCTTGGGACATAGAACATGGCCCACTTTGGCTATACCTGAGGCACAGAGAGATCAGGCCCAAAAGAGTGATTTGCAATGCTTGATTCGAGAAAGCACTAGAGTGTCTCTATTTTTCCCCCCACAACCACCAAGGTGGGGCCTCAGGGAGTGGCCTGAGGGAACTGCAGTGGAGGGGAGACCTGCATACAGTAAACCATGCCCAACCACACTGTAGAGCTGCCTTTTTTTTTTTTTTAACTGGGGCCTGGGGCAAGGCCAACATTGATGCATTGCTGTGATTAACTCTAGATCAATTCTTCCTATTAAGGTATATTTTCCCTTATTTCATTCTTATCTCTCCCCTCCACTGGACTAGGCACTCTGGTCATTGGTTAGCTAAAACAGTCACATTTAATCTATTCTCTTGATCCATATTCTTCACCACTATCATTACCTTCCTTTATCTCTCTCTGGAATAATCTGAATAGTTTCTTTAGGTAGCATTATCTTCATTTCTTTCTCCTTGTCTCCTACCATATTCTCCTCTTTCTCTCTGAATTAAGCCTTTTAGTCTCTCTGTCTGGTCAATGTTCAATTTCTCTTTCTCCCCACCCCTATTATTTCTCTCTTTGTATATGCTCTTCCATTAGCACTGCCTCCACTCTGCTCTTTATTTGTAGCTGAGATTTCTGGTTTTATGCTTTTAGACCGTCCTTTGTCTTTTGGGATTATTTTCCCCCTTTCGGTTTGCTTGTTTGTTTGTTTGTTTGTTTTTTCCTATGCTGGTGCATTTCTGTGCTTTTCTTCCCTGTGTGTTTGTCTGTCTGTTTTCCTTTTCAGGGCTACCTCAATAAACAAGCCAAAGTACCCATGGTGGAAAGCCCCAAATATAACTATGAGTAGGGAAATAAAATAACCAAAGGCACAAGAAGAGAGACCAAAGGACACCATTGAAAGAACGCTTCCTGAATGGACAATGGACAGTCAATGAGCCTCATTTAATATGGCAGAACTCGCAGGTGCAAAGCACATAACAAGCTTATAAAACTGACAAGAGACAGAAAGCTAGCCAAAATGATGAAACGGAAGAACTCTCTTCTAAAGAAATTCCAGGAAGAAATGACAGCTAAAGAATTGCTCAAAACAGATATAAGCAACATAACTGACCAAGAATTTAGAGCAATTGTCATAACATTAATTGCTGGGCTTGAAAAAGGCATGGAAGACACCAGAAAAGCTATTGCTACAAAGATTATTGAGCTTAAAAATAGTTGTGATGAACTAAAAAATGCTATAAATGAGGTGCATAATAAAATGGAGGCGGCCACTGCACCGATTGAATAGGTAGAGAGGAGAATAGGTGTATTAGAGGACACAATTATAGAAAAAGAGGAAGCAGAGAAAAAGAGAGATAAGTTGATCTAGAAGCATGAAAGGAGAGTTTGAGAACTGAACGATACAAACAAACAGAGCAATATCCGTATCATGGAATTCCAGAAGAAGAGAGACAAAAAGGAGCTGAAGGGTACTTGAACAAATTATAGCTGAGACCCTCCCCAATCTGGGGAAGGGAACAGACATTGAAATCCAAGAGGCACAGAGAACTCCTCTCAGAAGTGACTTAAATCGATCTTCTGCACGACATATCATAGTGAAACTTGCAAAATATAAGGACAGAGAGAGAATTCTAAAAGCAGCTAGGGATAAAAGGGCCCTAACCTACAAAGGGTGGTTGGAGACCTATCTACTGAAATTTGACAAGCCAGAAAGGAATGGCAGATAATCTTCAATTTGATGAACAGAAAATATATGCAGTCAAGAATCCACTATCCAGCAAGCCTGTCATTCAGAATAGAAGGGGAGATAAGGTTTTTCCCAAATAAACAAAAATTGAAAGAATTCATCACCTTGAAACAAGTCCTACAAGAAATTTTGAGGAGGACTTTATGAGGGAAATGTTGTAAGGAACACAAGATACTAGAGACACCACTACAAGCATGAATCCTACAGGGAACACAATGACTCTAAACTCATATATTTCAATAATAACACTGAATGTAAATGGACTAAATGCTCCAATCAAAAGACATCAGGTAGTAGAATGGATACAAAAAGAAACAAAATCCATCTATTTGCTGTCTACAAAGAGACTCACTTTCGACCTACGGACACCTTGAGATTGAAAGTGAGGAGATGGAGTAATATCTATCATGCTACTAGAAGTCAAACGAAAGCTGGGGAAGCCATACTTATACAGGAAAAACTGGACTTTAAAGTTAAGGCAGTTACAAGAAATGAGAATGGCATTATATAATAATTACAGGGTCTATCCATCAGGAAGAGCTAACAATTATAAATGTCTACGCACTGAATATGGGAGCACCTAAATACATAAAACAATTAATCACAAACAGAAACAATCTTATGGATAAGAATGTGCTGATAGCAGGGGACTTTAATACTCCACTTACAGCAATGGATAGATCAACTAGACAGAAAATCACTAAAGAAACAATGGACTTGAATGACACACTGGACCAGATGGATTTGACAGATATATTTAGAACTCTACATCCTGAGGCCATGGAATTCACTTTCTTCTCAAATGTGCATGGCACATTCTCCAAGATAGATCACATACTGGGACATAAAGCAGCCCTCAATAAATATAAAAGAATCGAGATCATAGCATGCACACTTTCAGATCACAATGCTATGAAAGTTGAAATCAATCACAGGAAGAAGTCTGGAAAACCTTCAAAAACATGGAGGTTAAGGAACACCCTACTAGAGAATGAATGGACCAATCAGGCAATTAGAGAAGAAATTAAAAATATATATGGAAAGAAATGAAAATACAACAATCCAAACTCTATGGGATGTGGCAAAGGCAGTCCTAAGAGGAAAGTACATTACATTCCAGGCCTATTTCAAGAAATTAGAAAAAGCACAAGTACAAAATCTAACAGCTCACCTAAAGGAACTAGAATGAGAACAACAAGAGCACCCCCAACCCAGTAGGAGAAGAGAAATAATAAAAATCAGGGCAGAAATAAACAATATAGAAACCAAAAAACAGTTGAACAGATCAATGAAACCAAGAGTTGGTTTTTTGAAAAAATAAACAAAATTGACAAACCTCTAGTCAGGCTTCTCAAAAAGAAAAGAGAGAGCACCCAAATAGACAAAATTATGAATGAAAATGGACTTATTACAACCAACCCCTCAGAAATACAAGCAATTATCAGGGAATACTATGAAAAATTATATGCCAACAAATTGGACAACCTAGAAGAAATGGACAAATTCCTAAACACACATTCACTACCAAAATTCACATGGGAAGAGATAGAAAATCTGAACAGACCCATAACTAGTGAAGAAATTGAATCAGTTATAAATAATCTCCCAACAAATTCTCCAGGGAATTCTACCAGACATTTAAAACAGAGTTAATACCCAGCCTTTTCAAACTATTCCAAAAAATAGAAATTGAAGGAAAACTTCCGGACGTGTTCTACGAAGTCAGCATCACTTTGATTCCCAAGCCAGACAGAGACCCAGCAAAAAAAGAGAACTACAGGCCAATATCCTTGATGAATACGGATGCAAAAATTCTCAACAAGATCCTTGCAAATCGAATCCAGCAGCATATCAAAAGAATCATCCACCAAGATCAAGTGGGATTCATTCCTGGGTTACAGGGCTGGTTCAACAATCGCAAATCAATCAATGTGATACATCACATCAACAAAAGAAAAGATAAAAGCCATATGATCCTGTCGATAGATGCAGAAAAAGCATTTGACAAAATACAGCATCCCTTCTTAATAAAGACCCTTGAGAAAGATAGGATAGAAGAAACTTACTTAAACATTATAAAAGCCATGTATGAGAAGCCCACAGTTATATCATTCTCAATGGGGACTAACTGAGAGCTATTCCCCTGAAATCAGGAACACAACAAGGATGTCCAATCTTACCACTATTGTTTAACATCAGACAACAAAAGGAAATAAAAGGCATTAGAATTTGGCAAAGATGAAGTCAAACTTTCATTTTTCATGGACGTCATGATACTCTATGTGGAAAACCCAATAGACTCCACCAGACGTCTAGAATAGAACTGATCCATGAATTCAGCAAAGTTGCAGAATACAAAATCAGTGTACAGAAATCAGTTGCATTTTTATACACCAATAAGGAAGCAACAGAAAGAGAAATCAAGAAACTGATCCTATTACAGGAGTGCTGGTGCATAGGGGCACATGTACCCCACTGTTCATAGCAGCACTCTCAACTATAGCCAAAACATGGAAAGAGCCTAAGTATCCATCAATGGACGAATGGATCAAGATGTGGTGTATCTATACAATGGAATACTACATGGCAATGAGAAATAATGAAATCTGGCCATGTGTAGCAACATGGATGGACCTTGAGGTTGTTATGATGAGCGAAAGAAGTCATGCAGAGAAGGACAGCTACCATATGTTGGCACATATAGGAGGATTAGGAGGAATTTAAGGAAGGACCGTGGGGGAGAAGAAGGGGGGAAACGGGGTGAGAGGGAGGGAGGCAAACCATAAGAAACTCTTGAATGATGAGAACAAACTAAGGGATGATAGGGGTGGAGGGGAGGGGAAGGGGGGTGATGGGCATGGAGGAGGGCCCTTGTAGGGATGAGCATTGGGTGTTATGGAAACCAACTTGACAATAAACTATTTGAAAAAAAAAAGACAAAAAACTACTACAAAATAAATTTAAAAAAATAAAGAAGTAAATTCTCCTAGGAAAGGCAACTCTATATACTAATTTAGACCATGTTGTTAATTACTTATTATAGTTGCCCTTCCACAGGACTAGGTGGACTACAACACAAGATTCCCAAACTGATAATTTCGTCTGGAGTTTTATTACAACATGCAAGGTGGTTCTTGAGGTCTTCCTCCCCTCCCCTCACACCCATGGTGGCCTCCTCCTCCATTTCCCCTTCCTTTGAATTCACTCTCCCTTCCTCTGGTCAGGCACACAGCCCATGGTACTGAGTCCCCTGAGGAGAAAAGTGAACTTGATAAATCACTCACACTCCCATTCAAATTAAACGTGCCTCCCTTCCCAGTGGCATTTTCATTAGAAAGAGAAAGATATCTGAGGAAGATGAACGTTAAATGGTGGAAATGTAACCTAATCCCATAATTTTCAGAAAAGGGGCTGGCAGGGTTTGTCTGGGGGTCTGGTATCAGACCTACTTCACTGTTGCCATGAGTTATTTGGGAGTGGAGAGGTGGGAGGCGCAGAAGGATAGATTTAGAATTAGATTGTTGCCATCCATCACTTTCCACAGGGAGCCAGAAACTACTGAACACCTTCCACCCCGCATGCATCGGGTTAGTCCACTAGTTGGTAATCTCACTGAGGGCATGGTACCCAGAACTTACCCAGCTCTGCTGTGAGTCTCCCTGGAGAAGAAACGAAGAAAAAAGAAAAATCTCAATTGATGTACACTAAGGCTTCACTTCCCTAAAGTGCAGACACGGCCCCAATGCGTTTTGAGGAACCAGGATGGACTACACGCGAGGGAGGAGCGGGCTCTGTGGCAGGGGAAGTGGGAAAGCAAACATCTGTCACGGCCTTTCTGCCTGGATTCCATTCCAAGCGCCCCGGGTTTGAAGTACTCGCCTTCCTGAACCAGCAAATTCCCCTTCTCCCCACCACCTTCTGTTAGGGGTGTGGGCAAAGAGCAAGCCTCTTTCCTTGCTTACCTTTGTCCTTCTCAGCCTGCTCCTTCAACCTTTCTGAATGGAGGAAGGAAGGGGAGTGCACTTGAGGGTGCACACTCACCTGCTATTTCCATGTTCCACCCCAGACTCGCGTTTCCGCAAGACCGCACCTGTACGGTGCCCTCTCCGCGGGCCTCCTCCACCACTTCCCAGCAAAGCCTGCGCCTGATGGGAGGCCCCCCAGCCTGCCCCGTACCTTGGGACCTCCGTTGCTTCTGAAAGAAGTACAGCGCCAGCGGTGAAAGGAGAGCCAGGAGGAGTGGCAGTCCCACCAGAGCCCCGAAGAAAGCTCTTTTCCAGGGGGAGGTTCCGGGTAAAAATGCGTCTGGAAAACACCCCGGAGGGAGTTGTTTCGCTTTAGGCACCACTAAACGCTAAGTGAGAAGCCTATTCTGGACCCAGAGTGCCGGAATCCTTCCAAGTTGGCAGGCCTTAAATCTTCTGGGCAACGCCATAGCAATCTGTAAAATGGGCATGAGAGCTGCCGTTCACAATGCTCTTCTCTGGGTAGGACCCTGAGGAATAGTGGCAAGCTCGAACTTGCTTAGCGGAAAAGGGAAATGGAAGGATGTGGAAGGGAGGGGCTGATGGACCCCACGTACTCTCCCAGCTTAGAATTTTTGTGACCATGGCTCTGTCTTCTCTCTACTCCCCACAATTGCCCTATATCTGAAGAACACGAAAATCCAAGGTGTTGGTATCTGAAAAACATTGAAATATTGCTCTCTGCCGCTAGGGTCAACTCCACAAGTCATTTCATTTTGCTAGCTTCTTACCAACACTTGCTGTAACTTCTCATCACACCTCCTGAAGAATTGTTAGCCAAAGCACTAAAGGGTTGACTGCCAGCTCCCCCTTGTCCTCCCCAGACTCACTAAGGAGGTTCTGCCCTGAAGTAAGACGTGGCCCAGGCCCACGCAGACGGTAAAGAGATGCAAAATGGAAGGTAACCCTTTAGAAATTCTTGTGACAATTTAATGGAATAATTTGGTGTCTGTTAAAGATAATAATTTTTCAGCTTCTGCACAGCAAAGGAAACAACCCAGAAAATTAATAGGCAACCAACGGAATGGGAAAAGATAGTTGCAAATGACATATCAGATAAAGGGTTGATATCCAGAATCTACAAGGAACTCACAAACAACCCAGTGAAGAAATGGGCAGAAGATATGAACAGAAACTTCTCCAAAGAGGACATCCAGATGGCCAACAGACACATGAAACGATGCTCAGCATCTCTCCTCATCAGGGAAATACAAATCAAAACCACACTGAGATACCACCTCACGCCAGTCAGAGTGGCTAAAATGAGCCAATCAGAGAACTCTAGATGCTGGCGAGGATGTGGAGAAACGGGCACCCTCCTACACTGTTGGTGGGAATGTAAACTGGTACAGCCTCTCTGGAAAACAGTGTGGAGGTTCCTAAGGAAACTCACAACAGAACTCCCCTATGACCCAGCAATAGCACTGGTAGGAATTTACCCAAGGGATAGAGACATGCTGATGCATAGGAGCACATGTACCCCAATGTTCATAGCAGCACTCTCCACAATTGCTAAAACATGGAAAGAGCCTAAGTGTCCATCAACAGATGAATGGATCAAGAAAATGTGGTTTATCTATACCTTGGAATACTACATGGCAATGAGAAACAATGAAATCTGGCCATGTGTAGCAACATGGATGGACCTTGAGGGTGTTATGCTGAGCGAAATAAGTCAGGCAGAGAAGGACAAATATCATATGTGTGCACGTATAGGAGGATTAGGAGGAACTTAACAGAGGACCAAGGGGGAGAAGAAAGGCGGAAATGGTGGGGGAAAGGGAGAGAGGCAAACCATGAGAGACTCTTGAATGCTGACAAAAACTGAGGACTGATGGATGTGGGGGGGAGGGGGGATGGGCATGGAGGAGGACACTTGTGGGGATGAGCACTGGGTGTTATGTGGAAACTAATTTGACAATAAACTATTTTTGAAAAGAAAAAGAAAATAATTTTTCAAGTGATGGTTTTAGTTCAGTGGTCTTTTTAAAAATACATTTTTTCTTTTTTTAATTGTGGTAAAATATATAACATAAAATGTACCATCTTAACCATTTTTAAGGGTACAATTCCATGGCATTAAGTTACTTTCACATTGTTCATCATCACCATCCCAAAGTGAAATTCTACCCACTAAACAGTAACTCCCCATTTTCCAGCCACCCTGAGTGGGGGAGGGGTGGAGAGAGAGGGAGACACAGAATATGAAGCAGGCTCCAGGCTCTGAGCTGTCAGCACAGAGCTTGATGTGGGGCTTGAACCCACAGGCCCTGAGGTCATGACCTGAGCCGAAGTCATGCTTGACAGATTGAGTCACCCAGGGGCCCAAATTTTGCAAATTTGATTACAGTATTTCTTGATGTGGATTTGCTTTTGTTAATTTTGATGGGAGTTGTCTGTATCTCCTGAATCTGGATATCTGTTTCCTTCCCCATACTAGGGACATTTTCAGCTATTATTTCTATAAATAAATTTTCTGCCCCCCTTTCTCTTACTTCTTCTGGGACTCCTATAATATGAATGATATTACATTTCATGGAATTACTGAGTTCCCTAAGTCTATTCTCATTTTGCATAATTCTTTCCTGTCTCTTTTGTTCATCATGATTGCTCTCCATTACTGTCCTCTAGGTCATTAATACATTCCTCTGCTTCTTACAGCCTGCTATTCATTCCTTCAAACATGTTTTCATTTTATTTATTGTGACCTTTATCTCTGTTATATTTTTCCTTATGTCTCTGTTAAGGGTCTTAGTAATGTCCTCCAGTCTTTTCTCAAGTCCAGTGTTATCCTTATGATTATTGCTTTAATTTATCCATCAGGTATGTTACTTATTTCTGTTTCATTTAGGTCTCTTTGTGATAATTTTCTCCGTCATTTTGTCTGCTTCTCTGTGTCTGTTTCTCTGTGTTAGGAAAGTTAGTTATATTTTCTGCTTTTGAAAATGACTTTATGAAAAGTAGATCCTAGAAGTGCCCTGCAGTACAGTGTCCCCTGTTTATCAGCAACAGGCACTTCAGAAAGTTGCCTTACATGTTTTGCTTTTGCCTTGTTGTTGCATTTGAGTCAGTTTTCTTTTCAATGTAGTTGTCTGCCCTCACTCTTTTCCTGTCGTGGGCTCTGCTTGCTCTCTGTGATGTTAGTGGGACCTAGGCATGCTAGTTGTGATGGGCACTTATGAGTGTGGTAGGGTTGTTAGCAATATTTGCCTTGGGCACTTCTCCTATGCCAGATTCCTGAAGCACTTTGACAACTGGAGGATTGCACAAGGCTGATAGGGGAATGAGGCTGGTCATAGCACTCAATGGTGGCTGAGTGTGGCTGGGTCTGACACGTGATGGTGGCTGGTGGTGCATGGCTGGGCACTGCACTGCAGCTGAGCAGGATATGCTGTGGAACCGTGCACCTGTCAGCTGGGTGGGATGCATGTGCAGCTTTAACAAAATTCTCCCTGAACTCTGGGTCAAGACTACAAGTATCTGTGCAGCCCCGACTCCCACAAATGGCTCTGTGTTAATGCTGGGAGATGGAGGAGGAAAATGTTCCTGCTAGCTCCCTAATTTTTAGAGAATTCCATCGATACTCTCTGAAATAACTACAAACAGATATGACTCCTGTTTACCCCAGCTTTGTGTAAACTGCCTTTTTAAATTATTGCTTCTGTACTGATGGGTGTGGGGGGGGGGGAGGGGAGAGATGGGCATGGAGGAGGGCACTTTTGGGGATGAGCACTGGGTGTTATATGGAAACCAACTTGACAGTAAACTATTTGTAAAAAAAAAAAAAAAAACAGGTAAATTCTGGCTGCAAAAAAAAAAAAAAATTTCTTCTGTGTGCAGGCTGCTGTCTTTTTAAGTGACCCAGCTGTCACACACACTCCCAGCTCACCCAATGCTGAATCAGCTGACTTTTAAAGCTTCAGGATCCAAGTCCCACTGTTTATACAAACTCACAGAATTCAGCCCCTCCAGTTGTTTTTAACATTAACAGAATGTTTTAATTGTTATTTTTTTACAGGTTTATAGGGATTATTTATTTATTTAAGGTTTAATTTTTTTTTTACAAATAGTGTATTGTCAAATTAGTTTCCACATAACACCCAGTGCTCATCCCCACAAGTCCCATCCTCCATGCCCCTCCCCCATACATCCATTAGTTCTCAGTTTTTGTCAGCATTCAAGAGTCTCTCATGGTTTGCCTCTCTCCCTTTCCCCCACCATTTCCCCCCTTCTTCTCCCCCTTGGTCCTCTGTTAAGTTCCTCCTAATCCTCCTATACGTGCAAACATACGATATTTGTCCTTCTCTGCCTGGCTTATTTCACTCAGCATAACACCCTCAAGGTCCATCCATGTTGCTACACATGGCCAGATTTCATTGTTTCTCATTGCCATGTAGTATTCCATGGTATAAATAAACCACATCTTCTTCAGCTAACATCATCCTCAATGGGGAAAAACTGAGAGCTTTCCCCCTGAGATCAGGAACAAGACAGGGATGTCCACTCTCACCACTGCTATTTAACATAGTGCTGGAAGTCCTAGCATCAGCCATCAAACAACAAAAGGAAATAAAGGGCATCAGAATTGACAAAGAGGAAGTTAAACTATCACTTTTTGCAGACGACATGATACTCTACATAGAAAACCCAACAGACTCCACCAGAAGCCTACTGGAACTGATCCAAGAATTTAGCCAAGTTGCAAGGTACAAAATCAACGTACAGAAATCGGTTGCATTTCTATACACCAACAATGAAGCAACAGAAAGAGAAATCAAGAAGCTAATCCCATTCACAATTGCACAAAAAAACATAAAATACCTAGGAATAAACCTAACCAAGGATACAAAAGATCTGTATGATGAAAGCTACAGAAAACTTATGAAGGAAATTGAAGAAGACACAAATAAATGGAAAAACATCCCATGCTCATGGATGGGAAGAATAAATATAGTTAAGATGTCATTACTACCCAAAGCTATCTACACATTCAACGCAATTCCAATCAAAATTGCACCAGCATACTTCTCAAAGTTAGAGCAAACTATCCTAAAATTTGTACGGAACCACAAAAGACCCAGAGTAGCCAAAGTAATACTGAAAAATAAAACCAAAACGGGAGATATCACCATCCCAGACTTTAATCTCTACTACAAAGCTGTCATCATCAAGACAGTATGGTACTGGCACAAAAACAGGCACATAGACCAATGGAACAGAATCCAGAACTCAGAAGTGGATCCAAAAGTATACAGCCAACTGATATTTGACAAAGCAGGAAAGAATATCCAATGGAAAAAAGACAGCGTCTTTAACATATGGTGTTGGGAGAACTGGACAGCAACATGCAGAAGAATGAAACTAGATCAATTTCTCACACCATACACAAAAATAAACTCAAAATGGATAAAGGACCTGAATGTGAGACAGGAAACCATCAAAACCCTAGAGGAGAAAGCAGGAAACAGCCCCTCCAGTTTTTAATGACAAACATTATGGGGAATAGTCTACCCCATGTGAAATTCTTGGTGTGAGAGCCTATTTGTTTGCCCCGTCTATGTGGGCAGCGTCCCTTTGAATTTTTTTTCTATCTGTATCTTTTTTTTTTTTTTGCAAATAGTTTATTGTCAAGTTGGTTTCCATATAACACCCAGTGCTCATCCCCATAAGTGTCCTCCTCCATGCCCATCACCCCACCATTCCCCCCCAACACCCATCAGTCCTCAGTTTGTTCTCAGCTTTCAAGAGTCTCTCATGGTTTTTCTCTCTCCCTCTCCCCCACTATTCCCCCCCTTCTTTGGAGGAACTTAACAGAGGACCTCCCTTTGAATTTTTGACCTTCCTAATCTTTCAGCTGTAGCTACTTCTCCATATTTAATTGTGGAGTTTGTTCTGCAAGTCTTCAGATCACCCTCTGGTATATTGACTTAGATGTGGATGATATTTAGTAGCTGTGGGATGGGATGAGCTCAGGGTCCTACAATTCTGTCATTTTCCCAAGTTCCTCTCTTTCTTATGATTTTCTTAATAACATTTTCTTTTCTCTAGCTCTCTTGATTGTCAGAATACAGCATCTAATACATATCACATACAAAATCTGTGTTAAGCTGCTATTTGTGTTATTAATAGGGCTGCCAGTCAACAGTAGATTATTAGTAGTAGTTAAGTTTTGGGGGGTCAAAGGTGGACCATTAATCCACTGAATTGTATAAAGTCAACTATAACAGAACTGTTGGTTTATAACAATGTGAAAAATTGTTCATAGGTCAGGTTTAACCTCAAGATTTAATGCAAATAGTCATGAAAAATAAAACCTTCAGGAAGAAGCGGGGGAAATAGTGGGGGAGAGGGAGGGAGGCAAACCATGAGAGACTCTTGAATGCTGATAACAAACTGAGGACTGATGGGGGGTGATGGGCATGGAGGAGGGCACATGTGGGGATGAGAATTGGGTGTTATATGAAAACCAACCTGACAATAAACTATTAAAAAAGCCTTCAATGTGTGCCTATTTATAATAAGATTTTGATCCTAGATAGTGGCCTTACCCTTCAACTCATTGCCTAACCATCTTCTTCACTGACCTACCACTTTTTTAAAAAAAAATTTAATGTTTTTTTTATTTATTTCTAGGAAAGAGAGAGAGAGACAGCGTGAGCAAGGGAGGGCCAGAGGGAGAGGGAGTCACAAACTGAAACAGGCTCCAGGCTCCGAGCCAGCAGTCAGCACAGAGCCTGACGCGGGGCTCGAACCCACGAACCGCAAGATCATGACCTAAGCGAAAGTCGGACGCTTAACCGACTAAGCCACCCAAGCGCCCCAAGACCTACCACTTTTAAATCCACATACACACCCTACCATACCCTAGCACACTTCCCTGCTTCATTTTCTGTATAGCACCTAAAATATATTTTTTAGCACCTAACATCTTCTAACCTTATAATATAATTCACTCTTTTATTTGTATTTCCTCCACAGGAATGTGAACCTAAGGACAAGAGCACTTGAAAGTGCTCAAGAAATATAATTTGAGGGATGAAATTAGGAAGACATGGAATCTCTTGATGACTTCTAATGAGTAGTTTCTATGTTTTAGGGCATGGCCTTTAGTGCATAAGTTGGTTCTCTGAGGCCTTCCCTGCATACGGTTTGGATGAGTGGTAGTCGTTGTACTCTTAGTAGGTTCCTGATATCCAAATAGTTCACTTTTCAGGTGTCAAGAACAGATCACCCCATAAACAGCTGGGCACTGGTACCACTATGTCCTTTTAGATGGCCTTTGGAACAATGCACAGGGAGGATGTAATGAGTAAGAAGATAAGGGTTAATTGGCACCAACTGACCTGCTATCTGGATGGTGAACTCTTTCTTCTGTATCAGGAGAGAGTTCTGGATAGAGCAAGACACATTACTGTGGGCACCCTCTCGGAGAATCACGGATGTTTCCAGATTGAACAGGCCCTGGGAATCCTGGACTATGGCTTCCATCTTTGGAGGCAGGCATTGCCCTTTATGATCTTTCCACTGAGCCTGGGGCTTGGGGTACCAGCCACTGGAACTGCACTTCAGCTGAATGCCTCCTTCCTTGAAGCCCTCAAGGGAAATGTGAGGGTCTGAGCCCAGCCCTGGGAGAGACGGGAAGAGTGGGAAAGATCAGGCTCCTTTCCAGAAGTTGTACATGATGTTCATGCCACCATTCACCTGTAGTCATTATAAGGTATCATGAACTGTGACTGCTCTTAACACACATGTGGGCTCACAGCCCCCACATGTGGACTGTAAATAACAGTTTATTTTTAAGTTTATTTATTTATTTTGAGAGACAGAAAGAGTGCACGTAATGCGAGTGGGGAGAGGCAGAGAGAGAGGGAGAGAATCCCAAATAGGCTCCGTGTTGTCAGCATAGAGCCCAACATGGGACTTAATCTCACAAACTGTGAGATCATGACCTGAGCCAAAATCAAGAGCTGGATGCTTAACCGACTGAGCCACCCGGTGCCCATAATTGACAGTTTAATTGATGGTGGCATGTGGGACATGGGGAGAGTAGTACCACTAAAAGACCTTTGGAAATATTATGGGTGGGACATTTGGCCAAGAAGAGCTACTGGAATTTAGTCATATTATACAAGGAAAGTTCCTCGAAGTAAAGAAAAATCCCACCCCAAATCTCAATAGATTGTCCTCTGTCTCTCTTGAATCCCACCAGAGTTCAAATGCCTGTGTCACATGCACTCCTTTATTTCTCCATCCTGAGGAGCCAACTTTATATTTTGAATATACAAAACATTAATACATTTAAAGAGCAATACTATAAAAATGTATATCAGGAAAGTCCCAAACCTGTCTCCATCCTTTCTATCCATTGTGCCCTTCCTCCTCTCAGGTAACCAATAGTATTAGTTCCTAGTGTATCCTTCCTGTGTTCCTTTTGTGCAATGTTTATTTTTTTCTTACACGAAAGTGTACATGCTATAGAACTCTTTCACACCTTGTTTTTTTCTCTTACCAACATCCTAGAAGTCCCTCCACATCAGTTCATAGAGTTTCTCCTCATTTTTTCAGCTGCATACTGCAAATCATTCCAATGTGTGATGGACCATACTCAATACTATGCTTAGATATTTAGGTAGTTTCCACTGTTGTACAATTACAAATGATGCTACAAAGATTAAATTTATATGTATGCCTTTTTCATACTGGAGCTGTAGGAAGTTTATCTTCAGGATAAACTCCTTTGGGTGGGGTTGCAGTTCAAACAACAGATGTGCAAACAGTCCTGTTAGTTATTGTCAAATCCCCCTGCACTGGAGTTTTGCTCTCAACTCAATCACTAGGGTATAGAGCAAAGGTCCGTTTCCCCACAACTTTACCAAGGGTGTATGGTCAAACTTGAATTTTTGCCAATCTCTGAGTTAAAAAATTGCTTCTCAGCGTAGCTTTAATTTGTGTTTAAGGGTCATTTGTATATCTTTTTTGTGAACATTTATTTTGTTCATTTGCTAATGAATCTTTATTTTTAATAGTTTTTTATATTTTTATTTTTAATAGTTTTTAAAATTAGATATATTTTCCCTTTCTCCATGTTTCACTGTCTACTCAACCAAAGCAACTCTGTCCAAATGGACCCCTTTTTCTGTCTCTCCTACTGGGCTTAGCCAATTCACATACCTGCTACCTCCAGCTCCCAGACCGCTTCCCTAGAGAAGTTGCTGGAGAGGAAACGGCACCCATACAGGCCTTCATCAGCAGGAATGATGCTATGGAGCTGCAGGTTCACACTACCATCCATGATATCATCTTTGAGGAGTTTGGTCCTGTTTTGGAACTGCACCATCTGCTGGCTGTAGAGCTCCTGCCGCCCCTGGTACAGGTGTACCACGTCAGAGGTCCTACTCCGGAACCAGCGGATCTCCATATCTTCAGCGTCCAGGTATGGTGACAGGTGGCATGAGAACTCCACTTCTTCCCCCACAAGTGCCAGGATGGATTCCCCAGGGCCTACCACCCTGACCTCCTCTAGGATGAGAAGCCACAACAACAACCCAAATTAGTTCTCATCAAAGAAAAATTTTTATCACATTCCTTTGCAGCTCAGAAATCTAAAGCAAACCATTCAAATGACAAAAGTAAGACACTTTACAGGACAACAGCTTGTCTTGGCTTCTTGAGCAAATAATTGTCACAAATATACCAGGTTAAAATATACACAAGGGATATTACAACGAGATACAATGTGTGGTGCTGGACTGGTAATTGGTTTGAACCAATCAGCTGCAAATGTTGTTTTGGGGACAATTATGTAAACATGGTCAGGGAAAAGGGATCTTGCTCCCCGCCGCCCAAAAGAGCAAGTTTTGAAACCATATATACACTATTCTTTAATTTGATTAAAAATGACGTATTTGCATAAAAACATGTGTAGGAAAAAAAGGTCTGAAATGAGATATACCAAACGGGTGATGGTGATAATTTCTGCATGATGGAAATAACTATTTTCTTATTTTTTCCTTCTCTGATTTTTAAATTTTTTAATAATGCATACGTACAGCTTCTCTAATAACAAAAGGTATTAACATAATCTATGGGGGCTCCTTGCTTCATGGATTTTCTCATCTAAAGGCCAAATCTTGCCTTCAAGATTTTTATTTATTAGACTTTTTTATTTGATCACCCTCTTTTTAAAAAAAAATTAAATGTTTTTTATTTATATCTGAGGGAGAGACAGAGAGAGAGCGAGAGAGAGAGAGAGAGAGAGAGAGAGCAGGGGAGGGTTAGAGAGGGAGGGAGATAGAGAATCCGAAGCAGGCTCCAGGCTCTGAGCTAGCTGTCAGCACAGAGCCTGATGCAGGGCTCGAACTCACGAACCATGAGATCATGACCTGAGCCGAAGTCGGACGCTTAACTGACTAAGCCACCCAGATGCCCCTTGATCACCCTCTTAAATGGTGTCTCCATGTGGTCCCTCTACTCCTTGTTTTCTGCAATTTCCATAAGAGTTACCAGTCCCACTGCAGTCCCTTTGCAGTACTGTTTCCTGCTACTAAGCATGCCCTCACTCTTCTTTCTGGCTTCACCTTTTCTGGTACCTCTTTCTTTTCCTTTGAAGCTCAGTTAAAACCCAATCCCAGAACTCACCTCCCCCTTTTAAAAATAGTTTATTGTCAAGTTGGTTTCCGTATAACACCCAGTGCTCATCCCTACAAGTGCCCTCCTCCATGCCCATCACCCCCCTTCCCCTCCCCTCCACCCCCATCAGCCCTCCGTTTGTTCTCAGCATTCAAGAATCTCTCATGGTTTGCCTCCCTCCCTCTCCCTCACTATTTTTCCCCTTCTTCTCCCCCACAGTCCTCCGTTAAGTTCCTCCTAATCCTCCTATACGTACAAACATATGGTATCTGTCCTTCTTTGCCTGACTTGCTTTGCTCAGCATAACACCCTCGAGTTCCATCCATGTTGCTACACATGGCCAGATTTCATTCTCATTTCTCATGTAGTATTCCATTGTATAGATCAACCACATTTTCTTGATCCATTCATCAGTTGATGGACACTTAGGCTCTTAAAAATAGTTGTGATGAACCAAAACTCCCCTTTTTTTTTTAAATATTTATTATTATTATTTTTTTTTACAAATAGTTTATTGTCTCATTGGTCTTTCCTACTCTTCACTTTGCTCACAGAATATAGTGGTGATTTTTTTTTTTTTTTGGTTCACTCCATTTGAGACTCCTTACTGCCCTCTGCGTATAGCCCTAACACACTTCCTACCAGCTTCCCTTTTCAGGTTATCTCAAGCTGTCTCTTCACCCACACCTGATGCCTGGCCCTCTTCCTGAGGGCATTGCCTGCCTCAGTTTACCCTCCATTTGTCATCTTCTTGAAAAATATGTATACTTAAAGAGTCCACTCAAACAGTACTTCCTCTCCAGGGTTCTTCTTGGCTTTTTGGAGAAGACAAGTTTGTCTCTTAGCTGTGCCCACAAACCTTTGGTTATGTTTCTCTTGCAGTCTTAGTCACATGCTGAACAGCTTTTATGTCGCATCTATCCCCCGTCTCTTGACCTTCTTAAGGACCTAGTATGTGCCTCGTCATTTTGGTATCCCTGGTTTCCAGCTCAGGGAATTAGAAAATTATATTTGCATAATTAGTTTATACTCTTTTGGCTGCTTCTTTCATGAGAGTTGTTAAGCCTGAAGTCCTTCCTGCCCTTCAAAAGCTACAGCTTATATATGGGAGTGGAGCACCTGACATGGCCTGATAGGGTATGGATTTCAGCTCTGGGAGCACCTGGCAGGAAAGGTGGGCAGAAGTGGAGGTGTTCATGGCCTGGCTGGCTGGGCTGCAGGTTTGACATACTACCTGAGTTCATCTCTCCAGGCTCAAGGAGAAGAAGGAGATGCATGAAGAAGAAGAGATTTCTGGGTAGAGGTACTTGCTGGGAGAAGTCTGGCAAGACTGGGAAATCCACCATTTCTTCTCAGTAGTGTGGGCCACCTGGAGAGGAACAAAGAGATGCTGGAATGGATGCAAGAGAGCTGGAACAGACCAGCAGGCCTAAGGTCTGTTGCTGTCTCAATTATTTTTTATAATTAGCTTTTAAAATAGTTCTTACTAATCTCAATGCCTGGCTTCTTTTAAACCATAACCGGATGTGAGAGCTATTTCTAATCTTACCAGGTATCACTGCTAGTGGTGCTCCTGGACATGCTTGGACTCATGAAGCTGCAAGGAGACAAGGCCAAAGGGTCCCAGAGGAAATAAATTCTCAAGTTTGCATTGTTTAGATTCAGGAATAGAGCCACACATTGTGTATGGGCGCAGCTGGGATTGAGTGACTTTCCCCAAACAAAAGGAAATCTATAAGGACTCTCAGAGGCATTTTCATTCTCCCTGACCTACTTCCCTTTGGCCTAGAACATCAGGTACACAAACAGAGGAACAGACACAGAGTTCTGACGTGGGATTTTTCAGAAGTGAGATGCATGCCTGGCATCAGCCTGCCAGCTCCAACAACAGCTGAGATGCCTTCATCCAGTCCTAAAACCTCAAGTGGAGATTCCACGAGGTCAGCTAGTGACTTTTCCTGTCTCTGGAAGATGTCTCTTCTAGGCCACATTAATGGGGTCGTCCTATCTAGCCACATCCCCCATTAAGGGTCTAATAGACCCATCTCTAGCATTGGCAAGGGACGTCGCCTTTCAGTCCTAAAACTCCCATGGGACCTGCAGTAACATTTCACAGTTTGATAGCCAGGGAGTGTGGGCAGCCCATACATCCTGGAAGACATACAATCTTTCCACATCTCTCCTCAGTTTAGTGGTGGGACTTTATGCAGGTTCTATAACTGGCTGAACCTCGATTTCTTTGCCTGAACAATGGAAGAAACCAATGCTGACTCAGGGGCCATTAAGCCTTCCATGGGAGTGCTAGGTGCTCTTTAATAAATAAGAGCCAGCACCTCTCTCTGTCTCCACCTTCCAAACTTCTTGTTCTCTATCTTCTTTCAGAAACTGCACCCTTCTCCTTTAGCTCCATCATAGTACCCACAAGGGGAAGGCAGATTTATTCAGCCTCTCCCAGTCTCCCCTTCTCCCTTTTCTGTCACCCCACCCCTTTGCTTTATTCTCCTTCTTCTGAAAACATGTTCTTGATGTTCTGTGACTGAAAAACCTTACCCACACGGTAATAGCATCATTAGGGTATAAAGACTGTAAAAGCTGCTGGATCCTATAGCAGAGGAGTGGTCAGAGGAGGTCTATAGTAAGTTAATGGTGTGTGTAAGTTGAGGGGAAGGGAAAATTCCTGAACTGGAAGGACCCAGCCAATGGGAATACAACAGTGAGTGGGTAATGACCTGTGAAGCCCTCCCCTCCTAGAATTCACATGCAGGTGGGCAGGCAGAAGGACAAGTTAGAACAGCTGTATTAATGCTTCAAAAGGGATCCTTCAGCAGAAGAAGGTCAGAGATTCCCCCAGAGAGGGCTTGGCTACTTTGATGGCCAGTAGCTATTGGAACCACTAGTCACAATAACCAGCATAAATGGAGGCCATGGGCTAAGGTGCAGGTTCTGGCCAGACAGTCCAGACTCTTGTCCTTTTGACTGATGGAAAGAAACTGGCAGCAAAATACTCCAGAATAGGGAGATAACCCTGGCTTTGCATTTTCTATCCCTCTCCCTGTTCTCTTCTCTTCTATTTTATGGCTCAGTGTTTTCTGGACTCTCAAGATAGAGCCCCATGAAGGCAATGCCATGAGTGTATATTAGGACCAGCTAGTACTCTGCAAAACATGAGGAGCTCATATAGTATTTATGGATCGATTTAGATCAGTCAGATTTTTAGGAATCAGTCAAGACTTGTTTTAGGTGGTAACTCAGGTTCTCCTACCACACAGCGACTGAGCATTAGACAGGCTCATAGTTAGGGACTGGCATGCCTCAGAAGAGGAGCGCATGGCCCGCTTTCCCCACCTCTTGGGGGACAGTCAGTGCATTTCAGGCCCAGGAATTATTAGTGGGACCGCAGTTCTCTGTTGTGATACACCCATGTGAATTTCTTCACTCGGGCTGCATGGGAAGGAGGTCATACATACATACATACATACATGTGTGCATGCACACACACACAGGCATACCTGTGCTTATGGTTACAGTAATAAAAACTAATATAAATTGAGCACTTACTATTATTATTATCATCACTAATAAGTCTGAACCACAGATAATGAAACTGAGGCACAGGAAGGCTAGGCAGTTTGCTCACATACAAAGCTAGGAGGTGGTGAGGGGCGCCTGGGTGTCTCAGTCGCTTAAGTGTCCGACTTCGGCTCAGGTCATGATCTCACTGTTCGTGGGTTCGAGCCCCACGTTGCGCTCTGTGATGACAGCCAGCTCAGAGCCTGGAGCCTGTTTCAGATTCTGTATCTCCCTCTCTCTCTCTGATCCTCACTTGCTTTCCCTCTCTCTCTCTCCGCCCCCCGTTTCTGAAATAAATAAAAATATTTTTAAATTTTTTTTTTTAAAAGCTAGGAGGTGGTGGAGTGGGGAGGGAGACAAACTTTCACTTGTCTGGATAGGTTCCTCACCAGTTGTGTTGTTTATCAGGGCTGGATGCACCCTCACTTTTCCTATCCTCCAGAACATGATTTCTGTTAGGGATCACCTGACTATAGCATTCACAGATCTCACATGCAGTGAAGAATTAGACTGAGTCCCCAGGTGTGAGCCACAAGACCAAGCTAAGCATGAACAATCAAGCAACCAATGAATAAAAACCCAAATCTCCCACTACTGATAAAACAACTCAAAACTGGAGTCTCCCTCAGACCTTCTGAAAAGCATCTTCTTGGACAGGAGGGACACGCCTTTTCTCCCAATGTACAAGGCATTGAAACACCTTAAATTGGAGGGAGACCGGTGATTTCCTGAAGGACTTCAGAGGAGCTGAATTCCAGTTAGTGCCCTAATGGGCCCCACTTCTTTCCACTACTGCCTGAAGTTTACCCTTTCTGTTCTCACTGTCTAGCTTAAAAGTTCTGATCCTCACTTAAGTGCACGTACCCTGTGAGGGGAGACACTTTCAGATCTCTGCTATTTACACCACAGTGTAAATGGATTGTGGTCCATTTCTGGTGAGGAGGTTTTGCTGGGGACAGAGTCTAGAGACATAGGAAGATGGAAGATGGGGGAAGATGGAAGACCCAGTGAGGAGAAGGACAGCCAGAAAGAGAGTCTTGGGTGGGAGCCAACCTTTGCAAGTGGGGCATATTCTCTATATTCTCCCAGATACTCTGGGATGTCCCCTGAAGACACTCGGAGGAGTAAGGGTTTCACACACTTAAGATGAAGAAATGCCACCACCCTCCACCTAGGGAGGCAGCCCATTTCTCTCTTTCCTTCTTTTCTTCTCATTTTCTCCCTGGCCTCACTCCAACCCTACCCCAATCTTCTCTTTCTGCTTCTCCAATTCCTAGATAATACCTGATGTTCCCTTAGTCTGCATTCCCTCAGCTCTTAAGTATCTCTCTAAAGATTATTTTTTTTTGCTCTTACCACTCCCATGAGCTTGGGCTGTGTAACAGCAGTGTGTTTGTCCTTCTCCCGTTCCTGCATCTCAAGCTGTACACCTTGAGGGGTAGAGTACTCTCCCACCCTCTCCCCCTCCAGTACCCACTGCAATGTCTTGCCTTCCACAAGCTGTCAATTATGCTCACTGGCTTACTCTTGTTTGATTTCAATTGGCCCACAAGAGGATTTCCACCCCTAATCTCCAAAGTAGATGAACTGCCTCAAGAAAGGACTTCAGGAAGCCCGCACTGGGGGATGAAGACTATCAGAATCCTACCTCCTCAGGTGGACCTGCCTGAATGAATATCTCCTGCTGTCCGCACTTGAAACAATCAATTCTGAAGCCAGATTTAGCCTATAAAATGACACCAACCCATCTTGTCTTTTCTTCCAAACTATTGTTTTCTGCTTTCCATTCTGAAAGGTAAGGGTTTAGACAGCTGTTGAGAATAAGCCACGTACCTGGCAGGAAGCAGCAAGGGTCTGAAATGGCAGATGATTCCTGGTGATCTTAGCTCCCTGCAAAAGACATGACTGTGGTAAAATGTCTTGGTCTCAGATACTAAGGTCCCCTGGACATGAACTTGCAGCTAAGTTCAGGGGACCAACCCATCTGTGACAGGATTACCCACCCATCTTCTACCTTAAAACATATGCTGTTTGCTCTGCCCTTTGTTATATAAAAAGATAGAGAGAACAAAACGAGGAAGTCTCTGTCATATCCTGTTTCCGTGAGAAAAATTATGAATTGGTATTTCCATAGACAATATCCCCCTAAGGTCTTAGAAGGAGAGGAAAGGTAGCTGGAAGCTTTGCAGAGACTTTGAATTGCAGAGGCTCAGAGCAGGGAGAAAATACTCCAGTTGGTTGCCTGAGATTTGGGGAGACCCAAGGAGACAAGATGTCCATCTTCAGCTAGCCCCTCTCTTCTCAATGTCACAGAGAAAGATGCAGAGACTGGACTGGACTATGCATTAATGGCTGGTACCCAACTTTTAACCAGCTACACTGTTCTCTGCATGGCAAGGGCAGTAAAGAAAATAGCCTGGTAGCATTGCCATAAGTAAAACCTGCAAGAGCTATTCACATACACCTTGGAAATAGAGTAGGGCACTGGACTGAAATTTCTCCAATGGAGTGGAGCTCAAAAAGGAAGATACAAGCACATTTAACCCCACCCCATTACCATAGGCCACAGTGTAGCCACGTGGTTGTACACCTCACTGATATCCTTCCTAGGGGACAGGCCAGAGCTGGGGCACAGGTTACCTCAGGTACATGCAGGATACTCTCAAGGACTCCTGGAAATGCCTGATTGCTTGTGGAGGGGCCTGTGAAGGAACCAGGGCTTTGAGTAAGTGGAGGTGAGAACAGTGAGTTGAAGGTGACATTCCATGTGCAGGCAGGCTGGTGCATGCATCACAGGCTTATGTATGCATAAAGATGTCCTAGGATCGCAAAGGGGCTGTGCAGCAAGCTCAAAAGGTGACTCCAGGTCCCTGGAGCTAGATAAATAGAGGAGAGCTCAGGAAAAGATTAAACATAAAATGAGCACTGAACAAGATCAGGAGCAGGAAAATGATGAAGACAAGGGGAAGATGACAGACATTCTAAGTGGAAGTGGGTGGTAGGGATGTGTAGGGTAGGAAAAGGCTATGGGCTTGCTCTGACAGTTTATGAAACTCACCAGTAGAAGGGAAGGCGGAATAAAAATATGAAGTGAAGTAAGTCAGACACCATGATTTAACTCATATGTGGAATTTAGAAACAAAACAAACAAGCAAAGGGAAAAAATGAGAGGGAGACAGTCAAAGCAAGAAACAGATTCTAAACTGTAGAGAATAATCTGATGGCTACCAGAGGGGAGGTTAGTAGGGGAATGGGTTAAATAGGTAATGGGGATTAAGGAGTGCACTTGTCATGATGAGCACTTGGTATTGTATGGAAGTGCTGAAACACTATATTGTGTACCTGAAATTAGTATAACACTGTATGTCAACAAACTAGAATTAAAATAAAAACTTAAAGTGAAAAAAATGGAATAAAACTGCAAAGAATCTTTCCTGTCACATAGTGAAATGGAAAGTTATTCTATGGACAGCCAAGAGCTATTTGGAAGTTGAAAGATGTGAAGTGATTCAGTCTAGAGAAGAAAAATGGTGACTGCACTGATAGGCTATTTGGGCTATTTGGCAACATTTATCTTGACCTTTTTATCGTCCTTCCCCTGGGGTCCTCCATGCTGGCTGGGGAAAAGAGTGACTGACACAGCAGAAATGACAAGGCCACAGGTAGAGTCCACTTCTGTGACTCTGGAGACAGCCATGCTGGGATGTGGAAGGCAGACCCCACCTATTACTGTCTGCACAGCAGACATCTCCTTGCATCTCCAGCAAGGACAGGGCCCTACGCCCCATCCACCAGCTGCATATGGTACCTCCATTTGAAGGCCTTAGGAAACACATAAAGGCCTGTATCCAAAAAAATTTAAAAAAAGGAAAGCAAGAAAAAAAAGAAAAAAAAAGATCTCTGTACTTCCAGAAGCTATAACTGGGGAGGGAAGGACTTCCACCTGGCCGTGGACAGTGGAGAACCCACCTCCTTAGAGCTTCTCCATCAAGTTATTTAAACAAAATTTCCTTGGTGTACACCAGCCCTCACCAGGATGTTGTCTGAGGGAACTTGGGGGTAGGCCAGTGACAGAATCCCCTCCACAGCACAAAGGCCACTCTCCAGCACAGCATGGGGGCACAAGAGGAGATGCAACAAAAGCCTTGCTGAATTCACAAGCGGGTGAACTAATCCTTCTCTGCCTAGGAAAGAGAGCAAAATAAATGACAATAAGAGGGGCTTATGATGAACTTGTGAACACAGAGGCAGGCTTGGAAAGGTTGGGGAGTCACCTCTTCTGAGTTTGGAAAAAAAAACACATTTTCTCTCATCTTCAGAGTCCTTACAGAAACGTGTGTCGCCTTTATCTTCACCTCTCAGCCTTCTTTCCTTTTATTTTCAGCCCCTAATCTTCACCAGTCAGCACCTGATACCATCATGTTCTGTCATATGGCATTCTACTCACCTCTTCTGTCAATCCATGCTCTTTCCCCAAGATCCTACTCATGACTCCTTCTTCCAGTGTCTTCATGGGTGAACTCTACCTCTCTTTGTATACAAATCTCTTCCTTTTCACTCTTCAAGTTGCCCCACATAATTTGAACTTGTATAAATGTCTCATAGGGACACATTTGTGTATGTCCTTATGTGGCTGTATTTTCATCTATAATTCTGGCTCCTGGATTTTAGGGACCAAGTCTCCTTGGCCCTTGCATATTCTCATACACCACCAAATTACTTCTTACAAAGGAAGCTAGTCAGTTGTGTGGATTAACATACAAAAGAGGAGACAATTATTAACAGAGATGGATTTTGCTCTGTACTATTCAGGGGCAGAAAGAATGGGTTTGCTAATTTCTCACCGCCTGCTCACCTCCACTCCACTCAGCCCAAAACATGCCTCCCTGAGCTTTCCTCATTACATAACTTCCTTTGGTGTTTTCCCAAAAGCTCAGACTTAAAGTCTTGTCCCTGTTGGCCAGCAGGTACCTGATGAGGGAAACAAAGTTATGAGAAATGTAGCTTAAATTAAGCTTCTTTACAGCTTACAGCCCACTGATAGACAACTGAAACATCCAGAGTGTGACCTTGCTCAAGCAACTCATGGCTGCCTTATTTCCTTAACCTTTGTGTTTTATTAAAGATTAAAAATAAACTTATGTTAACACTAGCTAGCTCCTCAAGGTCCTGAAAACCTTGCTTTCAAATTCCTAAAAGACTTACGCTATCCCTAACCCCCACTAACTTAAAAGGATATAGTCAGTCACTTCTCACAACTCCAGGGCAGCTCTTTCTGCCCACGCATCCTGTCACATGTTTTTGCACCAAAGATATCTCAAGAATTCTTTCTTAGCCATTTACTCAAGAACCCCATCATTTTTTGGTGCTCTTACATGGGAATTTGAGTATTTTCCTCTGCACACTGAGCGTTTCTGCAAACTTAAGGAGTACTTTCTCTTTTCTTCCTTTACTTTCATTTCAGGGGCTTTTTGAAGAGTAAGTCTTATTGGAACACTTTCATGTCAATTGCTTAGGCTGCAATCCTCTAGCCCATGACTACTTTGAAAGGAGGGGAAAGCCTGCCTTTTGGCTAGAAGTTAGTACCCTGGTCAGAACAGTAATAAGACTCAGAAACTTGATGCCCTCTCTTTATTCCTGTCCTTATACAAAGTTGTCCATTTTGGGCACAAGACAGCCACCTAAGTGACTAGCATGGCTGCCAATCTTAAGACTCCCATTTGAAGTTTCCTCCTTATTGGCCTAATGTGATCCCCTTCACATCTCTGGTCTAGCCATTCCTGGCTTTGGGACCTCCACTGGGAATGAGCCAAAACCAATACCAGATAGAAGTAAAATCCAACCATATCCTAGGGAAGTTGGCTGTAAAGACTATATGGGTTGGAACATAGCTGGGATAATGATGACTGATGGGAAAAATAAATCAACTCTGTATGTAGATGAGTAGGAGATAAGTAATAAGGAATGAAAATACATTTTTGTTGGGGCTCTTGGGTGGCTTAGTTGGTTAAGCGTCCGACTTTCGCTCGGCTCATGATCTCGTGGTTTGTGGGTTCGAGCCCCGCGTCGGGCTCTGTGCTGACTGCCAGCTCAGAGCCTGGAGTCTGTTTCAGTCTGTGACTCCCTCTCTCTCTGACCTTCCCCTGCTCACGCTGTCTCTCTCTCTCTCTCCTAGAAATAAATAAAACATTTTAAAAAAAAGAAAATACATTTTTGTTTAAGGTAAAAGAAAATAATTTTGTCCGAAATGAGACGCTTGTTTGCAGAAAATGGCTTAGGTCAAGATCTGAATGCAAAAAAAGTTGTAGAAGTTTCTTGAAGGAAAATCTTTGGAAAGCGATTTTATGTGTGGTTAGAATGGGCTAAGGTTGAAATGAATGGATTTTAAAAATGCACTGATACAAGATTGAAATTCTTCTTTTCTCTCTGTTCAAAAGACAGTTTTCTTGGATTGTGGATCTGCTCTTGATTTAAAAAAATGTAAACAAAGGCTTTTTCACTTTTAACTACTAGGACAAACAAAGCTTTATGTTTGTCTTTATCAGGTCTTTCATTACTTAGTTAAAACTTCTCAGTGTTTCAAGGTATCAGAGACAACACCACAAGTAATAATTCTACAAAGAACATAATGACTCTAAACCCATCAATTTCAGTAATAACACTGAATGTAAATGGGATAAATGTTCCCATTAAAAGCATTGGGTAGAAGAATGGATCAAAAATAAAATCCATCTGTTTGATGTCTACAAGAAACTCATTTTATTTATTTTTATTTTTTTATTAAAAATGGATTTATTAAGGTATGATATACATTCATGAAGTTAACCTATTTTCAGAGTGCAGTTCACAGATGTTTAGCAACTTTAAAGAGTTGTGGAACTATCATCACCATCCAGTTTTAGAACATTCCCATTATTGCAGAAAGATCCCTAGTGCCCATTTGCAGTAATTTCCATTTCCACCCCTAGCCCCAGGCAACCACTAATTTGTTTTCTATCTTTATAGATTTGCCTTTTCTGGATATTTCATATAATAGAATTTCATGTAAGTGGAATCATACAATATGTGTTCTTTTATGCCCTCTTGTTTCACTTAACATTATGTTTTTGAGATACACCATGTTGTAGCATATACAGTGCTTTGTTCCTTTTTGTTGCTGAATAGTACTCTCTCTTTTGGATACACAGTATTTTCTTTGTCCATTCAACAGTTTATGGACATATGAATTGTTTCCACTTTTTGGCTGTTTTGATTAATGTTGCTTTGAACATTTATATATAAGTTTTTATTTGAACATATGTTTTCAGTTCTCTGGGATGTATATCTAAGAATGGAATTGCTGGATTACATATTCATTCTATGTTTAGCCTTTTGATGATCTGTCAGATTGTTTTCCAAAGTGGCTGTACAATTTTGTATTCCTGTGAAGAGAGTATGAGTTCTAATTTCTCCAACGTCTGACCAACACTTGTTAATATCAATATTATTGATTATTATTGATTGTAGCCATCCTAGTGGGTGTATTTCCTTATGGTTTTAGTGTGCCTTTCCCAGCTGGCTGATGATGTTGAGACCGTTTCATGTGCTTATTGATCATTTCTATATCATTTTTTGGGGAAATGTTTATTCAGATCATTTGCCTTTAATGTAAATTGGATTGTCTTTTTTTAATCACAAGTTTTAAAAAGATGTATTCTAGATTCAAGTCCCGTATCAGGTATATGATTTGCCAATATTTCTTCTAGTTTGTGGCTTGTCTTTTTTTTTTTTTTACAAATAGTTTATTGTCAATTTAGTTTCCACATAACACCCAGTGCTCATCCCCACAAGTGCCCTCCTACATGCCCATCCCCCCCTCCCCTACATCCATCAGTCCTCAGTTTTTGTCAGCATTTTGTCAAGAGTTTCTCATGATTTGCCTCTCTCCCTTTCCCCCACCATTTCCCCCTTCTTCTCCCCCTTGTTCCTCAGCTAAGTTCCTCCTAATCCTCCTATATGTGCAAACATATGATATTTGTCCTTCTCTGCCTGACTTATTTCACTCAGCATAACACCCTGAAGGTCCATCCATGTTGCTACACATGGCCAGATTTCATTCTTTCTCATTGCCATGTAGTATTCCATGGTGTAGATAAACCATATCTTACAAGAAACTCATTTTAGACCTGAGGACACCTTCAGGTTGAAAGTAAGGGGATGGCTGGGGCGACTGGGTGGCTTATTCGGTTAAGCGTCCGACTTTCGCTTAGGTCATGATCTCGCGGTTCGTGGGTTCGGGCCCCGCGTCGGGCTCTGTGCTGACTGCCAGCTCAGAGCCTGGAGCCTGTTTCAGTCTGTGACTCCCTCTCTCTCTGACCCTCCCATGCTCACGCTGTCTCTCTCTCTCTCTCCCAATAAATAAAACATAAAAAAAAATTGAAAGTAAGGGGATGGAGAACTATCTATCATACTACGGGAAGTCAAAATAAAGCTGGAGTAGTTAAATTTATAACAGACATACTGGACTTTAAAATAAAAGCAGTAACAAGGAATGAAGAAAGGCATTATATAATAATGACAGTTTCTATCCATCCGGAAGAGCTAACGATTATAAATGTCTATGCATCAAATACAGAAGCACCTAAATACATAAAAACAATCACAAACAGAAACAATCTTATGGATAAGAATGTGCTAATTGCAGGGGACTTTAATACTCCACTTACAGCAATGGATAGATCAACTAGACAGAAAATCACTAAAGGAACAATGGACTTGAATGACACATTGGACTAGATGGACTTGACAGATATATTTAGAGCTCTACATCCTGAGGCCATGAAATTAACTTTCTTCTCAAGTGCGCATGGCACATTCTCCAAAATAGATCACATACTAGGACATAAAGCAGCCCTCAAAAAATGTAAAAGAATTGAGATCATACAATGCACATTTTCAAAAGATCACAATGCTATGAAACTTGAAGTAAACCACAGTGGAAGAAGTTTGGAAAACCTCCAAAAACATGGAGGTTAAAGAACATTCTACTAAAGAACGAATAGGCCAATCAGGCATTTAAGGAAGAAATTAAAAAATATATGGCAACAGGGGTGATGGGGGGAGGGGAAGGGGGATGGGCATGGGGGAAGGTACTTGTTGGGATGAGCACTGGGTGTTATATGTAAACCAACTTGACAATAAACTATCAAAAAGTTACTAACCAACTTGACAATAAACTATCAAAAGTTCCATATATATATATATATATAAAAATGAAAATGAAAATACAACAATTCTAACTCTATGGGATGTGGCAAAAGCAGTCCTACGAGGAAAGCACATTACACTCCAGGTCTATTTCGAGAAATTAGAAAAAGCACAAATGCAAAATCTAACAGAGCACCTAAAGCAATTAGAGGGAGAGCAAAAAGAACACCCCAAACCCAGTAGAAGAAGAGAAATAATAAAAATCAGGGCAGAAATAAACAATATAGAATCCAAGAAAACAGCTGAACAGTGCAATGAAACCAAGAGTTGGTTTTTTGAAAAAATAAACAATTGACAAACTTGTAGCCAGGCTTCTCAAATAGAAAAGAGACAGCACTCAAATAGACAAAATCATGAATGAAAATGAACTTATTACAATAAATTACTCAGAAATAGAAGGAAGTATCAGGGAATACTATGAAAAATTATATGGTAACAAACTGGACAACTTAGAAGGAATGGACAAATGCCTAAACACACACTCACTACCAAAATTCACAGGGGAAGAAATAGAAAATCTGAACAGACCCATAACTAGTGAAGATATTGAATCCGTTATCAAAAATCTCCCAAAAATAAGAGCCCTGGGCCAGATAGCTTCCCTGGGGAATTCTACCAGACATTTAAAACAGAATTAACACCCATTCTTCTCAAGCTATTTCAAAAAATAGAAATCGAAGTAAAACTTCTGGACTCATTTTATGAAGCCATCATCACTTTGATTCTAAAGCCAGACAGAGACCCAGCAAAAAAGAGAACTACAGGCCAATATCCTTGATGAATACGGATGCAACAATCCTCAACAAGATAGTTGCAAATCGAATTCAACAGCATATAAAAATAATTATCCACCATGATCAAGTGGGATTCATTCCTGGGTAACTGGGCTGGTTCAATATTGGAAATCAATGTGATACATCACAGCAACAACAACAAAAAGATAAAAATCATATGATCCTGTCCATAGATGCAGAAAAAGCATTTGACAAAATACAGCATACTTTCTTAATAAAGACCCTCGAGAAAGTCGGGTTAGAAGGAACTTACTTAAACATCATAAAAGCCATCTATGAGAAGCCCTCAGCTAACATCATCCTCAGCGGGGAAAAACGGAGAGCTTTCCCCCTGAGATCAGGAACACGACGGGGATGTCCACTCTCAACACTATTGTTTAACATAGTGCTGGAAGTCCTAGCATCAGCCATCGGACAACAAAAGGAAATTAAAGGCAGTAGAATTGGCAAAGAAGAAGTCAAACTTTCATGTTTTGCAGATGACATTAGACTCTACATAGAAAAACCAACAGACTCCACCAGAAGCCTACTAGAACTGATCCAAGAATTCAACACAGTTGCAGGGTACAAAATCAACGTACAGAAATAGTTTGCATTTTGCATCGTAGCAAAAGAAAGAGAAATCAAGAAACTGATCCCATTCACAATTGCACAAGAAACCATAAAATACCTTGGAATAAACCTAACCAAGGATATAAGAGATCTGTATGATGAAAACTATAGAAAACTTATGAAGGAAATTGAAGAAGATACAAATAAATGGAAAACATTCCATGCTCATGGATTGGAAGAATAAATATAGTTAAAATGTCATTAGTACTCAAAGCAATCTACACATTCAGTGCAATTCCAATCAAAATAGCACCAGCATTCTTCTTAAAACTAGAACAAACTATCCTAAAATTTGTATGGAACCACAAAAGACTCTGAATAGCCAAAGTAATATTGAAGAAGAAAACCAAAACAGGAGGCACCACCATCCCAGATTTTAGCCTCTACCATACAAGACAGTATGGTATTGGCACCAAAACAGACATATAGACCAATGGTATAGAATTCAGAACTCAGAACTGGACCCAAAAGTATACAGCCTACTAATCTTTGACAAAGCAGGAAAGAGTATCCAATGGAAAAAGGACAGCCTCTTAAACAGATGGTACTGGGAGAACTGGACAGCAACATACAGAAGAATAAAACTAGATCAATTTCTCACGCCATACACAAAAATAAACTCAAAATGGATAAAGAACTTGAACGTGAGACAGGAAACCATCAAAACCCTAGAGGAGAAGTCAGGAAATAACCTCCTTGACCTCCACCGCAGCAATTTCTTACTTGACACATCCCCAAAAGCAAGGAAATCAAGAGCAAAAATAAACTATCGGGACCTCATCGAGATGAAAAGCTTCTGCACGGCAAAGGATACAATCCGTAAAACCAATAGGTAACCAACGGAATGGGAAAAGATAGTTGCAAATAACATATCAGATAAAGGGTTAATATCCAAAATCTATAAGAACACACCAAACTCCACACCCGAAAAACAAACAACCCAGTAAAGAAATGGGCAGAAGATGTGAACAGACACTTCTCCAAAGAGGACATCCTGATGGCCAACGGACACATGAAAGGATGCTCAGCATCCCTCCTCATCAGGGAAATGCAAATCAAAACCACACTGAGATACCACCTCACGCCAGTCAGAGTGGCTAAAATGAGCAAATCAGAGAACTCTAGATGCTGGCAAGGGTGTGGAGAAACGGGCACCCTCGTACACTGTTGGTGGGAATGTCAACTGGTGCAGCCCCTCTGGAAAACAGTGTGGAGGTTCCTCAGGAAATTAACAATGGAACTCCCCTATGACCCAGCAATAACACTGCTAGGGATTTATCCATGGGATACAGAAATGCTGATGCCTAGGAGCACATGTACCCCAATGTTCATAGCAGCCCTCTCAACAATAGCAAAAACATGGAAAGAGCCTAAGTGTCCGTCAATGGACAAATGGATCAAGAAGATATGGTTTATCTACACAATGGAGTACTACATGGCAATGAGAAAGAATGAAATCTGTCCATGTGTAGCAACATGGATGGAACTTGAGAGTGTTATGCTGAGCAAAAGAAGTCAGGCAGAGAAGGACAGCTACCGTATGTTTGCACGTATAGGAGGATTAGAAGGAACTTACCGGAGGACCGTGAGGGAGATGAAGGGGGAAAATAGTGAGGGAGAGAGAGGGAGGCAAACCATGAGAGACTCTTGGATGCCGAGAACAAACTGAGGGCTGATGATGGTGGGGAGTGGGGAAGGGAGCTGATGGGCATGGAGGAGGACACTTGGGATGAGGACTGGGTGCTTTTGGAAAACAACTTGACAATAAACTAGTTATAAAAAAAATTTACAATAGAACTACAGTACACCCCAGCGACCGCACTAATAGGTATTTTATCAAGGGATCCAGGTATGCTGTTTTGAAGGGACACATGCCATCCAATATTCATTGAAGCACTATCAACAGGAACCAAATCATGGAAATAACCTAAATGTCTATCAGCTGGTGAATGGATCAAGAAGATGTGGTTTACCTATACAATGGAATAGTACATGGCAAAGAGAAAGAATGAAATCTGGCCATTTGTAGCAATATGGACGGAACTAGAGGTTGTTATGCTAAGTGAAAGAAGTCAGGCAGACAAAAGCAGATATCATATGTTTTCGCTCATGTGTGTAACAGGAGGAAATTAACAGAGGATCATGAGGGTGGGGTAGGGAAAAATAGTTAAGGAGAGGGAGGGAGGCAAACCATAAGAGAGTCTTCAGTACTGAGAACAAACTGAGGGTTGATGCAGGTGGGGAAGAGGGGGAAAGGAGTGATGGGCATTGGAGGAGGGCACTTGTTGGGATGAGCACTGGGTGTTTTATGGAAACCAACTTGGCAAGAAACGATTAAAAAAACCCTAAAAATTAAAAAAAGAATTTCTGTCCTCCCAATGCGTGAGTATGCAATGTCTTACGATTTATTTGCATCATCTTCAATTTCTGTCACCAGTGTTTTATAGTTTTCAGTGTGTAGGTCCTTGACCTCTTGGGTGTGGTTTATTCTTAGATATCTTATTGGAGAGATATGTAAATAGGAGAGAGTCTCTCTCTCTTGGAGAGACTGTAAATAGGACACATTGCTGAATTTCTGTTTTGCTGCATCATCATTGGTGTATAGAAATGCAACAAATTTCCGTACATTGATTTTGTATTCTGCAACTTTCCTGAATTCCTCAATCAGTTCAAACAGTGTTTCACTGGTCCTTTGGGTTTCCTGAATGGAGTATCCTGTCGTCTGGAGAGAGCGAAAGTTTTACTTCTGCCTTGCCAATTTGCATGCCTTTTATTGCTATTTGTTGTCTGATTGCTGTGGGTAGAAAGGCTAGTACTATGTGAAGTAACCGTGGTGAGAGTGGATATTACTGTCTTCTTCCAGAAAGTAGAGGAAAATCTGTCTTTCCCCACTGAGAATGATATTAATTGTTTTAGTTATGGGTTTGCCACAGATGGCCTTTATCATGTTGACTTATGTTCCCTCTATCCCTACTTTGTTGAGGGTTTTTATCAACAATGGATGCTGTACTTTGTCAAATGCATTTTCTCTCTATATTGAAATGTCCAAATAGTCGTTATCATTTCTTTTATTAATGTGGTGTATTACGTTGATTGATTTGTGACTCTTGAATACCCAGGAATAAATCCCGCTTGGTCATGTGGAATGCTGTTTTGTTTTGCTTTGTTTTGTTTTGTTTTGTTTTGTTTTTGATTTGTTTTGCTTTGTTTTGCTTTGCTTTGCTGTCTTTTGTTCCTTGGTTGGTTTGCTTTTTTTTTTTTTTTAATATTTTTATTTATTTCTAGGAGAGAGAGAGAGACAGCGTGAGCAGGGGAGGGTCAGAGAGAGAGGGAGTCACAGACTGAAACAAGCTCCAGGTTCCGAGCTGGCAGTCAGCACAGAGCCCGACGCGGGGCTCGAACCCACGAACTGCGAGATCATGACCTGAGCGAAGTCGGACGCTTAACCGACTAAGCCACCCAGGCACCCCATTGGTTGGTTTGCTTTTAATGTAATGTTGGGTTTGATTTGCTAGTCTTTTATGGAGAAGTTTTGCATCCATCTTTATCAGAGATATTGGCTCAGAGTTAACCTTTTTGAGTGGAGATTTTATTGACTTTTGATCTCAGAGTAAGGTAACCTCAGCATGAACTTCAAAGATTTCCTTCCTTTTCTAATGTTTGGGTATTTTGAGTGTATAGGTATTAGTTCTTTCAGTACTTGGCAGAATTCACCTATGGAGCCACTGGGCCTGGACTTTTGTTTGTTGGAAGGTTTTTGATTAATGATTCCATTTCCTTGCAGGTTATTCAAGTTTTCTATGTCTTCCTGTCTCAGTTTTGACCTTTTCGCATTTCTAGGAATTTGTTCATGTCTTCCAGGTTGTTGACCTTGCTGGCATTTAGTTTTCATAATAGGCTCTGATTCTTTTTTTACGTCTGTACTGTTGGTTGTTATTTCTCCTTTTGTACTTGTGATTTTATTTATTGGGTGATTCCTTTATCTTTTTGAGTATTCTGGCTATAGTTTGCTCAGTCTTCTTAACTTTTTCACAGAAATGACTTTGTTTTATTTTAAGTTTATTTCTTTACTTTGAGAGAGGCAATGACAGTGTGAGTGGGGGAGGGACAGAGAGAGGGGGAGAGAGGCAATCCCAAGCAAGCTCTGCATTGCCAGCTCAGAGACCAATGTGGGGCTCAAATTAACAAAATTGGGAGATCATGATCTGAGCCAAAACCAAGAGACAGGTGCTTAACTGACTGAGCCACCCAGGCACCCCAGAAATAACTTCTGATTTCAGTGATCCATTCAATTTTGTTTTCTTTTCTTTTCTTTTATCTTCTTAGCTTCTATGACATCTACTTCTATTCTAATCTTTATTATTTCCTTTCCTTCTTCTGGATTAGGCTTCATTTGCTGTTTTCCACCCTACGTCCTTTAGCTTAAGGTTTGCCTTTCTTCATGAGGTAGGTCTGTGTTGGTATATACTTCCCTCTTCGGATGTGTTTTGCTGTATTGCAAAAGTTTTGGACTATTGTGTTTTCATTTGCACTGTTTCCATGTTTTTTTACAAACGTATTCTTTGATTTCCTGGTCGATCCATTTCTTGTGTAGTAGCCTGTTGTTTAACCTCCACATCTTTATGGTCTTTGTAGACTTTTAAAAAGATCTATTTTACTTTCAGAGATGAAAGCTAGCAAGGGAGGGGCAGAGAGGGAGCGACAGAATCCCAAGCAGGTTTGGTGTTGTCAGTGCAGACGCAGATGTGGGGCTTGATACCTCAAACTGTGAGACTATCACCTGAGCCGAAATCAAGGGCAGACACTGGGGCACCTGGACGTCTCAGATGCTTAAGCCTCAGATTTCAGTGCTGGTAATAATCTCATGGTTTGTGGGTTTGAACCCTGTGTCAGGCTTTATGCTGTCTGTTTAGAGCCTGGAGCTTGCTTCCACTTCTATATCTCCCTCTCTCATGCCCATCCTTCTCTCTCTCAAACACACACACACACACACACACACACACACACACACACACACACACACACACACACACACACACAGAAGTAATCCTTACAAAAGATAGAGAGAGAAAGACAGTCAACCAACTGAGTCACTGAGGTGCCTCATGATTTTTAAAACTGTGTTTGACTTCAAGTACTCTAGTGTTTTGGTTAGAAATGGTGCATGCTGTTACTTCAATAGTTTGTATTAGTTAAGGCCTGTTTTGTGACCGAATATGTGATCGATTCTGGAGGATTATTCATGTGCACTTCAATTGAATACGTATTCTCCTGTTTAAGGATGGACTGTTCTGAATATATCTTTTAAGTCTATCTGATCTAATGTGTCCCCCAAAGCCTTTGGTTTACTGTTAATTTTCTGTTTTGATGATCTGCCCGATGCTGTACATAGGGTGTCAATGTCCCCTACGTTTATCATATTATTATCAAATAGTTCCACTATGTTTGTTATGAGTTGTTTTGTATATTTTGGGGCCTTCATGCTGGGTGCATACATATTTACAATTGTTACATCTGGATGGATTATCCTCTCTATATTGATATAGTGGCCTGCTTTGCTCTTGTGACAGTCAAGTGTGTCTGAAACAAGTATTGTTACTCTTGTTTTTGTTTTGGATGGATTCTTTCTTCTACAGGTTCCAATCTACTGTTGATACTGTCCAGTATAATTTTCACTTCAGTTACTGTCTTTTCAACTCCAATTGGACTTCTTTTTTTTTTTTTTAAGTTTTTTTTTTAATGTTTTATTTATTTCTAGGAGAGAGAGAGAGAAACAGCGTGAGCAGAGGAGGGTCAGAGAGAGAGGGAGTCACAGACTGAAACAGGCTCCAGGCTGACAGTCAGAACAGAGCCCGACGCGGGGCCCGAACCCACGAACCGCGAGATCATGACCTAAGCGAAAGTCGGACGCTTAACTGACTAAGCCACCCAGGCGCCCCTTCTTTTTATATTTTCCATCTCTCTGTTAAAGTTCTTACTGAGTTCATCCACTCTTGTCTCCAGTCTGGCATTTTTATGAACATGACTTTGAACTCATTATCATGTAGATTGGTTATATTCATTTCACTTACAGTTTTTTTCTAAGCTTTTGTCGTGTTCTTTTCTTTGTAATATATCCCACTGTCTCCTCATTTTGTTGGGCTTTCTGTGTTTGCTCCTATAAATCCCATGGTACAACTCTTGCTATTTGAAGGAGTGGTTTTGGTTAAAGGAATGCTTGTGTGTATTTTCATCCCTTATGTAGAGTGTGTGTGCCCGGTAAGTTTGGCTGGTTGGCTGGCGCTGTGACTTGTGTGGGCTGGGGTTCCCAGGGCGCTTGTTGGTGGGGCTTCCCTGGTGGGCCAGCCAAAGCCAAGGTGAGTGCATTGCAGAGTATCGTGTAGCATTTGATGCAGGATGAACCTTGGTTGGGTGGCTGGATCTAAGGCAGGTGTGGGGCAGGGAATCCCAGGGCACTCCACATGTAGAGTCGTCGGAGACTATGTGGTGTGGGCGTGGAGTGTTGCAGTGTGATTTGTACCTGTGTCGCTTTGGCAAGATGTCTGAAGCTGCAGTGAACACTGACCAAGAGTGTCTCTTTGTGTGTCATCGTGGGACCACCATGGTGGGGTGTCTTGGACTGGTGTGGGCTTGGGACGCAGGGCTCACTGAAGTGGTCATCTGACTAGGGCACCTTAAAAGGCTATCATGTAGTAGGTACATGTCAACTGTCGTGCTTGTTAGTGCCTCTGTCCCGAAGAGAGTTTAAGCATTTCCCCTGCCGTTTTGTGGAGTTTTCGAGCCGGATCCTTTATATAGTAGTTGCACTTTGAAACCATATTTCTTTATTCCTTCTGTGCCCCAGCACATTGGAGACTGGTGTGCCTGAGGGTCCTGGGGCTCCCTGAGTTGGTAGGCCACATATGGTGTCTGAACTCTGCTCCTGTCTGCGTGTCCAGATAGAGGGAGGCATAAACCATGGTGCCACTAACCTCTCTGCTAAGTCAAAAATCCAGCCGCTCTTTCATTTGGTGGAGTTCTAGGACTGGGTCTTTTATGTTTTACTTTCTCACTTAAAACGTGCCTTTTTTATTCTTCTTGTGCCTCTAGAAAGGCGTGAGCTAAGGGCCTGGGGCTTGCTAAGACGGCTGACTGATTATGGTGCCCAGATCCTGCTTTCATCTGCACCACTCAAGTGCAGGGTTCTAGAACATCAAGAAGAATGGTGCTTATCAGCCTTTCCATCCCAGAGAGTTCTAGCAGCAATCTTGCCCTTTTATATTTCTAGCACTAGTTCCTTTATAATGTAGCTGCTCTTATTACTGAGGCTTTATTTTTGTGCCATGCCTCGGGGCACGTGAATCTGCCCAAGTGTCCCAGGAATATCTCTCCTCTCTGCAGTTTGCTCTGTCGCGTGTGGTGTTTCTCCTCATTACCATGTCTCCACCTCTTTTGAAAGTCTCTATGTGGTCTCTCTATTTTTTTTTTTTTTGTTGTGCAGAAATGACTCAGTCAGCCCTCAGTCCTTCAGGAGGAGTTTCTCTCCAAATATGTGTAGATTTGGCACGTCAAAGGAAGAGGTGAATTCAGGCTGTTTCCACATCACCATCTTGTATCAGATGAAAAATTTTATTTTTAACAGAGGGGTTTATTATTCTGGATCATTTCTCTTGCTCTGCTAGAGCCTGCTTTGAATTTCATGAGGCTGACTATTGCAGCCAATTCATTGGCTCCCCTGATTCTTGATACCAAATGTGAGGTTGGCCAATGAGATCCCAGGCAATATATTCCCTGTTGATCGATCTCCTTTTGCATCACCATAGGTTGGTTGTGTTTATCGACAAAAGCAAAAAGCTTCCGGAATGCTACATCTGTTTTCCTACAGCTATACCTACTTTCTCGGTCACCCACACTTCTCCTTTGACTGACACATGTCTCAGTGTGGTGTGGCTGCTAGCCAGAATGCCACAAGCTGGATGGCTTGTAAAGAACATGAATTTAATTTTCACATTTCTTATGACGGGAGGTGTAAGACCAGCGTACCAGCATGGTTTGGTTCCACTGAGGGGCCATTTCTGTGTTGCACACTGCAGTATTCTCAGCATTTCATATGGCGGAGTATTGAGAACACTCGTGGGGTAACTTTTATAAAGGCACCAATCTCATCTATGAGGACTTTATTCTCATGACCAAATTATCTACCAATGCTCCACTTGTAATGACGATCATATTCGGGGGGTAGAATTTCAACATATTAATTTTGAGAGACACTAGTATTCAGTTCATAACAATAGACCCATAAAAAATATTCAGGTGGCTCAAAATGTGAAAATATCATGATTTGGTCTATGCAATACGAATATCTACTTCTTAAACACTTAAGTATTATCTTAATTGACATCTTGATGTTTTCTACCATTGCCGTAATCATTAAATAAACTCAATGCTATTGTCGTGAAATGTTATTTATTACAAATGAAATCTATTACTAATTTATATTTTTACCAGTGTTTCAGAGAGCACCGGCCTTGTCATTCCCACCACTGATGAATATTATTGTTTTTATAGTCATCTACGAAAGTTCATACTAATCTCAACGAATTTAGAGTTAAATTGAAGAGATTTTATGATAATATAAGATATAAAAATTTGTTTGTATATTTGAAACTATGAGATATGTGCAGGACTCTTGAGTGATGTCTGTAATACATGAATCAACTTTGTATACAGAATCCTATGACACTATCAATAGCAGGCCGAAGTGTACTTTGTTGTAGTCTGAAGCTCTACAAACGAAGTCCCACATGGCTTCCCATCTGCATACAAAATATGAAAGTGAAACAATTTGAAAACTCTATTGCATTTTTATTTGGAAAAGGGAATAAAGGCATTCATTGAGTAGAAGTTACCCCATAGGGATATTGGAATGACACTTGGAATGTGTGCAGAAGACTCCACTGTAAGCAATAGGCATGTTTGGGAACATGAAAATACACAAAATAGTACTCACTTAAAGTTTATGAGTTCCAGCAGCTCCCCTGGACAGCGAATCAGGGAACCTATACACATTAAATATTAAGAAATACATCTGCCCTTCTGGAGAAAACGAGCACATTTTCCTTCAACATCAGCGGAGTGTGTTTTGCACTTACAAAAATGAGTATATGTCACTCTAATACATGTTGAATCCTCTTAAGATGACTGCTCTATGGTAAGGTTATCTGAGTCCCATTTATGTACGGGTTTGAGAGCCTTTTTCTATAAAATGTCTTTACCACCTGAAAACATAGAAATACACAGTCAGATTTGGAAGCCGAGATAAAAGTCGTGAGCAATTCTCCAAATGGCACAGATGGTTGTAAATTCATAGCACGTCCAAGCAGTGCCGTACTGTAGGCATGAGATTTGAACTGACAGGTCATGTTAATATTCTTGACATGTCAATTATTTTTGATGGCCTAGATCATGAGGAGGAAAGCAATTGGATATCAGAGCCCAAGTGTGGATGTGACTTTGAAACTATGGACATACACACTAGTGATTAAGTGCATGAGGCTTGACAGTGGAAATCTTGTTTGATTGACAGATGATGTCATTAGAGTGGTAGGTGCTTAGGAAGCGGTCAAAGCAGTCAGTACGTGAAAGATCCACCACGAATAGCAGCTAAGATCATCCTCAATAGGGACAAACTGAGAGCTTCCCCCCCCCCCCCAGGTGCCAGGAACATGACAGGATGTTCCCTCTAACATAGCACTGGAAGTCCTAGCCTCAGACAACGAAAAGAAATGAAAGGCATACAAACTGGCCAGAGTCAAACTTCCACTCTTTACAGATGACACGATCCTTTACATGGAAAACCTGAGAGACTCCACCCCAAACCGCTAGAATTGATACACGAATTCAAAAAGGTTGCAGGATATCAGGTCAACATACAGAAATAACTTCACATTTCTATGCAGTCATAATGAAGAGCAGAAAGGTAAATCAAGTAATCGATCCCATTGACAATCACACCAAAACCCATAAGATTCCTAGGAATAAACCTAACCAAAGTGGTAAAAGAGCTGTACTTTGAAAAGTGTAGAAAACTTAGGAAAGGAATTGAAGAAGGCACAAAGAAATGGAGAAAATGTCCATGCTTATGGATGGGAAGAACAGATATTGTGAAAATGCCTCTCCTAACCAAAGCAATCTCCACACACAATGCAATCCCTATCCAAATACCAACAGCATTTTTCACAGAGCTAGAACAAACAACCCTAAATTGTGGATCGAACTAGAAAAGACCCCAAATACCCAAAGTCATCTTGAAAAAGAAAACCAAAGTCAGAGACATCACAATTCTGGACTTCCAGCTGTATTACAAAGATGAAGTCATCAAAAGAGTATGGTTTTGGCACAAACACAGACACAGAGACCAATGGAACAGAATAGAGAACCCAGAAATCGACCCACAAACGTATGGCCAATGAATCTTCAACAAAGCAGGAAAGCGTATCCAGTGGAAAAAAGCCAGTCTTTTCAGCAAATGGTGCTGGGAAAACTGGACAGCGACAGGCAGAGGAATGAAACTGGACCATTCTCTTACACCTTACACAAAAACAAATTCAAAATGGATGCGAGATCTCAATGTGAGACAGGAAGCCCACAAAATCCTAGAGGGGAACACAGGCAGCAACCTCTTTGGCCACGGTCACAGCAAATTCTTACTTGACATGTCTCCAGAGGGAAGGGAAATACAAGCAAAAAGGAACTATTGGAAGTTCATCCAGATACAAACAAGCTCCTATACAGCAAAGGAAACAATCAAGAAAACTCAAAGGCAACCGATGGAGCAGGAGAAGAGATTTGTAAATGACATATCAGGTAAAGGGTTAGTATCCAAAATCTATAACGAACGGATCAGACTCTACGTCCGAAAAACAATCCCACGAAGAAACGGACACAAGGCATCCAGAGAGCTAACAGACACATGAAGCGATGCTCAATATCACTTATCCTCAGGGACATACAAATCAAAGCCACAAGCAAGTGCCCCCTCACGCATATCATAACGGCTAAAATTAGCAACTCGGGAAACAGCAGATGTTGGCAAGACTGCAGAGCATAGAGAATGCCCTCTTGGATTCTTCGTGGGAATGCAAACTGGTGCAGCCACTGTGGAAAACAGTATGGAGGTTACCCAAAAAATAAAAAATAGAAGTCCCCTATGACCCAGCAATTGCACTCCTAGGTAGTTATCCAAAGGATACAAAAATGCTGATTCAGGGCTCCTTGGTGGCTCAGTCAGTTAGGTGCATGAAAGCTCAGGTCATAATCTCATTGCTCGTGGTTTCGAGCCCCACGTCGGGCTCTGTACTAACAGCTCAGAGCCTGGAGCCTGATTCAGATTCGTCTCCCTCTCTCTCTCTGCCCCTCCACCGCTCGCACTCTGTCTCTCTCTCAAAAATAAATAAATGTTAAAAAAAAAAAAAGACTTCACCCAAACATATCTTTTCCAAGAAGCTTCCTTCTAATCAAGTTAATTTCTATTCATCCACTTTGACTTCATTCACACGTTTGTTCTAAAATAGTTCTCCATATCCTTCCGAGCCTCCTGCTTTTCTAATGATTTATGCAATATATTATTTGCGTTTTATTTTAATTTATTCATGAAAGATGTAAGATCTCTAAGGAAGAGTGAAAATTTTGACTTCTTCGCCAGTTCTGATGCCTTTTACCT